>MIEF01001655.1:0-97104 GCA_001870725.1 Taenia solium
CCCAAATTCGCACACCGCCGTGGATTATTAAGACCTCTCCTCGAGTGGGCAGGTGCAACGTTGGGCCTCGTTCTCCCAACCACTGTAGCACCCAGTCGGCTCTTGACAGAACTAGATGGAGGTTGGTTGGGGCTTCAACTTGCCCCCAACCTGGCAACACTTGACCATCTTCACTTACCAAATGGCAACACTGTATTTTGTCGCGTGAATGGCTTTCTGTAGGTCCCACCTATTCTCTTTACTGACTCTCCAAACCATTACTTTTCTTCTGGTAGGAATTGGATGAGCATTCGATAACTCACCTCCAATTGGAATGACACGAATCAGTGCATAAACTCCATTCACCTTCCCTCAACGACAAGATGGTTTGGCGAGGAGACTCGTCGATGCATTTAACTAGGATGCCACACTGTTTTAAACTCATCCAGGGTTGTAGAACTGCTACAACTACAAATGATGTAGGAGTGATTGTGCTTCAACTAGTCCCTTGCTGTTCTTGGGTGCCAAAGCACCGCTTAACCTGTAGTGGTCATGCGCCGCTATTGCAATCGGCTACGACTTGGTAACCACACAAGCAGTGCTGGCGGTGGCTTCAGTCACGGCGTCCAGCGCAACTTGTTAAATTGCAGTAACCTCAACGAGAGTCCTGTAGCTGCGGCTGCGAAAGCGCGACTGCTATGCCAGAGCCCTGTTAATTTCGAACCGAAGCCAAGCTCTGTTGTCGGGGACTCAGGGTCAGAGGTGGGAAGGCAGGTACCTACAGTGGTGTTCCTTCAGGAGACACAATTGCGCAGTCGGTGGTGTTGTGGAACGGCACACGTATGTGGGTGGAGGTTATCATCGGATTCATTAATGGCTAATTAAAAACTCTGCACGAATCACAGTGGTCTACCATGCTAAAATTGAGGCCTGGACACGGACAAGCTGAAGCGGCTGGAACAGAAAGAGGGGAGCCGACATTGGAGGCACCGTACGAGCTTTGTGAACTTTGGACAACGTCCTTCGGACTCTGTAACTTTGCGGCTGCCTTCCAAACTTTGACACACAGCATCAATTGGTCTTGTTCCTGAACACAGTTTAATCTACCTTTATGATACTCTTATCTTGGGTAGGGATACTGGAGTGTACAACGCCACTTTGAAGCTATTGTTGGGGCACTTGCGAAACGCGGGTTTGACTCTGGCGGCAGCACCTTGTGTGCCGTAGTCTTATGACATTAAGTGAGCTCGTGTCGCTGAAGGCGAGCACGAGAATTAGAGGTGTGGTGGACTGTTTCACTTTCACCTGCGGGTTTCCCTCTAATCCGCGGCACCTCCTGAGGGACGTTAATCGTTGTTTGGACGACTGGCAGTTGGTAGTGATGTTGGCGACGGTCAGAGATTGTCGAGGAATGAGTCTGATGTGTGCAACTGGGGGCAGGGTGGGAAGGAGTACCCACCCTCCACGTCCTCTGTTGAATATGCTCCTCTGCAAACAAAGCCTTAAGCCACCACAATCGTCTAATGCGCGGCATGCGTTTGTAGGTAGTGATGTTCATTGTGTTTTCATATTCGAGGCAGCACTGCATTTATTTCAATAACGGCGGATACGGTGCCGTTACTTCCCTGCATTCGCTACTCTCAACTGGTTGGTAGTCAATCTTAAATGGGATGCCCAAGTCGTCCACATGGACAGTACTTTGGGTTTTGTCCTTTGAAGAGGGTGAGGAAATCTACCTTCACACACATTCTTCTGACAAGCTAACTGGTACTCCGCGTAATTGGCAATGAAAGGAGCAGTAAAGTGAGGGACTGTGCTGAGCGAAGTAATTCCTCTCAAGTTGATCGGCTATCATTGGTAAGCATTGCAGTAATCATCTTCGACACTGTTCCGCCGTGACAAGCCTTTGGGCACGACAACAGACAGGTGGTTGGAGGCGAGTGATTGCAGCGCCTCGAAGCTTGTTGCTAACTTTCACCAGCTGATGAAGACCCTAGTGCCTCGATGCCTGCTCTCACAATACAAGGAGGAAAGGGGTGGGTGAAAAAGAGGTCAAAGTGCATGGCGTCTTTAGGCATGGTGGAAGAGGTGGGACTAATCTCATGTCAATCATTCGCCTGCAAAGATGCTAAGAAACATTTTTGAGAACGGGCCACCCAACCTTGTAACATTTCACGGCATCATCAACAATGTCCTTTGAAGTGCATGACAAGCGCTGGCACAGCTGCATATTTTATGACGATGGCGACCATGGATGTGCAGCCTTGCTATCATTCGAGTCCTCCTAGTGATGCTGCGTGAGCATGCAAATAGGACTTCATTGCAAAGTATTGAAATTGAACCGTTGCGGGTCAATGCGACGTTGGTGCCTAGCGATTGTGGTTGGGTCTTCGTCATTATTGCTTATCCGTTTCAGGCATTACCCGTCAACACCTGTCCCATTTGAATGATGCCAGAAGCGCAAGAAGGCTCACTAATCTGTATGGCTTAAGGGTTGGATTATAGCTGCAAGCGCTGCTCACTAAGGAAGGAGAGTAGCCACTTCGAGTGGATCACAAGATGGGGAGTCCTCTGAGAGGATGGGAAGTACGGTCACGCAACTGGCACTGCAGGCACCCATGGGAAAACTACCATTTAATTAGTAAGGGACTAAGGGGTTGCTCGGACAAAGTAGGTGGATGTCGACTTATTATTTGGCTGATGCATCGCTCACTGGAATCAGAATTCATGGAGAGCCCACGATCTACTCATTTTATGCGCTTTTGCACAAAATTGGATCTAAGGAAGTGCCACGAAACGACTGGGCATCCACACAAGCAGGTCCTACAGTGAACCGGAAATGTTTTGTTGGTTTTGCGATTCACTGGGACTGATCGGAGCCTTCCAACACGAGCATGGCACTTGAGGTTAATGAAGCATTTCCAACCCCTTTGAGTAGTGTACTCCGGTAGACCTGCCACATTCATATGCAAATGTCGACACGAACATCATCGTCGTGGTTACGATCACGTGGCAAACAAGAGGAAACCGCGTATTACTTTCCACTTTAACATGTGGAACGGCGGCATCAACATTGTTCCATAATGTATGCGCTTATTCAATGTATCGCTTGCCCAATACAGAACATTAGGCGAGGTTTTCATACGCGGGTTGTGTTCGTGTCATGCATGATATGATTTCTGGATAGTGAGACCCTCCTCCTACTCCTCCACTCTTATGGTAGCACTTCTTATGACGATGATGTGTGGCACATGTGGAGTTTGTTGCTACCCTCACTTGCTCAGCGAAAGACATAATTGGCATCGCTTCTTTGGAAGGCAAATGTGTTACCAGCGTAACGCGAGGAGTACAAAGTGCTTCTGGAGTACTGAAATTGCCATCAAGTTGCGCATCGAGTTCTTGTTGATCCTTGGCGGAGTAAAGTTACCAGGGAAATGTTCTTTTGGGCGCAGTTTATGGCTGCTGTAAAGAGGTTCAATTAATAATCGTAACTAAGCCGTGAGCACTGACGTTTTATTCTTGCCTACCCTGCATATGCCGTCGTCCTATTGCAGCCCGTTCACTTCAAACAGGTAAAGTTTGCTAAACGTTGAGGCCAGAAAAAGACTTTTACTGATTTTTGACAGCTGATGCAACCGAGAGTGGCGTTAATACTAGGAGGAGTAGAGGCAGCTAACTCGTGCCCTGACAGCGATATGATTCGTAAAGGCGCCTAGGAGCAGAGCATCTACTACTACCTAAAACCGCTGACCCCAATAGAATACCTATCTAACGGCTATCAGGTACGTTGACTATGCGTCCTAATTTACTCTCAGCATCAGACTGCAGTCCTTACCATCCACCTATCCTTATCAACAACAGCAGCCCAATCACTAGCAGCATTGGCAGAGTTGCAGTGGAGGGTGTGGACCCCTTCCCACCCTGCCCCCAATTGCACACATCAGACTCATTCCTGCCATGCCCCACCTGCTCACAATCAGATGGAACATACACAAAAGTCTTTAGTCCTCCCATTGAAATGACTAGAGTCTCTTGCTTCAGCTGCTGCAGCTTCGGCAGTGCTAACGCTCTTGTGGAACACTATGCTGTATGAGAAACCGCTGACATCTCAAGACCTTATGCAGGTTGATGTCCTCTCCAAACCCATTTCACATTCCGTGGTGTGAAGTCTAACATAAACTACATTTTTAGTTCCTCGATGGCAGACGAATTGATAACCATGCACACCAACTTAGCTCTAGATGAACAGTAATTCCGCTAACCCAAACTATTGTGTGCGTCTATGTTTAAAACAACTTGGAATCTTGAGCAAGCTCTCCGTCCACTCTGCGTTTTGACGTAGTAAATTAATATCTCAGTGAGAGGGTACACCCTCCAACTTCAGACTGATATCTCATTACCGTATTTACCAATTGGAATCGTCTCTTCACCTCCCCTCCCCCAGTGGTTGTCACCGCGATTGCATCTTTGAGTACACCTCCCAAGTTCTCGGTCGGGATGTTGCATACTCATTTTCTGTAAAGGTCAGCGTTACGCTCAAGATCAGTGGAGTTCTTATAGCCTTTGAGACTGGAATTAGTCCCCACCATGCGCCCTTTCCCTTCCCTCACGCCTCAAACTCGCAGGTAGTGCATGAGTCAGAGCTCGTGCCTCTGCCTTCTCGCTGCAAAGCCATTCACAAAGACAGCAGTCATGCAGCAACACCACCAGTCCCTCTCTGAACGCTCATAATCTTCACCACTTTAGCCCGTTCACCATGTTGCCAACGATAGAGATTGACCCCCACCTCCACACAATCTATTCGTTTTAAGGGTTGGGAAGTGAAGTGGGGGGAGGCGAATTTAGGGTCTGGCACGCACCTATGCGGACATGTTGGAACATCGCTGCTGGAATCTCTCACGAAGGAGCAGTCTCACCCTGTGTGGAACCTGTCTGGCAGCTAGTGTGGATCGAAACGGCTCAAAGGTAGCCTTCGCTGAGTGGCAGTCACGGTGTGCCTTCTTTTTCCCCTACGTGGTGACCCAGTCATGAAATAGGCAATGTCTGCACATCTTACCTGCTTTAGGTGAGCAAGTGTGCGATAGCCGCTAGTAGAATCGCTCATTTCGGTGCTCCATTCAAAATCGACTTCAAACGATTTCTGTAGAGTGTGCAATAGGCCCGCATTCATCTCTTCCTACTTGGCTCTGATTTCCTCGGAACGAGTAAAGAAGGGGCACCCACGGGACGCATTCCATCATTGATGATTTGGAGAACAGGACGCAATGGCGAGGGTTGTGCTCTCTTGCAGACAGCTGACTTCCTTCTCGATGGAAATGACGGTGATTGTGGAATGAGATTCACACTTATTCCACCAAATCCATGCTGCAAATGTGTCGACGTAGTGATGATGCGGTGGAGTTCGTCTCTGTCTAGGTGGAGATGTGGCCTTGCGTCAGCGCTCCTGGCTTTGGAATCTTCATTTGTCATCGTTCACGCCCTTATCTCAGTGGTCCCGACGGATTCAGCAAATTCTGCAATCAGAACCGCCAGAATGGTCGTGGGCAACTGTTGTTCTCTCCTCATTCCTGTGCTTTGTGCCACACTAACCTCGAGATATTCGTGGAATCGATTTGCAAAAGAAGTTTTAGCACTGCCACCCTCCAAAACAGTTAATTTCCTCGACCTATGAACCAATCAAGGCTAGACCACTTGCAAACAAGCAATCTGGACCAAACAGTTACCCAGTCGGACCGTACTTGGCATTAGAGACCATGCGCTGCACGGATCGCAATGTCGTTCCGTCTTAGTCTTCTGGTGGTAAACATGGTCTGGTGGAGGCCGGAGAGCCAGAAGTTGAAAGGGGTAGGACTATGTTAGGGTTTGATTCGAAGATAATTAAGAAGCTGTTTTGCACACGAATGTCAAGTTACGTTGAGTCTATCTGATCTGATCCGACCCACTCGTTTTGATTTACCATCGAGCCAAGTTGGGTGGTGGGCGGGTAAGGAGTCAGCTATCCACTCAGTTAACGAGACGAACGTCCTTTCTTGCTGAAGTAGATGGAAAGGCAGGTGAGTTACTCGCAGCTGGCGTAGCTAGATTGTGCCCCTTTGTTCCCTCGTCCTTTAAGGTGTTGACAGACTCGGCTTCTATTTCCCCGGAACGGGCAGAGTGGGAGCAGGTAGCAGGATTATCTTCAAAACAATTTGTGGTCCCTCTGGTGTGGTCATCGCAACCGATCAAATGTTCGTTGAAAGCTGAATGAGGTGCAGTCGATTAACGTCGAATCACGGCCATTGTCATGACGACACATGACTCAAAACATATTCGTTGCACTTCGTTGCACAAGCACGTGCTAGTGAACGTATCAAAGCAGTGTGAGTGGACGAACTGCAATAGTCAGGGCATTAGAGAGAGGCATTACAGGGTGTGTGGATAGAAGCCCACACTGCCAAGTGAGTGTGATGTTTGTTGCACGCTAAAAGAGCTACTTTCTCCAGAAACAGAAGTCTTCATTCGATGCAACTCAACGCAGTGAACAATAGTAAGGTAGGCGTTTGAGGTGATCGACTTGACATTACCGGTGGCTACGGGGCAAGAGCAAGTGAGTAGTGGCGGATCAAGTGCTACTTGAAGGGCTCAATGCAAATCAACATTCTGCAACTCATAGCAAAGCAGCACTGCCAACAGAGCAGGCGTGGCTTTTGGTGTCACTGAGTATCAACTCAGAAGGAAGGTTTGGGGTTGAGGAGAGGTAGGACGTCGTTGAATAAGTGGCACAGTAAAGTGCATAAAATGATCACTGAAGCTTCCGAAATCAGCACAGTGTGCGATGGGAGAATGGGTTGGGATGAAAAGGCAACTCAGGAAGGGGTTTAATGAATGAGAGCTGGAAACGTGGTTGAATACTTGGCAGAAATATTAGAACACGCTCGTTTTTTGCACTGCGCGTGAGTGGTGAAGACCTTAGGAAACCCAATCATATTACGGTGAGGCAGCAGCGAGTTACATGTGAACTGTAAAAAATTTGCCCGAACAAGCAGAACATGTGGTAGATACACAAAGCAATGCGGATGATTTCAGAAACAAGAACATATTTTTTCCTTCGACGCAGACCAATGCACCATAGCGCGAATGAATCGACATGTAGACATGTTTAGTGGGATCTGCAAACGAGCACAACACCCGCATCATATCCGTCAGTCATAGAAGAAGCGAGTGGTCAGCAATTATGAGGGAGGCGTCAGCACATCATTTTCCAACATCAAATTCCTCACATGGTCATGTCCGCATGTCCACCTTTCACACATTCGAAAGCAGGTATTGTTAATGGTTGCATGGAATCATCGTGGAACCAAAGGGAAGGGGAAATTAAGGCCATCGTGCAAAGTTTCATTGTGGAGTTGATCATGTGGTTGTGAATTTGCCTGTGGTAAGGCATCCACAACTAGTGAAACCAATCAGGTGCCATTTCACATGTGCTCGCACTCATTCAACTGTACCCACAAGTGCCTTGATTTCGCCACATGGGAGGGGGATGTCAATGGTTGTTAAACCTAGGCCTCCTCCACTGTCGCTTGCCTCATTTGCTATGGCTCTGATTCAGGCAACCATTTTTACAATATCGGAGAGGATAAAGCATTGCAGATGTTGCGTGAGCTTCTGCCCCTTGTTGCTGCATTCAAACCTCCCAGTTATTTCGCTATCAACTGGAGTGGATAGCTGAATCCGCCGCTAACACAGTATGTCCCATTGTGCCTTTCCGTTCTCCTCCCACCGATGTGTGCACCCTAAATGGGGAGGAAAGTGGCGCTTCAACGGCCGCATTACAACGCGACCTGCATTTTGAGCGTCCTAGATCAGACTACTTAACAAACGTGTTCATGTACCTACCGAGGTAGTCATGCACGATGGCATTCTGACAACAAGCATGGGTGGCATTTCCTCGGCAACGCGTTGCCTACATTACCATCAGATTTCGCAGGATGATATTCAACTTCGTTAGTGTCAAATGGAGGTGCTGAATGAAAGCATTGTTTGACTACAATAGGATCACATTTTGCCACACTATGACCTGTCACTTCTTTGAACATAATTGTGTACCAACTGTGAAGTTGAAGTGCACATATCCATGCTCTTTCTTATTTCTGGGATGAAGTTATTTTACCACCACATGCTCTAGCACCGAGGAAACTACTGTCATGCTGATCTAAGCCAACCATCCCTTCCTCCTGCATGACTTCGCACTGATGCAAGCCAAAAGTCATCATGGATTTTGGATTCTCACGCCTTCGCCTGACAGTCTAGTGCATTCACAACTGTATACAAATGTATGGACATTGCAGGAACCTGAAATGAATGAGAGTTCGCTTCTAAGTAAATGCAGAATGTACAACTCTAGACCGATTTCCCATCCACACAACCACCAATGAGCCACTACGATCGACGGCACCTCTAAATTCCTACCACTTCCGATGGCTGTCGCTGCAGCTGCACCTTCACAAACACCACCCAACATCTCGGTCGAGGTGATGTGGTAGTATTTTCCACCCGGTTTCCCGAAGAAGCAGGCATCGCCCTTAAGCAGCATGGTGTTCTTGTCACCTCCGAGACGATGAAGAGTCCTGTGCATGCACCCATGCCCCCTTCCCGCACAACTGGGCCAGGTGAGTGATGCGTGCAGTAATGCCAAGGTGGCAGCGTTTTATGCCTTTATGACCACCTTGTCAATGTGAAAACATCATTGTGCACAGGACACAGTGTAATAGGACATCGTTGATGTACTCACTGAATACGATTTCTAGAATACTGTCAACAATGCGCAGTTGCATCAGTCAAAGTTTCACAGCATCATAGTAACAACCCTTTCCCTAAATGAGCTACCAGCTCAGTGTTTGCATCAAGAAGATGGAAAGTTTATGCTTGCTGCCCAGCATACTTTCAATACCACGTAGTCTATACATCACGTTGTGCAATGTAAGGTGGACTTTTCTTGTTCCAAGCGAAATGCAGAGGAGTGGTCCATGTAGGCCATTGTGTCGCTGCCGACTTCAGATACCATTTGTGTCCCTTAAATCCTATCTACAAGTTCGAGCGCAAACCCGATTCCATGGAAAACGTCACGTCCGCCAGGCAATTACACTTCCTAACGTTGTAAGGGCATGTTTGCCAACTCTCATCAGTGAATGGCATGACTAATGACACTATACTACGCTACTATTTAGAGGGCAGTCTACTTACACATCAGGCACAGCTGAAAGTCCTAGTAATTAAAACTTAAATTGTTGACAGTTTTCAGTTTAGCTACTCTATTCACCATCAACATCAACCTATGATGATTTTAAAGTTAAGTTCTCTGATAATGGCGACGAAGGAAAATTGTTGATGGCTTGAATCGTGGTCAAGGGCAGATTGAGTCTAACGTGCATTGTTAAAACGACGAAGATAACGCAGCCAGATCATTTCATCTGCAATAGTAATTACCATAACTGTACTTTCACCATGTCGCTTGGCCTCCGGATCTTGTCCACAGCCACAAGCCTTACTCTATTTCGCACGCATGCAATTTGCTCTAGCACTCTGCCTTCCTATCATGTCTTCAAAGATGCCTCTGGACCTAACATACATCCTAACTGCCAACAAGCGGACAAGGGGATGCTGTGCGAAATTCTCCTACCGTACAAGCAAACAAATTTGGCTGTACGTATGTGTGAGAGAACAAATGTCTCAGCAATGAAGCACTCGGTGCAACTACAGCTTCAGTGTATCCACAACGTTGGATGTGAACATACGCCAGGTGAGGTGTGCTTCCACCGACCTTTATAATTATTATGCAAGCAAATAACTAAGGGTGATCAAAGGCTTTATTATAAAGAAGTAATAAGTTGTCTACCAAAAAACACCCTCGAAATGTATTACGAATGTTGCGTTGTTTGGTTGGCTACCACTGCATGGTAAGTGGTTATTCTTCATTCAAAATGAAACCCATATGTCCTTCACTGACCACTCCGATTGTCATGTATTCGTCATGCATTTGAAAACAACACCCGGCAGTCAAGTGAGCAAAGGTGCTTGATTATGGCCTTCAAATATCCTTTGGCAGACGAGGACAGAAATGTGGATGTTCTCCTTCCTTCCGCTACATGCATCCGCACACAACGCTCACCGGTTCCTTTAATGCAAATGTACTGTATGCGCTTCGCCGTCTCCACAATGGGCGGCTCGTGTAATCTACGCAGTGGCACTGAGTACCATAGCCGTCCCTACCATCTCTCGCGTCAATGTGCAATCGTGCATTTCGGTTGTGACACGACATGATAATAGACGAAGTAAACTACTAGCCAATCCACGATGGCAGACGTCTACTTACAACATCTTGCAGGAACAGAACCAAAACCACATGAATGTACAAAAGCTTGCTCACCCAGCAGCAGCACTAACTATGTCCACGAGCTTGGAAAAAGCTTCTCCCGAGGCATCCCTTATCTTCTGCACGAACACACCATCATACCCGCTGATAATCTAGCAACGCTTATCACGCCAACACGGTGAGGAAACCTACCTTGCTGAGGACGTCCATCACTTCACGGTCTTCCGACTTCTTCTTACCAAACGCCTGCACGTTGAAGCCAGCCACTTTCACCTTCTCTTCCGAGGGTGCTGGCAGCCCCAACAGACACACAGCAAGCAGCAGCAGTGGTAGTGACAACAGTATAAATGGCTTCTAAATGTGCTCTCAACATGGGGAAGCTGACTTGAGGCTTGCTATTTATCCTGCCTGTACGTGCAGTACTGTAGTGCCTGGCTGCGGCTCCTTACGCATTGTCATCATTGGCTAGTGCCATCGTGCTAGCCAGTCAACTGGTGAGGCTATTGAAGCTTTCATTACCACATCACATTATTATCCACCTGAGGTCGGGAGGCTGTCATCAATGCAAGGTGCAGAAAGAGGACAAGAATGGGAATTGTGACGAGGAGCTTCTTTCCCCTCCCATCCTATGTAATGAGCACCTGCTTCAACCGTCATGCCTTTCGTGCTGTGTGGTATGCGGCCTCACGCCGTCCGCTTCAGTGAGGCTGTGTCCAGATCTCTGACCCACCTACCGCTCAGTCTTCACCGAGTGAGTGATCCCATCTGCCATCTGCCACACCCACAGCAGCCACAGTGGCGTGAAGCAGTGAGCCTTCTGCACGATAAGCAGCATCCTCATTCGCTCCGCGTTCGAACCACAATGACGACTCATCAAGAGCCAGTCAGTCAATCAGCAACCTGCGTGGGTGAAGGGGAACAGTGTGTTGGTAGCTTTCCTCCTGTCATCAGTTAGTAGATGAGAAGTGGACGCAGCACTGCAGACCACTAATAATGCTCCACCAGTCAGGCTAAATGTTATCGGAACCAAAGACACGTAACACGCGCCATGGAGTGCTCAGCCATATACACCAAAGCATTCGCTCAAATTACATG
The DNA here is from genome assembly GCA_001870725.1 of Taenia solium. NCBI lineage: Eukaryota > Metazoa > Platyhelminthes > Cestoda > Cyclophyllidea > Taeniidae > Taenia > Taenia solium. The sequence goes on from MIEF01001655.1 coordinate 11,426, forward strand.
GTATTTTTACGTCCGACGGTGACATCCACCAATACTGAAACCATGTTGATTTCAGAAGACAACACCAAGCATCCTTCGCTGCATGGCGTGCCGTCAATGAATGCAACTGCCTGGCAGATTTGACAGTGGGTTCAGAGCCACTGTCAAGAGACGCGCAACAAGCACACTGATACACACACTCGTGACTCTCAGTCTAATACAGCTGCACATTTGGACTGAGGCACAAATTAAAGAGCGGGAGCAAACGCGTCGCGCCTATACCGCCACGCTTGCAATCCAATCGACACATCCAAAGTTAAGTTAAAAAAATTGTTAAGCAGTTTTATTTCAAAGGTTTTTAATGATTCGGTGTCCATAGATGACCAACAAACTCACTCAAGTTTCGTCAATGGAGAGAGGATTGTGTAAATGACGGAGTCGAGACGCAAGATAATGTGCATGATTAAGGGAATGAGGGGAAAAGAAGCTTTTACCTCTGCTTCACTTGCAAAGCGACACTGGCAGCCACGTGTTGGATGAAGGTGAGACCTGGGTCATACCGCGCCAGACAAGCAAAGTGTTGAGGCGGCCAGCGCTGTAGAGCCTCCATCACCCCATTTATCTCCATCATTTACTACTTTATCTCCGCCTCCGCGTCCGCACACATCAACTGACTACAGGCAAGTTTGGGGGAATTAACCATCGTGGAGTCTCTAACTGCTTACTCTGGCTACAGCAATGAGCTATTTGTTTAACCACAGCATGAGTTTGTGAGTGATCCCTCTGCCAAGTATGTGGAATGATGCAAACCAACAAATGAAACAGCAAGAAGAAGGTGGATCGATTGCAGAAGTAGTTCACCACTATCCCCCACATTTCTCTTCTACTCGATCTAAATCTTACTTTATATTATTAGGATTTCCAGCCACAAAATTAAATTCTAAATCAGCCCCGCCAATTTCACCACCCATATAGTTCTCCACTGTTACTCTCAGTGGGTGGATGGATCATCGCGCCGCCTAAAGATCTAGCACAGCACCTCGTCTGAATTCAACAGGGACCCTTTGGTACCACTTGAGAACACTCACCGTCAGAGATGCAGCTGCCCAGCGAAGCATATTCCAAGTCATCACAAGCCTCATCAAAAGCACATTCCATGACCATTATGAGGTGGGTGAGTGCTTAGACAGTTGAAGAAGTCAGACGTGGTAGTAAGAGTGCGGTTCATATTCATCTCTCCTCTTTAGGCTAATGGTTCGGCGATGCGGCAGTATTGTAAGCCTGTGACTCGCCTTCCACTCAATGTCACATCTCATATTTGTCCACTTAACAATCCAGTAATGTGATTCAAACCACCTCGTTATCAAGAAGGAAGGAATCTACCATGATATCGTGTGACCCAATTCTGTGCAACCAAATCAAGGAAATCGCACGTGTTTTTTTATACGCAATCCAACACGTCGGAATCGGTCTAATGGAATAACCGCCTGCATGTTTATGGTTTTTTCCCTTCTCCAATCACTACACCAGCAGCACCCACCTGTCCGGTCATACCGTATGAGCCACTACACCCTCATCCCTCCCGTCCATCAACAAAGCCACCTCCTGACTAAATTTTTATGAATTGGCCCCTAAATTGGCAATGCTGCTATTTGCCAGTGCCAACTTCACCACCACCAGCAATACTTTACGAAGGACTGCACTCCACCTGCACCAAGGGGCAATAATTTGCAATACAAAGAACGAGACAGGAGGGGCCAATAAAATACATTGCTGCTTGATTAGATTCTACGATATGATTGCTAGCCCAATAACCTAGCTCTTCAGACACCCCATGTCATGGGATACCTCCATTATTAAATTTCGTCATTATCTTTTCTTGAAACTTTAAAGTCAATGCAACAATCCTATCCCTTTTGGGTGCCTCATCAATGCACTATCCACCTAGGTATCCTGCTCATTAGCAGACCCATTGATTCCTACCTTTAGTTCCAATACGTAGTACTTGCCACCGCTTTTCTTCACCGATAAAATAATGGACAGTTTCTCAATAAAGGAAATGTTAGCTTTTCCCGAAAATGGTGCTCGAAAATTTAGAGGCTAGTAGCGACTCATAGAGGTACCGCCACCACCACTAGCACTACCAATGCCTCCACTGCCACCTCTCTGCAAGCAGTACACCTCGATGTTAATGACAAAGTCTGCACATATGATTGCAATCTACATAGGGAAAAGATATAGTGAGCAGCCACTCTGTGACTACACATAACACTTGATGTTGGTTCACCAAAACAAACCCATCAACAACAGAATGGACTATGTGGTGGTAATAAATGTCTCTGGAAAGAAAGATCTGCAAGATTACGTCAATATCCGTGACGTGGTCGACAAAAGAGACTCCCCCAACAGTACCAGGTGGAAGGTCAGCCACCCGCATCTGTGTCTCTGTCTGGGTACGATGGATCTTCTTCCATCCACGTATCGGTTTAATGAAATAGCAACAGGCTCACCTTGAAAGTATTAACGAACTCTACATCCTTTAAGAGAGCCGACAGTGTCGAACGAGGGAACCGGAGATTAGTATATTTTTTGGCTAGTTAAATGAATTGTCCCAAGTTGCGCCCTCAAACCTGCAATCAACTATAGGTGGATTAAGGATTGAATACATGATTACACCACAAATTGTTTGGCAGTTGTTTCTGATACAAATGGATGAGTGTTTCACAGATGACCAAATAATATCCGGATGGGTAAGTCAAGGGTGAGTGGTGCAAGGCTAAAAATAAAAATGACTCCGTCAGCCATCAATAGATTGTAGGTGGATGGATTCAGAATTGATAGAATCTGTAATCATTACCGGTAAATAAAGGAATCCCCTAGAGTAAAATTGGCGAACTGAGACTAGGTGGATTAATGATTCCTACACGATTTCATACGGAACGGGTGGGTACGGACAAATTCATGTATGGTTTTGGCATTTGCATAACTCAAAGGAAAATCGAGAGGATGTTAACTTAAGTACACCAAGGATGTGGTATTTCACTGGCTTTACACGACCCACAGTGTGTAGCCTCTCACCAATTCCTACGATCACACAGCCACCACCACCACCACCGTCACAGGCACCCGAACAGGATGCAGTTGCAAACGTGCTCTTAATGTCTCTTCACCGGCGAAGCCTTATGCAGCAGACATATCTCCTCCAGCAATACCTGTCGTCGCTGACCTGCAGATCTCACGCATCAGGCAGTGAGGTCTACTAGTAAATCATGAGTAGGAACCAATTACCTCACACCACAGAACAAAACAACGCCCGATTGCGAACCAACCATACAAGATCTTCATTACTCAAAAATTTGGGACTCCACCCCATCAGTTCACATCGTTTCTCTCACCATCCCAACAGTCCTCTCTATTTGCACTCATTTTCCATGCAGCCGCATGTTTTATAAAGCCTTTGGGCAATACAGCCCCCGCCCTTGGTGAATGTGCTCCAAGCCTCTCAACTCCTCCAAAGTTCATTGGACACGTGAATGTGTGGTTGACTAACACTAAAAGGACTCTCCGTATGACAATGCCTCTTCTCAAGATAAACGCCCTCAATCCTATTAATTTCGTGACTACTGATGTCATATTCGTTGGAAGCTAACAACTTCTCATTTTCGTGATAATTGTCTTACGGCCTTCTCTCCTCTACCGGTGGTGGTTTTAACTTATCCAGCCACCAGAGGGTAGATTGAATAGAGTGGATGGACCGTGGGATAATTCTAGGACAGATGGATAAACAGAGGAATTCACCTGGTCGCTTATGAACCACATCTTCTTCGTTAATTTCGCCAATCTATGCGGCGGAAAACGAGTAAACAACGGAACAGAGCACCTGACCCAACTTGCTCATCTACAAGCCGAAAAACTACAGCAGCAGTAACACCTTCACTGCGTGCTATTGCGTCCATCGCCAACTCGGCGAAGCTGGGCAAGGAGAGAACGTAACGACTGCAGAAGACCTCTTTCGCGAAGAGAACCTGCATGGAGGAATGGTCAAGTGTCAGACAGGTGTGAGTACGCAAAAATCGAAGCATTCCCACTAATTCCCATCACTACGACTAAATATAATCCTAAGAAAATCGAGCTCCTAACATGGTTGAACACCCGAATGGCCGAATTAATATAGCACTTGTTGCCGAGGTGTGAGGGTACGATCAGCCTCCTGCAGAGTGAGCGACTCACCCAGTCGCTCGCTCGCCTCTACTTCCATCTCCGTAACAGTTCGATTGGTCTTGCGCTAACGCTGCATGTCGATGCCAAAGTGAGCAAGATGCTATGCCAACTGTGGGTCAGTCACCATGCCGTCCTCCGCGTAAGAGAAAACTTCAGCACTTACCCCACCGTTTATTCGCCTCCCTATCTACCTCAGAACCATAAAAACACCCGGATCGCATGTGGTCCTTAGGCTATCCCAAACCAATTCGCTCTTTCGGCCAAATTTATCCATCCATTCACGCACCTAAGCACTCACCCATGTCGGGCCAATCCACAGCCTCCCAACATCTCACTGTTGGCTCGTCTCATTCCAACCCCTTGAAGTTCTTTGTTCGTGACGCCGTTAAGCTACCTAAAAATACCTGCGTCAGAAAGCAAAACTAAGGCGCAGAGAGCGAATTAAAGTGGGGCAGGATTTACAGGGCAGTGCCAGTAACTTACTTCCTGTGTGATTGTACTCAATTTCACGACCAGAGGGTACTTAGTGCGCTCCTAGTGTTCAATCACGTGATTATTGCTGCCAAAACATTCAACCACAGGAAATCGCCTTGTCGGCAAGGTTCATCCCCAAATTCATCACCAATTCGCATCTGTGACATTTGAGGCCGCTAAAATGACATTCAGAGAGAGATTAAAAGTACCTCACACAACTACAACTGCTCCCATCCCCTATGCAAAAACTAACGCCTCATTTGTGCACCTGACATATGGGTCGCGCACCTGTGAACAGGCTGGGTAATGCATTACTCTACACCAAGGTACCATACCACCCTACTACCCTCTCGCCATTCTCCAACCAACATGCGTACAGTGTCAGTTGCAAAAAAACTGATGCCATCGCAGCCCATCTGACTGCCAACTTTGAACTTAGCTCCAAGCCCCAAGTGAAAATGAGTATTGCACTCCACCGTAGAGAAGGAATATCATCAGCACAATCAATCATTTTGCAAACCGCAACCTGGTTTAACCCCACTTGTCGCAGACTGCCAAGGACCACATGCAGCATGCATACCATGCAGCGATCAAGTAAGAAACCAAGCTTATAAACACATGAAACCGGTATCGGAAGTAGCATCCAAACGGTGGTAATTAGGAGGAGCGTGCGAGCCTGTTCACAATGCAACAACTCCAGTCAAAATAAGGACCGAAATCGCGAAAATAAAAACCACTCACCTAGGTGGAACGGTGACCACGTTGTTGAGCTGAACCAAACCAAGGACAAAGTTGGCAACAGGACAAGCATTTTCAGCCTCCCAAGCAGCGACGACACCCGCGCGTTTTGCCACAAGAATGGCCGAGTCACAGCGCTGAACACTGTTGATAGATGACACGACTCTGGCGGATAGACCCGCACCCTCCAAATGTGACACATCGGTGACCGCACAATCCTCCGAAGGACAAGGATTATCCACTGAGTGTCCACCAGGGAAACGACCCAAACACCACTTCCCGCTGACCGTGTCTTTGTCCTGGAGAAGGTCAAAGCCGTCCGGTACGCCGATCGCAACATTCTGGGTTGGGCAGACACAATCTCGCCTTCAGAATCTGATCGTACCGACAAGTACCATAGTAAGTCAGCAATGAGTTGGTGAATTTAGCCAACGAAACACGGGATATGGTCGTAAGACTCGGGTTGAAGCTCAGAGAAATTCAAACGACTAGGCTGAAATGCTAACCCACCTTTGGCTTTGAATACTTAAACGATATTGTACTGCAAAATACCGAATTTCCGGGTCTTCTAACATACTCATCTATAAAACCCGAACCAACTCCCACATAGGTGCGAAAGCATATTAATGATCCATTCCTATCATCCCAGGATCCAAAAGTAAATGCACACCCATCTTTGAAAACTCGACCGCTGGACGTTGGTACCAGCGAATCAACGCCGAGAAAATCCGCTACCGCACGAATCACTGAGCCAGTAAAAAGGTCAATCATACGAACGTGTGGTGTCCTTGGAAAGCATCATCAATATCGCTGACAAATTGGCTTTCTTCTCTCGCATATTTGTTTCCCTAATTTTTTGATATCAATTTACCTAACCGAAGTATGCTTGTAATGCTTTGTTTGTTCGAACTGCCGGTTTCGGTCACTTAGGTGGCCCTATTGTACTAGCCGGTTGGCCGGTCTCCGGGCTGTGCCAACAGCCCCCAATCCCTCTGTTTCCAGAATACATATTCTACCCCAGTACTATGCCTTCTTTTCCTTAAAGGGAGCCTCGGGACGCTACAATGCTTTTCCTACCATCTGCTGTAGTTCGATTTGTAATATCATCGAGAAAAGTAAATTAGCCGCATCTTTAATTGTCTGTAGACCTACTCTTGCTTGTCACAGAAGTTGCAATTAGTTTCTTTCTGGCGATGAAACAATGAAAACCACGATAGCAGTTGATCAATGATCAAAGCAGAAATATGGCATTTCATTTAGCCTTCAATGGGTATAGGACCAGCTGCAAAACGCTAACGTAGAGTCGAATAAGGATGGCTAATCGGAACTGAGGAGGTTTAGTATATATAGTACTTTTGCCTTAAAGCTTAACCATTTTCGAGCATCGATTGCTTTAGAAGTTGATGTGATTGAAAGCTACATGTACGTGAATGCAGCTGACCGTTGGAGTTGCCTCTATGTCCATGCGTCAAGAAGCTGTTGTAGTAACCGGAGGTGAAGGGTTAAAGGATAGATGGTAGGCGAATGGAAACCAGCCAGAAGAAGCAAAGGCGTCGGACTGCAAGGTAAACTAAGTCCACGAGAGTAAACAACACCTTCTATGCAAAGTAGTCCAACCCCTGAGCCAACGTATGCACGTCGTTTTGCACGCACACTTCTTCTTCTACTGCTCTCTGCAATACAACGCGTTAAGAGGTTGTGGCACCATCGTGTGTTACTCCACACTTACTGCAGATTGTATGCATATTTCCAAAGTGATCAGTGCTAAAGTAGAAGCGCTTTTGTAGAACCACACTAACTTGAACATCTGGAAGTTGGTTTACCCGGTAAACTTGGCTGGCCCTTTGCAACCGACGTTCTGGCACCCTTAGAATAAATACCTTTCCCTACTTCCTATTTCACACCACTTCATCAGCGATTGCTAGAGTAGCATTTTGTCGCCAATGGGCTCCTACGTGCATGCATGATGCTTGCTTGACAATGCTATGTAGAGCTGAAGCTCGACTCCACTTCGAGTAGATGCACGCGCCAAGTAATTTTAATCAAGTATAATACTGTCTTTAAAACTGCCACACAGTATTTAAATTGCTCTCTTATTTACCAGTTGGATCGCCCATGTATTCTATTGCCTTCGGTCACACCAGCTGCCCCGTGTTAAATTACCCGCAAAAGCTTGAGCAGGGGCTCCCCAACTCTACAAAAAACGGCAGTCATCACTCCTGCGTCATTCTGCAGCACCATCAATAGCCGACGAGAAGGAGGCGCTGAGTCACCAGAAAAGGTGTGCTTTATGTCTGGACCGTGTCAATGCGTCTGCCAATTGCGCCTATACTTCTTGAAGTAAGCTTAGCCTAAAGGTTAAATTGTGTACGCTCACTAGCTTTAACCACAAACACAGTAAGGCCGTGTACCACGCTTGATTTCGATGGCCTACTCAATAGCATTGGTTGTTAAAACGCACAGCTTGAAGGGAAAGTTGCAAAGATTGCTGCCAGCGATTAGGCTGGCTAACCAATACGCACAGGCAGGGAAAGTTTGAAGGAGGAAGCAGTGGACGAGGGAAGGAAAAGGATATTTAAACAGGATGAGATGGAGAAAAAGGAAAAAAGGGAACCATAATTTATCTAATGTGTCATCTATCCTGTGAGTTGTTTGCATCGCTCGTTACTTTGCCGCGTTTTGCAAATTAGAGGCATATTGCATCCAGCAAGTGCTCTTCAAACTGCCACTCAATTAGTCCTCTCCTCGCCCTGACCACTGCGCTTGTGTTGGTCATACACTAAGTGGCATGGCAATTGTATTAGCATGGCTTCCTTTAATGGCCCTATACATACCTGTGGTAGCGTGATTTTTATTGCCTCTTCAAATACTAGGGTTTACGTTGTTGGCGCAATAATGCTGGCTTTGTTGATCTTTACAACAGGGGTAATTTCTGTAATGCTGTTACTACCACCGCGACTACTACCATTGCGTGCTGAAGGAAAAGCTGGAAATGTGTCGAGGGCTGAGTAGCAAAGTCAAGGCCCACTACATTTTTCTGCTGATTGCGCCATTCATCGGCAATGGAAGAGACTTTTCACTTACCTCAACGCAGTGTTGCCACTGCAGTACGCTCAAACACTATCCATATTCATCTACCTGTTTACTTATCCATCTACACACATGTCCGATTGAAATGAGGACAGGGACTGATTATGAAAATAAGATAGCTAGATGTCAGCATGTAATACATCTTCGGACAAGTGCCATGGAGATGCATTAAAACAACAGCTACCCCAGAAATCACTTAGAAATTTGAGCTTACTAAGACTGGTAAGGGTTATTTGACCTGCACATACGAACACGAGGAAAATAAGTAGACCTCTATGAAATCGCAAGAGAAGTGGCGGATGTATTCACGTCGCTATTATTACCATGGGAGAAGGATGAGAATGTTAAACATTCACGCGATTGTTGATGCAAGGGTGGTGGGCAACTAAGAGAACTGAAGAAGGGAAAGTGATAGCTATTGGTTAAACTTACCTTTAAGGGATCGGAGGTTACCATTAGTAGCAGACGCTCAGTCAGTGAGTGCCTTTTCCAATCGCATCGCTGTCTAGGGCACGAGTGAGCCACCGCACCATCTCTTTGTAATATTGCCACTCTCAGTTCCATCTGCTGGCAGAAATCACTGAGAAACGGCTTTTCCACTTTCTACGTTTGCCAAACTTTACCCTCTGAAGCAATTTGGCTCAAAATGTGGATGCAACAGGAAAACAGCGCATGTAAGCTAGGCAAAATTGAGATGTCAATGCTCACAGCTTCATAACGGGTGTTAAATAAACCTCCTCACGGCGGCAGCTATACGTTTTATCCAAAAGATAATATCTCCGGTAGGTTATTCCCACTGAAGGTGAACAGGAAGTTGAATCATATGTTGAGTCGGTCACAATGCTCTAAAAGCAAATGCTGAGCTTTCTCCCTATCTAAGTGATTGAGGTCACTACAGAAGTAGTTTGAAAATTTCTCCCCATGATGATCCATGAGGTAGACGCAGATATGTTACTTCAAAATATCTGCTGATAACATGTACTGAATTTGAGGCCTGTGTTACTGTTTCCGTTTTCGCTGTTGCAGCAAAGGACTGCGAAGGAAGAGCAATAATCAGTGTTGAGAAGTGTAGAAGAATGAAGATGGCGGTCATTTATAATTGTCAAAAGTGAACGATGGTCAAATGCCACATCTGCTCGAGACTGTCTTAAGGCCACAAGTAATTGTAATTGAAGAAGCCAGGTTGAATTGAAAATGCCTTGCCTTCCTTTCGTCTCTGTTGTGACAACCGCTTGATTCATACTTCTGTCTTCTATCTCTTTTGTCACTAATTGTTTTCACAGTTTGCTTTCTTGAAACCACAAAATAAATGACATGCCAATGCACGTTACTTTTCTGTCCGATGGTGTAATAGTGATACCAAAAGAGGTGATATAGGGCAAATTGCAAATGAATCCATGCTACTACTTTCGAAGTAAAAGTAACAGTACAGTATAATATTACTTTCCCGCTTTCATCTTCGATTAAGATGAACGCTAGAGAATTGTTCTTACGCTGCCATCGAGGCCCAATGACTCATTTAATCTGAACCAACTCATCTTCACATGTACGTGTCTGGTGTGAAACTCCGTCCACCTTCATGGGGCAGGATTTTACAGGCTTCACACAATCCTCCTCATGGCGTGTCATTGACGCGGTTTCAACACTCGCACAGATGTTCGAATTCACCGCATCAAACAATGCATTTTGTTCATCACTATTTAGATATAACGGTCTTATCCGAATAACAAATCAGCGCACATTTAAATGCAGGAATCTTCATGGGAATGTTGGTCTCCTTTCAGCGTGTATGCATCACAGGTTCGCACTACAAGTTATAAGTATGATTGCAGAAGTTACTTGCAATATGTTTTACTGCATGTGCATTGTTGACACACTCCGCGTTTGTTATGCCAGTGGAGGCGTATACTGCTCACAAGTAGGTCAACAAAAGACTAAAGTTACTAAAACATGAAGCAGTCGAAGATAGTGCATCTGTTTTAACCAGGCAAGTCGTTAAGACACGCAATATTTGCGAGTGACAACTTTTTAAGAACTTTAAAATCTAAAATCATTTTGTTCAAACAATGGTAATTGTTTGCAACAGGTACTTCAAGTGAATAAATTCAGTAAGAAATTAGGCGAACATTACGAAGCAAAACCATATTACTCACTATTTAATGTCCAAAGAAAGCATTTCCTCGGAAAGAAAACATATTCGTTTAGGTTTTTTGGTGCTCAAAGTTGTATGCATCGGAAGTAGCATGACACTTCTTCGCCATTAATAAAACAACTGGGGACAGTTGTGACTTCGTGGCGCTAGCAATGATGATTAATTTGTTCAGAAAACCATCCTTGAAATTTTCTAAGCTAAATGGTTTGGTTCATCTCACCAAAACATTGTTGTGACATGCCAATAACGCAGTATTTTGTGGGAATCAGAGCACCACTCTTACTTTCTTGTCCATGATTTATAAAGCCACCGTATAAGGCGTGATGCTGCCATTTCTCCTCGTCTACTCGCAGTTGCTATGAAGGCGGCAGGAGTGGCTATGTTGATAAAAAGTAAATAGAAAAAGTAATGAAAGTGAAGCCAAGAGAGTAGATATATAGACTCGAAAACAGTGTTTCACTGAATTAATTATGTTAAAATGTCTGCCAGATTCGATTGGAATTGCTTGACTGTATCTGCTGTAAAATTGATGGCTTTCGCTTACCATCTAACCGCTTTATTAAGCCTTGGACGGTAAACTTACCCCAATTCTGATGTAGATTTAGTGGGAAAACCAGAAGTACACCATCGATCGGGTAAGATCACACCTGCAGCTAAAAAAATGTTAGATGATTGCATGAAAAACCTCAGTATTGGCGTCATGATAACAAGAAGGGGAGGAATGCGATGTACCCGAGTAAAGAACACACAGGTGGGTAGTACTTTGCATGCAAAAAATTCCAACATACCAGAGTACTGTTGCGTTGCACTTTGTAAGAATTACTGGCTAACTTCATCAGATGGACCCTCACCTTATCCACTTGAGCTGAGCACAGAGTAATATCAATGCCTAATCCAGGCAGCAATCAAAATGTGCATTTCAATATTTCGTGTACCTTCCAGCAAGACATCGTCCCCACCCAAAGTAACATGCAGTTTAGTAATTATTACTATGTACTGCAAAGCACTGTGTAAGTTTGCTGAGGAATGGCTGGCATTAAGTCAATGTGCACAGCAAACTGCATTACTCGATTGCACAACTCTGTAAGAATAACATCACTCGGGATGACCGAATGATATCTGTATGAATGGGCAGATAACGATCACAACCATCAAGGGAGAGTGGTAAATAACTGGGGTTGGGAGGGAAGATGGAGTGCAGATCACGATACTGGAGAGGTGGGAATGCAAGAATTCGGTGGCATTCTGCTTTGGTAAGCGCATGGTTCTAGCGCTTAGTTTGTGCATAAAAACACACAGTCGACAATCCAATCTTCTCGGCTCCTATGATGAAGGAGTTGGAAAACTTGTTTAGAAATTGGCCCGCTAGTTCTCACTCATTCATTCATTCAATGATTAGCCCGCTAGTTCTCACTCATTCATTCATTCAATGATTATTGGCATTCATCCACCTCCTTTCGTCAAACGATTTGAGAAGCACATGCTGACAAACTATAGACACTAAAGTTTGTGGCATATGTATTACCCGTTGACGCATAGGCGTGAACTGCATTAATCTGGACATTAAGTAGCGGCATCGGCGAAGTAAAGCTATGTCTGGGTGGTGAAGACTTCTAAAAAAGCAAAAATCACATTTCACTCATTATGTACATTCACCAATCACATATTTTGGTGTAATAGTCGACACCTACGAGTTACTGTGAGAGTTGCCAACTAACTTTAAGCAAACTTCAAATACAATCGCTTTATTCTTGAAACACAAACCCCTTTTCTATACCAACAAATATCTTCAATGCTCTTGATCGGATCCATCTATGTCAATAGCCTGTTTCACCACATGCCTACATAAACGAGGTCAACTTTGGTGAACCAATACCAGCATTAAACTTCCCTTCATAGTAGTTTATAATGCTTCCTACATATGGATGAATCCATCTTAATCCGGCTATCCTCGGAAGTATCTCACAAATCTCCGACAAGTACTATATGCGCCACACTGGAGTCACCGTGGTCTCTTGATTTTAACAACACGACCATGTATGTGTGCAGAAGGATTCATGATTTTATCATGGAGACATACGTGACCTGCTGCATAGGACTGTGTGTGCCTGCCCTTACATCTTTGATTACATGAGCACCTTGAGCTAAGTGTTGATTGGGGCAATGCTGAGGATCTCACACAAATTCTTCCATGCTCCTTCTTGGTGAAGTAGGCTGCGTAGGCAGTGTCGTTCTTGTCCAAATAGAGCAGGCAATGTACTTGCATAATAGTCTTTAAAGGCGCTCAAAATAAAGGCAATTATATCGTATTCGAATGTATAAATCAATGACCGAATGGAATCTTTCCACTATTCTCTTTGCAAAAGTGGTTGCATTGTGCATGAGTGTCAGCGGTGGTTTTAGGCAACCCAATCCCATTATGGTGAGCCAACAACGGATTTAACTATAAAACACTAGCCTAAAAAAACAGGACATTTGGTAGATTTACAAATCAATGCAAACGAAATCAGGAGCGAGAACATTTCATTTCCTTTTAAAACGAACTATCGTGCCACAGTGTGAATGAAAGGACATGTAGGCATGCCTAGTGCACCTTACGCACTAAACTCACGCCAATCCATCAAGCTTTATATTACGCGTCCACTTCTCTACGCAGGTATAGTCGTAGTATGGTGTAGCATGAAAAAGCGGGTAATCAGTTATATTCAGTGAAGCATCTGAGGGTCAGCAATTTACTCTGTCGCTTCGCCTATTCTCAATACCATTTTACCAAAAACAAATTCCTTTTAAGATCATGCAAGGATGTCCACTAATCGGATAATGGAAGGCAGACGATGTTAAGAGTGTGTGAATTCATCCCAGCACCTAAGGGAACGGGAAATTACAACCACTGTGCAAAGTGTCATTCTGAGGTGGATCATGTGGTTGTGAATTTGACTTTCGTAAAGCATTCTCAGTGAGCGAACTCAATCAGATTCCTTTTTCACTGTGTTCACACTGATAGGAAGGCGTAAAAGCGCCTCAATTTCACCATATTAGGAGAAATTCAAGAATGGTTAAACCTAGCCCTTCCCTACCTTCACTCACCTCAGTTTCTACCATTCTGATATTGATAACACTTTGTTACGATATCGAAGTTGATAGAATGTTGCAGGTGTTGCCTGAGTTTTAGCCTTTCAGCCCTGCCTTCGAACCTTCCAACTTATTTCCTTGCCATCACGTGGCCGATTAAATGAAGTGGATGAGTGAATTTGCTGCTAACAAAGTATGCTACAATCGTGCCTTGCGATTTGCCTTTCTTTAAGGTTTGCATTCCGTTAGAAAGGCAGTAAATAAAATATCATTATTCACATAACAACGTGAGCTATATTCTAAGTGCCTTAAATCAGCCCCCGTAGTAAACACTCGTGCATTAGTTTGGAAGACAACAAGTCGGTTCGTGGATTGACGGACTACTTACTTTACATGGAAAAGAACGGCACTGCCTATGCAGCTTACTTTGCCTAAAAGGAGTATGAAAAATTCTGCGTGAGTCTCCTACCATCGCCCGCATCAGCATTGAGACCATCAAAACTAGTAAGCCAATCTATTTATCAGAATAAAACAGTATGGGGTTTGTGTGCTTCAGATTTGCAATACACTGACCTACGCAGTTAAATCTTGAAGTCTTGATGCTGCAAGTTCACCTCCAACATGCCTGGAGTGGATATAATTCATAGAATGCTATGCAAATCCTACATTTGCAAATTTGTCTTTTAGCTATAATTCATGCATCACTACGTGTATGTGGAGAAAGTGAAGGTCCACATGATTTGAAGCACATTGCAAACTCCTAGTAAAAGTTAGTTAAGAGAGAACAAATAACTGAAGTAGAGGAGTTTAGTAAAGGTAAGTTCTGAGGTGTTATTAGTGATCTTGCAGACACTTGTTGATAAAGCACATTCCCGTCAACAGACTCCGATTGACAGCATCGACGAGGTCTTTAGCATCAACAAATAAGAAGCTATATTTCAAAAGGCAATGAGGCGCATTGAACGCCTGTTGAGTGACATTATACGACTAACACATCAAATGGCTGTGCCAAACTTCCCAACGTAATAAATTGCGCGTGCATATAAGTACGTCTTCAACTAAACTCGAGTAAATTCTTAATCATTCACTTATGTATGCAGTCGTTGATGGCTAGAAAAACTTACTTTACTGTTGCCCTCGAATGGCTTGCCTGAATGAGTGATAACTTTAGCCTAACCAGTTTACATACACGAAATTGTGATGTTGAAATTGTTGGAGAGCAAAATCAAAGGGCTTCTATTCAATACCTAAGTGAGTGAATCAAGATTGACCAAAATGATTGGATGAAGGAATGGAAGTCTCAATACAGTGTTCGAATCTCGGCACCATAGAGACGGAACAGATAAGGCTGTCGGCATTGTAGTTTCATGTACAAACTAAACTCTGGTACCGAAGTACATATCCCTTCCACCTCCCAAACGATAACATTTGCAGCCACGCTCTCCTCCACGCCCCTTTTATTTACAGCTCTTTTCCATCAACTCTCTACATGGGTTGTCTTTTTATCCAAATTTCATTCACTCATCCCATGCGATGCTGATTTCAATTGTATCAGTAATCATTTCATGAAGTTTTCTGTGCTACCTATTCGACAAAATCCCAATCCTCGCTACCCTAAATGGTGCCTTAAAGTTAAAAACCAACAACACTTTACTTAATGCCTGTTTTGTTGGGAGTTGAGAGGGTTGATTTGCATTAAAACCCTCAAGAAGCACATGAATCACGATTATGCACACGGTTTTGCTGCATAGCCACCTGTAATTTCTAATTACTCACCTTGAACACCTATCTTACTACACATTGCTTTGAGTTGCATCGACTGAAGACTCCTGATTTTGGACAATGTAACTTTTTTGACTGTAATACATACCATATTTATTTGTTAATGTGGTTTCCTTATCCAGGCACCCTATAACACCTGTCTTTAATTCTTCAACTATTGCAGTTCGTCCCTTTAAACTACTCTAATCTTTTCACTAGCACGTATTTGTGCAACCAAGTGATGTGATGGGAGGCGCTAAGTGCTAATGAGTAGTAAATACGACTGCGCATGCGACTGCGAATCTGTTTCAAGTTGAGTCACCGTGGCATTGGCCGTGATTCAGTACTACTTGACTGCACTACGTTCAGCCATTAACAAACATTTGATCCGTTGCGATGACCACAACATGCATTAGAATGAGGTTGTCTCCTACTGTCAGGTGAGTTCAATAAATGAATTGATTTTCGGTTGAAATCGTTCTAGTTTTAAGCAGTGAAGTTGAGGAAATAATGTTGCTGTGGACTACAAGTATTGGAGGTCAGTTCGGTGGAGTCTTGGTGACTAAATGTCGGTGTAACATCCAAGAATGCGGTGGTGCGGACTGAATATTGGAAGAAGGGAAAGGAAGTTAGCTGAAGGCGGCACGAGCGTTGAATCACAGGGTGGACAAAGTCATCTGCAATGAACGATTTTACTTCTGCAGAGTTGCCTAACCCCTAAGCTAACGTTTGTATGCACTCTTGCATGTACAATTCTTCCACCGCTCTCGCTAATTACACAGTGTTTGATGTGACGACAACATCACGTGTTACTCACCAGGTAGAGCAAGTGGAGTGTGTGTGCTTGACTTGAGTGACGCTGGCTTACAGAAGTTGGAAGAAGTAAAACTAAAAACAAGAACAGAAAGAATGTTTGTCGAAGCCTTTGTCACACCACTCTCCATAATGCAATCCAATGCTGCCTCTTAAAACAAGTCCTTTCAAAACGTGTTCCATAATTTAGCATTTCATCATTGAGTGTCATACTAAAATCAGCTCAGCGCTAAATCAAATCCACTCTATTATAGCCCATAACCGTTTCATGAGCCTCTATTTTAGATCACCTGTTTCAGCAGTTGGCCAGTGAAGCTGTTCTAATTTTAAGCCACACTCATAAATTGCCGGATTTCAGCGATAATGGCAAATTTTCCACATTTAACACGATGTTGTGGCCACTGCGAGTCTTTTATTAGTTAAATGCTCATTAATCTGCGGCTAAATCACATCGAAACACAATTTATGCCATGCTGAAGCAGCACTCAATGTGGATACGTAGTTGCGCTTGTAAATAAATAGCCAGCCAATTGAGTTATAGAAAGAACAACTTTAAAGTCTCAACCGTAAATGGGTGCTGGATAGTTGGTTTTCTAAGGAACTGTGTCCGGACAAGAGATGCTAATTGCAACCTCCCTAGTTGGCAACCACAAGCATTGGCTGAGCTTCTAGCCTTTCCGTCCAAACAGTATGTAGTGTTTGTTGTACTTTGGTGATCAGTAAGGCAAAGTGCTTTGGTTCGTAACAAAACGTCTGAGCTGACTAAAGCCACTAAGAGCCTTTTTTCGACCAAATGTTTGAGGCCCACATTCGACTTGACGGTGAATGGCATTGCGAAGTTGTGAAATAAAACAATTCGACTTGAAGTGAAGGTGTGGTCTGTGAAGTTAATCAGTAGCGCAGTTCAGCTCACGATTATATTAAGCATCACGTG
Organism: Taenia solium; assembly: GCA_001870725.1. NCBI lineage: Eukaryota > Metazoa > Platyhelminthes > Cestoda > Cyclophyllidea > Taeniidae > Taenia > Taenia solium. Next base: position 28,660 of record MIEF01001655.1, read on the forward strand.
AGAGCTTTGATGGCAAATGCGGCACGAGCCAGTTTTCCTTCATTCCACCGGTGGAATTCACTCTCCAAACAGAGCGAATGCGCCAGCTCATTCTAAGCCACACTCCTTTCCGTCGCATTTTACTCTCAGGTTTGGTATGTTTTCCTCAACATTATAGCCTGCAACATTTCACAAGTCACTTACCTATCACCATCTCGCCACCCACACTGTAAGGCCACTACCCCATCTAGCTTTTTTGTCTTCTTCGACCCCGTGACCAACGTCCTAGCCTACCCCAATACCAAAATTTTAACATCTCTTTTTTGGAGCATTGATTGCACTTTAAGCTCACATTGATCGGCCGCCTAATGTTGTGTTTACTGCAATCAAGAGCAGCTACATTTACCTAAGTAAAATGTTTTTAGTCAATGCAAATCAATCCAGTAAATAACAAGGCAGACGTTTTAGACTCATTTGTCACTTAACCAACAGTTAGCTATGTTCGTGACAAATAATCTGCTTTTTCAATGGCAGGATATAAATGTACTTGGTCTGATCATCCTTAATCAAAATGTCCCAATCTGTTAAATGCCCCGATGGGTAGCACTGCAATACTACTGGCATTGTCATGTAATTTACTCCAACTGATGTCACTTTGGTACACTTCACGCCCTCGGACAAATACAGATGGGTTTTATAACAGGAAAGTATATAAATCACAAGTTTTGGTCAAAAAAGAGTAGAAGATTATGCATGTCCTAACTCTAGGTGCGTAAATTGAAGTAGCTAGTGAATGACAAAGGCGTTTGCAGTGAAGGTGGATTTAATTCAACATCCTTTCAAATTCGCTAAAGTTAAATATTTCGCTTGCGAATGGTGACAAGCAATTGGGTACCTTTGGGAGAATTTTCGCGTACAGGTTCAAAGTGTAAACGGCGCATTGGTTGGTGTGACAGCATCAGTGACAACACTAACAAAATTTAGAAGTGTAGGATCCATACAATACATTGGCATCTTCTTGTCCCGTTGAATTGTGCAAGGATGAGGTGAGAATGATGGAATGGTTGCACTTTCGGTAAACCCGTGATATCATGGATTTAGTGCTTTGCATCTAACACTGGACGTTGACTGGCATTTCCTTCTTCGCATTCTATTGCCATACCGTCTTTCTTGAGGGCAACTGAACACAAGGTGACGTTGACCCACTTGCAACGGGAGAGTAGGGTCGTTGCATCCATTCCAAAGCCTGGAGCTAAACAACTATTTAAGTAACATGAAAATTATCGAAGATATGAAGTCCATTTATGGCCTCCAAATTTCCGGATCGGAGGTCATTTCACATCTCGACGAACGATGTTTTTGAAGGATTGCGCCACACTGCTGGTGTACCAAGGATGCCCGCATTCCCAATCTACCACTGTACAAGCATCGTTTCCACCCACTTATCAAACAGTGTTGCCTGTGCTCCTTCATTCAGTGGCGCGACGACCTCCTGCTTGCACTACGGTGTCCGAGTTCATGGTCGAGGCGAGGTGTATCGACGTATACTTTGCAACTGGATGTGACAGCGCACGTTCCTCCCAAGTTGTAAGTTATAGCAATACGACTTGTGTTCTAATAAAGTATTTCTCGAATGAACACAGTGTAGCAATTAATTTTGTAAGAAATGTAAAGCATAGGAAAGAGGTCCATCCTTCCCTTGTGTCAAAAGTCATTCTCTATGTCCAAAGATTCCGCAGGGGAGGATGTTGCAACGATTGCCAAAACGAGTCAAAACGCGGTAACACTGGGGTTGGTTTGCCGGACATTGTAGGAGCAAGTGGTAGTGCCTCAAAATTGCAAAATAAACTGCAGGTGGCAGCTTTCATGCAGGTATAATGGATTCATTAATGTGTCTTGTTTCCTCCTTATTTTCGCAAATTGCCTTCAAAAACTCAAGCATGTACCTAATACCAGTTTGCAATGTATGGTACTGATAGCTCTCGCTGTACATCCCATCCAATATTGTTGCTCTTCTTCAGTAAAATGTTGCACTTGAGGTGACTTTATTCCTGAATGAATTCATATCTTTAAGGCTTTAATGAGCAAAGCATCTTACGCACCTTCATATTAATATTTTCGTTAAGCAAAAGGTACGAATCAGCCTCACTTTCCATTTTCGATTCGAGTTGGTAAATTCTGGGCTACTCACTGACACTTACTGTCATCCTACCATATAAAGACGCATCACCTACCATTGGCACTCCTCGCATTGGCGCCTGATCTCAAGCCCTTAATAAAAATTTAAAGCAAGCAAAGAACGCTTTTGTTTTCTGAAGCTTCTCTGGAATAAAGCAAAAGTAGCTTTATTGTCCTTGTACTTTGGCATAAATTGTGATGTTTTGCGAGGATGAGCTGGCAATGGAATCACTTTCTGGCGAACTCACTGCAACCCTTCTATTTCAAACAGCAATATAGAGTAAAGCAAAACATAGCATATCAGAGGAGATTTAGCCATATAATTCATATTAAGTTAGGATTGATGCAAAGTGGAAAAAAGCAGATCAGAGTTCAAGTTCATATGCAACTTTTTTCGGAAAGGAATAATTGGATAGCAGAAATTACGAGTGTTTGAGTTCTGCAATAAGTTTACATTGTTCATTTGCATCAGAGACATATTCGCATGGTAGAAACTGGGCACCGCCACCCTACTTCGGTTGCACGGAATGCAAAAATCTGCAATTATCATTCAGTACAACCAGCATTAAGAGGTAACGGCAACCGCTTGGATGTGATGTGTGGCTCGCACGCATGCGCTAGCAATGTCTTCTAAGCAAAATGAGCAAATATGATGGTTACCTAGCAATTAGGGTAGGCAGTCATGCAGGTAATTCGGCTTGCACTTCCGCATTCACGGTTTAAGCAACCATGGTACAGACAAAGTCAATTGGTTTACCCGGTAAACTTGGCTGGCTCTTTACAGCCGGCGCTCTTGCACCCTTAGGCTAAATACCTTCTCCTGTTTTTTGTTTTTCACCAATTTATTAGTGATTATTAGAGTAACAACTTGCCACCAATGTGCCCCTACATACAGTCATGATGTTTGCTTGACAAAGCAATGTACGACTGAAGCCACACGTGCATTGCGGATATTCGCATACGTCAGGTGATGGAGCAATGCCCTCCTTCCTGTCAGCTCCATTGGCCATGTAATTCGTTGCGTGTGTTGAATAACTCATACATGCTTGAATAGCGGCCATACCGCAGCACTGCCAATAGCTGACAGGATGAAGAGGACGCTATCTGAGTCAGCAGCATAGGTGTGCTTTAAGCCTGATTAATATCTTTGCGCCAGCCAATTAGGTCCACAATTCTTGAAGTGAGTTTAGTTTACAGGTTGAATTGTGTAAACTCACCAGCTTTGATTACAAACACAGTGGGGCTGTGTACCATAAACGGCTCCGAAAGCCTCTCCAATAATACTGATTTTTGAGCCGCACAACTTGAAGAGAACATTGCTAAGACTACCGTCAGCGATTATACTGGCTAAACAATTCACGCAGGCAGGAAAAGTTTGGAGGAGGAAACAGTAAAGAAGAGAACGAAAAGGATATTTTTAATCAGGATGAGGTGGAGAAGGAGGAAAAAGGGAATGTTAAAGGCGATAATTTGCCATCTGTGCTGATTGATACCTGCGTCACTTGTTAAATTGCCTCGTTTTGAAATCTAGAGGCACATCTCACCCATCAAGTGCTCTTCAAACTGTCATTCAACTAGTCCGTACCTCGCCTTTACCACTGCACTTGTGTTAGTCACCAAAATAAAAGATATGGCAAGTATATTGCTAAAGCTTCCTTTCATTGCCTTCTAATTACTTGCGGTAGCCTGATTACTGTTACCACTGCAAATAATATGGATCATGTTGTTGGCGTAGTAATGCTGGCTTTGCTGGCCTTTACAACAGAGTGTATTTTGGTAATGCTACTACTATCACTGCGGCTACCACCATTGTGCAGGTTGAAGGAAAAGCTGAAAATGTGACGTGGGCTGGGAGGCAAAGTCAACGCTTACTACGACTCTTTTCCACCAGTTGCGCCAATCATTAGTAATGGGACAGGAGTGTCACTTACCTCACCATAGTGTCATCACTGCATTACGCTCTCGTGGGTGTAAAACGCGAGGTTCTGGATTGACTCAAACACTACCCATGTTCATCTATCTGTCTATCTATCCATCTACACACGTCTGATGGGAATGAGTACAGGTGCCGTTTATAAAATAAGATAGCCAAATAAGAGCACCTAAGTTGCCATGCCCGACATCAGACAAGTACCGTTGAGATGTGTCAAAATAATATCTTTTTCATCGATGACTTGAGAAGTTGAGTATGTTAAAAAAGTGGAATCTATGGCTCGCAAGTGCAACCACAAGGACAATGATAAGTTCTGGGTGGAATCGCAGAGCTATTGAGAATGTAATCACGCTGGTGCTGTCATCGTGAATAAAGGGTGAGAAAGAAACGCATTCATTAAGGGCTTGATGAAGAAGCAGTGAAACATTAAGGAAGCTGAAGTGGGGAGAGTAAATGTTATTAGTAGTAGCCGTTCGGCTCTTAAAGGCCTTTGTGTATCACGTCGCTGTCAGAGGCACGAGTGAGCCGCTACATCTCTTTGTAATACCGTCACTCTCGGTTACACCTGCTGTAAGAAATCAATTGGAAACGGCTTTTGCTCTATCTGCGTTTATCAAACCTTATATTTTGAAATGTTTAAATCCAAAAAAATGATGCAATAAGACGTTAAAATATGTAAGCAAGCCAGAAACCTAGATATCAATGCTCACAGCTTCATTACAGTTGTTAAATAAACCCCTTTACGGCAGGAGCTGTGAATTATTTTCAAAGAATAATTTCTTCCATTAGTTTACTCCATTGAGGATCACAATTAAATGTTTAATCAGTGCTCTAGAAACAAACGCCATGCTTCCCAATCTAAGTGTTTAATATCACGACAGAAGTGGGCTCGATGAAACCGACATGGATGTGTCACCTCTAAGTATTTGATGATGGTTTGTGTTAAAAGTGATGTTGCCGGGACTGCTTTTGTTGTTGCTGCTGGTGAAAAAAGGACCACTGTTCGGTGCAGTGGAAAATTCCGCCCGGTCTGATTTAAGTTTAGTGAGTAAACTAGAAGCACACTGTTAAACAGGCATGTTCATATCTGCAGCCAGGTGGCAGTTAAAAATTCTTCAAATTTTTGCAATTTTGCTGCTTTGACTTTCGAGGCATATAATGTTTGGAATTCTGCAGTCGATAGCAGGATCTACCTGTCACTGACTAATCAATGCATCGCTGTATTCAACACATGTCAAATAAGCATTCAGCAGGGCAATATTTGAGCCACAAAAAACTCAGCATTTGTTTTATAATAAAATAATGAGAGGAATGCGATGTATCCTGGTTGCAGCAATAGGCAGCAGCCATTTGTAACACTCCAGTGAGGAGCACACAAATGGATCATACTTAGCGCATGGAAATTTCCAACATACTGCGCTGACGTGGCGTGATATTTTGCATAAGGTAGTAACTAACCTCACTCATTGAACCCTCCTATCATCTTCTTATGATAAGCATTAAATAATTCCAACATGTGAATTATAATACCTTCTACACCTTGCAGCAAGGCATCGCTCCCACTAAAATAACACACCAAGTAGTAGTTGCTACTATGTATTGCAAAGCCCCACGTAAAGATGATGGGTAATGGCCGTCATTAAGTCAATACACACAACAAACTGCATTACTGGGTTGTGCGACCCTCCGAGATTGACATCACTTGGAATGACAGAATGGCATCTGGATGAATGGGTAGATAATGATCACAATTATAAAGGGAAAGTGGTAAATACATGTGGTTGGGAGGAGGAGTAGAATGAGGAACAGGTTATTTAAGAGGTACTAAGGGGCGGTCAAAACAGAGGCTTCGGGAACACAAGAACTCGTTGGCATCTTGCTTTGATAAATGCGCGGTTCCATCGTTTAGTTTATGCATAAAACCACACAGTCGACAGTCCAATCTTCCTGGGTCCTATGGTACAAAATTTAGAAAACTTTTTGAGGAATTTGTCTGCTCGTTCTTACTCATCCATTCATTCAGTGGTTACCAGCTCATCCACTCAGGCATTTATCCAATTGCCTAATTCCTCGTTTCGTCAGCCACTTTGAGAAGCGATCTTGAACACTTACTGTCCAACTTTTTTTATTTACATGCACGTGCATGTAGATGATACATCAATTGGCGGCCTATGTATTACTCATCGACGCATATGTATGAACTGCTTGAAGCTGGACACCATGTAGCAGTGTCAGTGCAACAATGCTTTGTTTAGGTAGTGAAGACTACTGAAATTGAGGTCTAGTTGATAAAGCAAGAATCACGTTTCTATAATTATGCACATTCACCGATTACTTATTTTTTATGAAATGGTCGATACGACCATTTTCTAGGATAGCAACCAACTAGCGATAGGCGAACCACAAGGTCGTCCTCTACATTACGAGCAAATATCTTCAGAGTTCGCAATTAGATCCTTCTATGCCAATGATCTATTTCACCATATGCCTGCATAATTAGTAAAAAGTCGGAAGAATTAATGCCAACTAAAAATTGCACTTCAGATTAGTTTACGATGCATACGGGGAATCTATCGTAGTCCTGATAAGCGCAGGTATTCGCGACAAATCTCCGACAGCTACTACATACGCCGCACTGGTGTAAGTGTTGTCTTATGATTTTAGCAGCATGGCGTGGCTTACATCCACAGCCATGCATGCGTGCAACGCACTTGCTGAAAGTAAGCATTGATGGTTCCCATTTTTAGGCATACTTGACCTGTTGCATAGAAATACGTTTGCCAAACATTGCATTTCTTACCAAACAACCTGTTTACTATTTTCCATATGAAGGATGGCTACAATTACGCGCACGCCTTGTGCTAAGTCTTGATTAGGGCAATGTTGAGAGACTCACGCGAATTCTTCCGTGCTCCTTCCAGGCGAAGTAGGCTGCGTAGGCAGTGTGATTTTTGTCCAGATAGAGTAAGTAGTCGGTCAATTCACGAATTGACATGTAGTCGTCTACATTGATATATGAGTGTGGAGGCAGTGTACTTTCATAATCCTCCTTGAAGGCGCCCAACACAATGGGAATCATGTCGTATCTGCACGCAAAAACAAGTGATGAATGACTGACTGAAATGTGGACGGATGAATCCACTAGCACGATGTTCGAAAAAGATTTAAGCAAAAACACAAGAACAATCACATCTTGGCATTTTGGGAAAGTGGTTCTGAAGACATCAGGTATTTAATGTTGTTAATGAAAACAAGCTATGATTTGTGTGTGAACTGTCAAAATTTGGCGAAGATAGTAGGATTTAGGTTAGATGCGTAAATAGACACAAATGAAATACGGCAAGGCAAGTACGCACTTGCTTTAAATCACATTGATGTTTTGTATTATGGATGGTGCGAAAGGCTGATATACCAGGTGTCATCCATGACGGAGTACAATCAACAAGCCAGATACATGCCTCACCATCGTGTACCATGTTTTGCTCTCACCCCTTTTAGCACAAGCATCTGCCGGTTGCCATAGCAAAATGAGACCAATCTTTTCTCATTTCAAATAAACGCTTTGTGTATCTGTGGTTCATCAACCCTCTTACAGCATTGCATGTCGTGCTGCCCACGTCACATTCATGTAATGGTGGTGCCTGGATATCGGCCTTTCAGTTATCAGGTACTAGCTAGCAACTGCTCTCATTGAATTGCTCTCTTTCGCATAGCTCATCATTGAGGCAGCTACACGCAACCAACTTTGCTATTTGCCTCCGTTGCCATTTCCTTATGTAGATCTCCCAAATTTGGGCTGGTAAGATGGCCACTTTGGGGTGGGGTTTAGACTGCAGTTAGGCGAATTAAACAGGAAATGATACGCACTGGAAAGCGTTGATATAGACCTTTTCCGTTATGTAATTCCGACAATTGGAATTCTCGAAAGAGAGATAGAATTTGTAGTTGAACGATAGGAAATGAAAAGGATCGATATTGCTCGGAAACTGCTTTTCACCTTGGCCGTATACATCCACCTACAAAAGTGAGCGCAAAATGATTTGATAACGCGGCACAACTGCAAACAAAGAAAAATAGTTATGCAGATGTTAAAGTGAGGAAAGTGACAGCTCATGGGTGCCATTAAAGGACACAGATTCGGAGTGAAGTGCCTTTGCGACAGTCAGGATTAGAAGCAACACGCAATTTTACCACATGAGTACCTGTTATAGAGTGATATGGATATTTTCTTGCGCTAATTTAACATCTGGATTATAAATTTGGAGAACAGGTATAACATACTAAAACAAATATTTAGGCGAACATCCGAAAGCTTTTATTTATCGGTGTCAAAAGATGTACCAATGAAAACGGAATCTGTCCGCCTAAAGGGCTATTTACTTGGCGCCTGGATCTGTCGCCTGCTAATGCCATTTGGTTTGAGGACATTAGCGGTAGATTAAGCCTTACATTCCAGTTTTTATGAGGTCACGTTGTTTTATTTTGTGTTATCGTCCTTGCGTTTCTGGACAATAGATACATGTTAATATACAGGCTGAATTAAAGTTGAATTCTGAGCTTCCTTTAACGGTCATTTATAAGTAAGACTACCTTAGTGTGAATCTCATGAAACAATGCTTTGCGTTCAGTAGCATTGATAAGCAAGAAACTGACAAACACGCAGCAGCCTTACGGGAACTAATTTGGCGATTGCATTTGCAAACTCAACTCGATTATTTGAGGAGTTGTGGTTGGACACTGCCCAGGCGATCAATTTCCTTCTTCTCCAATGGTGAGGAGGCAGTAGATGCACGTAGTTCTTGGAAAGCATGCGTGCAGTCTCTTCCGCGGTGAATATGTACTTCGGATCCTCATTCCGAATGAATACAGAGTACACAGCGGGTACTGGGGATTTCGCCATGTACGTGATGAAAAGGTCAATCTTAGTCAGAAAACCAAATTAGGCTCTACTTTCACCTCGATGCATTTGTTTCACCTAAATAAATTAATAAGTCAGAAAGCAAAAACGAGGGTGGTTATGGGAAATGGGATTTTCCGTTTAACCGACACGCGAAATAAGTTCGCTTAATCACAATCTTACATCATTGAGATTTTGCACTTACTTTCTCTTCATTATATCTATTTCTTTTGTCTTTTTTCAAATGCTCAAAATTTTCATTCTGATTTATCAGAAAAAGTAATGATTTAACTCATCCTGCATTTCTTATTTTCTCTTCACATTTCTCTCCGAGTACTTCCTGTTTCTCGCAACAGATAAGAGCACATGTGTTATGCGCCCTTCAATGTCTCGTGTAAATTCGGCAAATTGAATGTGGTGGAATGTCGTAATCAAATTGTGGATAATGATCGACATACTGCTTGAAAATGTGTTTATGACGCCAATTAACTTAGGTATAAGCAATGCGTTGCGCAATACTTACTGGGTTGAGGTGTTAAAGGAGGAGAAAGAGTACATAGTGAGGACTTTCTCTCGTTTCGAAGGCTACAAGAACTCAGTGGGCATAGGGGAATAAACTGGGAGGTTTTGAAAGGACATCAACTTGCATAACCTTATGCGCACACTGACCACTCCAAAATGCACCGTTTATGGTGATCTTAATCTCATGCCGATTCGATTACCAGGATGACTGTCATTTGGTTATTTTATGCAAACAAGTCACACAATCAATTTTCCAGGTAGAAGGAATTTTAGACATTTGCCTGCTGTACCTGAGTACGCATATGAGGCTATTAAATCTGAAACTTATTGTAAATTCGAGGTGCACATGTATCTGTATTTCTCGGTGTGGATTTGGAAATGACTACAAATTATGCACATTGATGTGGTAAATTATTATCTCGGCAAGAAAGCATATTTACTTTGGACTGATGTCTCGTTAACATATTCACCAATGATCTACTACGAAATTAGGCGATTATTTCCTTCTAATGCTTCCATTATTTTCATTCCATGCAGTCACTTCTAGAACAGTCAGCCCATCAATAAACTCCCAATGCATTAGTGTAAGCACTTGTTCAGCCAGATGTTTGTTATTAGTGAAAGCAGGTAACAATGCACGCCACTTCTTATGACTAAAAGGCGTTTACATTGCCAAAAAGTCAGAGGTTGGTCGACGTTGCAAAGAAAACTCGGCATTGACTACCAAATGGCAAGAATGGGAAGAATGTGATGCATCCTGGTTACTTTACCAGAGGATAGACAGTTGTAGCACTCAAGTGAAAAGCATACAAGTGGGTAACATTTCACACACGGAAAATTTTGACGCACCGCACTACTGCGGTGTAACATTTTGGAAAAGGCACTAAATAACCTCAACGTTTGGGCCCTCTAATCGCCTACTCGAGCCAAGCATCAGTTAATTAAGTTGTGCAACTGAGGTAAAAAGCAAAAAGTGGATTCTTGCTATGAAACTGCGTTTGTTTGATTAATCCAGATGCGCATTTTCGGAAATGTTGTTTTAGATAAGCATATCGACATAGTAAGTTAATACTTTCCTTTGCATAGCCATCTATACCGTATGCACTTTCATTTAGTCGAGGCGCTCATCACTGCAAGTAGTATTTGCGTCTTTACCTTACCCAAGATCTACCTCTAACGAAACCTAGTCAACACAAAGCATCCAGACATACCAAACCGATTTGTCCATCAATTAGGCAAATATACTGCTTATTTTACTGATTATTTTGCACACAAGTAACGTCACATAAACATTTTTCTAGACTTCAACATTTGACTTTATGCCGCTTGCTTTGCCTGCTCAGCATTTGATTTGAAATAAAAAGTGGATATTATATGCGCTCCTTATTCTACTGATACTTACGTACATATTATACAATCCTTGCTGTCTGTGCATAATAAAAGTATGCATTGAGAGTTTGAGCTAAGGAACTTCTTCAAGTTTTATAAGTGATTGCAAAAGTCTTAGTCAAAAAGGCATTTGACCTGTGTAGTACTACTAACTGGTCGTAAGCAGCACTTGAAATATTTGGCTTGTGCTAATTCTAAGCAATTCATGGACTAACTTTTCTGTTGGCTGTGAGAGTCGATGATTTGATATGCAAGCTCATTTTCATTTCAAACATTAGATTAATTAATTATGTTAAATCAGCAACAAAATTCTTAGAGGTGATGAAGACTCACGGGGGTTGGTAGTAAAATGCAGCATTTTTTTTTGCTCACACAGCCCTTTTGAAGAGTTAATGGAACGTCAAGCCACACTGATGGGAACGGCTGCATCACATCAACAACAATAACGCTCCAAGTTATCCCGATGCCCTCTTTTGCCATAAATCGAAAGTTAGTAAACCAAATGTTAAATTATTTCTTTTTGCATCAAAAGTTGCTTCAATTAAACGTTGACCACTTAACAAAACATCTTAACAACGGTAATTTAGTAGTGGTACCTGTAACATGGACATCGGCAGCGAATTTTCAGCGCCATATTGAGTTTTATCTTTAAAATTAGCTTATCATTAGTGAATAGCTTGATATGATTTGATATTAAAGCAGACTTCTGCCCTGTTATGCTGTGGTTATAAGACTGCATTTATGAAACGATGGTAAGAAATCATGGAACATTGGTAAAAGTATGCCTTGAGAGGGTAAATCTTTCCTTTTACCTGTCATTCTCTGCATTCCTAAAGAACATAAGAAGTTAGTTTTCAAAGTCAGTATAATAGTTAATCATTTATAAATTGCATGGATATTTTGTGCAAAACGCCTACTCACCACAAAGTTAATCACTGTGCGTGGGCGTGTTTAAGCTACTCACGTTGAAACCTACGAAGAGATTCGCAAAATACCTGGCATGAAGCAGATGTTTGTGCTGTAGCATCAAGTGCATATAGGCTCCTGTTCACTTCATTTCACCGCCCAAATGCTCTTGATTTTTCAAGTCTTTAATGCATTTGATAGTTAGGACTAAAAGACAATGTTGACTTAGAGATTGGAGGCGCACCCACCCTTCAATGCAGTGGTGTGAGTAAAGTGCGCTTTAAGCTTTCAATTGCTACATAACTTACTGAGTAAATAATGTTTAAAAATTATCATCGAAGGGATCATTTATTCACTGAGGTCACTTCACAAATAAATGAGTTTATCAGCATTGGAAGGGAAATTGGTGGAGATGAAAATCATGCCTTTAGATACGACCCCGATTGTTCGTATACGTTGATAGTCCACCATACATGTTTGACCAATGCCTTTGTGATTAAATGAAATAATTACTTGACTTTAAAATAAAAGGCATTACATTAAGACAATAGCAAGTAGATTTCCTCGATATATTTCTGGCGTCACACAAGCAGATATCATTTGTCACATAAAAAAATTCGCTTGAAAATTGTGATGCTTTACTTGATGTGACCTTTGCTCTGCCTAACAATGCGTATTTGAAACGCCAATTTATAAACGCAAATAAAACTACCAGCGCCTTTGACATGTTGACCACTAATGCACATTAGTCGTTTATTTAGCTATCCGAATTTTCGCACTAGTACATACACAAGGAAGGACACCACAATCGTAATTGGCTGTTGCTGGTTTGTTGTTTTGACCCAAATGATAGTACTTATAGCGTTACTCTTTTGTCACTTGACAGCTCTACGATACACTCGCCTTCCCACTTACTTCCTAGACATGCTTCGACCCTAGCACAAGTCTCGCCAACTTGAAACCAGTAAACAATATCAAAGTTATTTGTAGAAATAGAAGTCAAAATTTTCGTGGATATACATTGTGGAGGAAAAGAATTGCAATTGTGGTAAGCAAACCCTCGAGGCATGAAAACTCAGTTTAAAGCATCATCATCTTTGAACATACAAATAGGACAAGAACTGCGCCAATGCAGATGGAGCCCACCAAGTCAAGTAGAAGTGGACTCAACTCTAACAATCTAACACGCGGCCTAATGTTACATATTCAACACCACATGAATAATTGGATAATTTAGCTGGGAAAAGTTAGAGCAAAAGGGCTCAGCAAATATTTTCTCTTACTCCACTGCTCTTGTTTCCCGGCAGCTGACTTGGATTGTGCGTCTAACATACCACCTCACATAAATTTGGTTCAGTACTTCTTAAGTAAGGATTCCATTTAAGTGAAGCGCATTGTGATGGATTAGTCACGATAAATACGGAGACAGATGAAGTGGGACTTTTTTAAATTCATGGAGTTTAAACACAAATTATGCTTGACGTTGGGTATCAGTATGCCAAGACTCCCAGTAACACAAAAACATACAATGGCCAAGATGGGATGACAGTTGGTGAAATGCAAACAGACCTCTAATTCCCATTAGCACTCTGGACCTGAATCCCTCCAGATGCCATCTCTACAGCTATAAATTGCACTGTGCCATAAAGAAACGTGTGTTGAAATTTCGCAAGAGAAAGTGAAAAAGAGAGATGATTTTAGCATGGGGTCTGATTCCCACATGGTGTTGTTTAAACACCATCACAGTGTTTTGCTGCTGAACTCTCAACGCCACAGCGAATGCCACTAAACGTTGGGAGAGTTGAACAAAGTTACAGAAAGCATTTATCTATATATTGCTAATCGCAGGAAATATGGGGGTACATGAGCAGTTGTTCTGTAAAGTGTTTTTCCAATGGCATAAAAATATGTTGTTATTTGGGTCTGAATTAGCATTTCCTTCCACTTAAAGCTACACTGAAAACGTGGTAAATAGTGCACAAAACTTTAAGAGACTTCTTGAAGCGAGATCAGAATAAATGTTAAAAGTTTCACAAGTGTTATCTGAGTCCAAATGTGGGTAGGACGAAAAAGGGTAGCAGAATCTAAAAGGGTGAAACAGAAGTGATGCATACTTCAGCGAAGTTGAAGATGACCAGATGGATTGGCAACCGCAAGAATTTACCCCTTACGTCAATCATATGTATGTGTCAGTACCGAAAATGCAGTATTGAAGCTTTACGGAGAAGCATTACCAGTGCAAGGCGACAGTAGTCAACAAGGCATTATTACACCTCCAATTTTCGTCCATATGCTTATTAGTGTTTTGAAAAACGTCTCCGTGCAGCAGATATCAACAAACAGGATTATAAAATTTTTCGTATTAATTGGAAAGACTTGTAATTGTTTTCGCGGGGAGAATACACCATTTAGCTTACTAATGTACGAATTTTCTCGGAACATGAGCAAAGCCACTTCTCCGATTGTGACCACTCCTACGCGACTGTAGTAAAATAAAAGCCGTCACTATGGTCAACCAAGGTGTGCTGTGGTCTCAGTCATTTCTTATGGCATGATCTGAAGTTCTGCACACAATGAAGGATGGTTTATTTACATGTAGGGATGCAAACATGACAGCACTTCATATGCCTCCCTGAGAGCATTAAGTTAAACTTGGATCGCTTTTAGTCCGTAATCTTTCCAAATTGACAAGATGGTTACGAACACGTAAGCCAATGCTAACTTAGCATGACTGCACGCATCACTCACTTTGTTTAGTTGTGCAGGGGAGAGGCTGGGTGCATTTACAGGACTCTCCATCGTCTCGAAGGCGACGAGAACACCACGTTGCTTGAGGGTGATAATTGCCTCTTCGGAAAACTGTGAGGAAAATACGGCCACATCACCTCGACCGAGATGTTGGGTGGTGTTTATGAAGTTGCACTTGTAACGACAACCATAGGAGGTTGTGGGGTGGTAGAGAAACTGTCGATCGTAGTAGATCATTGGTAAGTTTGTGGATGGGAGATCGGTCTAAAGTTGCACATCTTACATTTACTCGAAAGCAAACTTGGACTCTTCTAAAGCCATTGCAAAATGCATAGATTTAGATACGCTAGAATGTTAGTCAAAATGTTTAAGAATTCAAAATTCGTGATAATTTTGCAGTTTCCATTCTCTAGTGAGTGTGTAGGAAGAACAGACATGTGGTTTAGGTCAGCATGATTTTCCTCTACCCAGACAGTTGATTCCCCAATATTGAAGAATGTAAAAGTGGAAGACATTCAGCCTAGATTCAGAAAGAGCATAAATATAGCCTCTTCAGAATTACGGTGGATTGATAATTTTGTTTAACGATGTAACATTATATATTTTGGGAAAATGAGTTACTATTGAAATCGAATAGTGCTCTTATTTATCACCTCGATTAGTTAATAATGAATTGAAATTGTATCCTGCAAAATTTAATAAAATATAGGTAAAAATTGTCGAAGCAATGCCACTCATATTCACTGTTGGAATGTTATCATGTATGATTACCTTAGTAGATAGAATAACTGAGTGAATGAACACGCTTATTTCGTTGTCCGATTTAAGGCACTTAAAATGTAGCTCATGGTGTAATACTAGTAATAGAATGCCATTCATGTCTTCGTTTTGAATGGGGCACATTGAAGAAAAGAAAACGGTAGGTACAATGGAACATACTTTGTCGGCGGCGAATTCAGTTATCCACTCCATTTGGTCGATTATGTGATAATAGGGGAACAAGTCTGTGGATTTGAATGGAGAGCTAGTAAATGGAAGCTCACGTAACATCCGCAATTTTCCACCCCCTCCAATGTTGTAAAGGGGTGTTGTCAATATCAGAATGGCAGCAATCAAGGCGAGTAATATTAAAGAAGGCCTAGGTTTAACCATTCTTGAAATCCTCATAATGTATTGAACCAAAAGCGCTTGTGCGCCTCCTTATCAGAGTGTAAGCACATGCGAAAAATACCTGATTGGTTTTACTCACGGTGAATGCTTTATGGTATGCAAATTTAGAGCCACATGATCAAAGCCACACTGAACCTATGCACACTGGCTTTAATTTCCCGTTCCATTTGGTGTTAGGGTGATTCAATACAACCATTAACATTGTCTGCTTTCTAATGTCCGAAAGATGGACATTCTGACGTGATCACAGGAGGAATTCGATGTTGGTAGCATGATATGTAAGGTAGGCAAAGCGATTGCGCAACTCGTTAAACCTCAGCTGCTCCACTTGAAATGACTGACCACCAGCTTTTTCTCGCTATACCATACTATGCCGATGCATGCGTGGAGGCATGATCGATGTGGCTTGAGCTTAATGCGGGGATGCCACTAAGAATGCTCACATGTCATTTCATTTACATTACGGCACGCTAGTCTACTTTGAAGGAAAAGAAAACGCTCCCATTCTTTATTTCATTTGCATTGCTTCGCATATCTTCCACACGACCCGTTCGTTTAAGCTCATTTTGACAGTTCACATGTAATTCACCGTAAAAAAACTGTGTTTTCTGCATCCTTCGTTGCCACTTATACATGATGAGAGAATGAGAATGTTGCAGTTTTGTTATTCAAAGAAAACGGGGGAGTAGATTTTTCAGTCATTGGTTGCTACATTCAGATACGACAAGGTTCTCACTGTATTGGGAGCCTTCAGGGATGACTGTGCAAGTAGATTGCCTCCACAACCGTACATAAATGTGGAAGACCACAAGCTGACTTGTAAATAGACCAAGCACCAGCTCTATTTAAATAAGAACAACATTCCCTATGCAGCCTACTTCACCTGAAAGGAAAACGAAAGATTTTGCAGTGAGTCTTCTATTATTGGCTGCATCAAAATTGCAAATATGAAAACTAGTAAGTAAATCCATTCATGGATGGATAAAAATGATTTTGGCAAAGGTTGCCAAGTCTATCTACGCAGTGGAATCCTGGGGTCGTAATACTGCCACTGGACTCATGGTGCGCTATGCAAATCCTACCTACCAGTCATTATTTATGCATCATTAAGTGCATGTAGATAAACATAGGGGTCCGCAGAGTTTAAAGTTCATTGCGAACTCCTAGTGAAGGCCAGTTATGGGAGAACAAATAACAAAAGTAGAGGAGCTTAGCAAGGATCAGTTTTGAACTGTTGTAAGGGATCGCGCAGGCATTTATTGATAAAGCACATTCCCGTCAATAGACTCCGATTGACAGCATTGACAAGGTCTTCAGCATCAATAAATAAGGGGCTATATTCCAAAAGGCAATGAAGAATGCCTGCTGAGTGACATTATACGACTCATGCACCGAATGGCTGCTCCGAACATTCCAATGTAACAAATTGCACGTGTATGCACCTACGTCTTTTAGCAAACTTGATAAGTAATTTCTCAATCAGTCACGTATATATTCAGTCGTCTGCAACTTTACTTAGTTTACAGCTATGCGTCGAAGCTTTGAGATTAGAATTGTTGCACAGCAAGCACAAATGATTTCTCTTCAACGTCTGTTTAAGTGAGTCAGAATTGGCCGAATGATTGGATTAAAGAATGGATTTCTCAATGCAGTGTTCCAACCCCTGCACCATATAGAGATTGAACAGATCGGTCTGTCGTATTTGCGGTTCCATGCACATAATAAACACTGGAATCGTAAGTTTGCCGAAACACAGATCTATTCCATCTCTTAAATGGCATCATCTGCAGTCACACTCCCTCCCACGCCCTTTTCATATACGACTCCCATTCACTAACTCTCCATTCACCCACCCCATGCGATGTTGATTACAGTGGTTTAAGTGATTATTCCGTGAAGTTTTCTGTGCTACTTATCAAATAACTTCTCAACTCTCGTTAACTCAAAATGGTACTTTGGAGTTGATGACCACTAACACCAAACCTCATGCCTGTTTGTTGGCAAATTGTTGTGCAATGAATTGCAGAAAGTTGGCTCTCAGGGCTCATTTTACAACAACAGAGGTGGAGGACACGTTTTCTGGCTGATACACCAGTGGTATGTGCTATTTTCGGCGACGGCAACGGCATAAATTTTGGAAATTTTAATCACGAAGAACTTCATTGATCAGCGTGCTTGCGCAAGCCCATCACAAACCCACCTTCAGTTTTCTGCACACTTATGCTCCCTCACTGCCATTGCCACACAAAACTCTTTACTCTTCCAATTTCATTATCAAATAATTGTGTGAAATTTCCATTGTACAGTTGTAATTGTTCCATGCATATGTATGCAGTCATTAGGAAGTGGTTTTTCATAAAAGAGCCACAGTCTCAACCTGATGTGCTGAAGTTCCAAACGTTTGTGCGATTATTCTTAAAAGTGACTAAATCCACGATGTTAACTGCAGTCAGGATAGCTTGCCGAATCGTATAAGTGCCTCAAAATTACTGGCTAAAATTATATTGTAACCGTCACCACAAAATGTAACCAAGCACATTGCTGTCGTCAATTCTACTCATTTTTTTCGACACTATCCTCAATGGTTACTCATAACTTGGTGTCCAGGAGTACCTAACTAACATCTATTTGGATGAGAACGCAAGAAACGCTGTAAACACTGGAAGTGATTGGAAGTGAATTGCGGTTAAGGATCGCCGGTGCATATCGGAGGCAATCGTGTGAGAGGCATTCGAAGTTCGACTGGTTGTATGAATAATTTGGGGCTGAATCCGCCTTATTAGTTACGGTCGTCGTGTCTCATGTGTAATGAAGTTCAAAATGTAAGAGAACTTGTTAAAAACGGGAAGAGAGACACCGATATCCATGTGCGTAGGGTAAAGGAATGTGCCAGGAATGGATTCGGTTTGACGATGTGCTTCAAGCTGTTGGCGGGAGATGTATTACTTTGCCAAATGACGTGCATTTTTGCTCACATTTTGCAGCAGTCCAGGAAAACTAATAAAATGTCTCACAGAATTTTTAGGGGAGATCGTTCGGAAAGTTGATTCATTAATGGGAGCGTAGGGATTAAAGGTAGCAATGGTATTGGTAATGAGGAATGCACGAAATGATTTTAGTGTTGGAATTAAGGCATGATAGCGAGACAAATCATATTTGCGATTGTCCTTGTCAGTTATTCTAACCGAACGTTGAGGTTCGGGTGGTTGATAGTGCAATATACTAAGGTGCAAACAGCAGAATCGCATCTTGTTGAGAAGGAGTGATATTGGTCTGTAGATCCAGTAAGACACCTACTGCATATCGCAGTAGATGAGGGTAACAGTAGCTGGGGTCATGTTCTGTCTAGAGTCTGTAGACCGCTGCTCGACTTATCAGCTGACGCCGGAGCAGGCATATGGACAATCTTACCAATGACTTCACGGACAGCTGAGCAAACATGAAAGAGAGCATGATGATGTACAAAATAACCATGCTTACTAGTTACTATCACCCTATTCGCATAAACTGACTGGAAAAAAATGCTTTTTGTGCCCTTACCGACCATGTTGAGATCATTAGTTCATTGTGGTTCACATTGCCTTCTTAAGTCAACACTTTGTCCTTGGAAGTTTATAATCAGACCAAGTTAGTGAACATCGTCATTATTACGAAAGTGGGTGGAAATGTGAGAGTCTTGTATCGAGTTTTGCGCCATCGCACCTTAATCCAAGCATGAAAATGAAACACCAAGTTGAAGGCAACTCCAATCACTAAGGTCCTTGCGACTTCAAGATGAAACATTAAACACCGTCACAAACTGCGGTAGTGTACGAAGATGCTCCATTATGACTATCATCCCACATAAGCGTTAACTAACTTCAAGTGTTGGGTTGGCGAGACTGACATTAAACATTTGAACACTTGAAATTACGCAGCCAATACGCACATCCTTCATAAGTTAGGAATCGTTTAGTCATCGACTCTTGCCTCAAACAGTAAGGCAAGTCCTTAAGTTGTTCCTGTTTTACAGAAACCCATGTTTTAAAGACTATTCCTTCTTGACAAAAAATTTGCTAATTGAGATGACTCAGTGGCAATAGACGCGACCTCTTGTCGTTCCCACTCTAACTGGTAGCGGCGAAATCAAGCCTTTCCAACTGGGTAGAAGTGTGTCCATCGTGTGAAGCCACTCAGTGTTGCGTGGCTTCCAAATTCCTTCATTTTCTTCTATCTTCAGTCAAATTGTTTGATCCACATCCGATTCATTCGTGGAAGCATCATCAAGCAGAAACTCCCATAATGCCTTCAGGAGTTTGCAGATCCACCCACTTGAGAATAATGACCTAATCGTACTGAATGATGTATTGTAAATCCAATGCGACTGCCCACCAAGCAATGCTGACGATATTTACTCAACTATTTGAAATTACCTCCACTTATCGCTAAATGAACTCCGTTTCAGACGCAAACTCATAACAGTCCAACACCTCTGCATTATGAATGACGCACCCGACCATCTTTTAAGTTATTCAAGCGCCCGATTTTGTCCCCGAAGTCTAATTTGCCCATGGTCCCATTCTGTGTAAGAGGAACGAGATTGGACCACGATACTTCTAACCTTCGACGATTCGACTAGCACGGCGATATCATTGCGTCCTTCTCACGTCGCCTACATGGGAAGATGGTTTGCCAGACCTTCAGTGTTTTGGTAGACCAACTGCCCACACTACCACATGCCTTAATGTGTACTTGGAGACGACTCAAAAAAATACTCTAGGCCTATGTAGAATCTCTGTACAAACATTGCAGCCATTTCAATTACATACATTCTTACAAAAATCATTTTGGTATAATCAACATGAAAGAATAGGCATGTTGAAGAACATCAGGAATGCTTCTCCTCGTTTGTCCGTCCCGGATGCCAAATGCCCAAATGTGTTATACAAGCCAACGCAGCTGCCTGTTCGGCGAATCGTTTTGTAGTGGAGCTGCAAAGTGAAATGGCGCTTAGGACATGGCAGCAACAAATGCAATAACTTGTCTTCTCAAGGCCAATGCAACATTGAGGCCTCTATAAATCTAGAAGACGTGGTGCAGAGGGGTCATTCCAACGCTGAGGCACTTACGCGATTTTATGCGCGTAACTTGCTCCATTCACTGTGACGATGCTCGAGAAGGTTCTCGACGCCTTATTCTCAACCTGGAAATAAACAATGGAATACACAGACCATTATTCTGACGTGTAATTGAAGACACTAACCACGTTTAAAATTATCTTGAAAAAGAATATCAACAACAAAAATGAACTGCAAGGATGGTTAGATGAGCAGGAACGACTAACCGCGGCCAATAAGAGTGGGAATTTTCTAAATATTATGCAAACCAATGAAACCAAACCACTTCTCAACCAATGACACCTCCGTCCTTAGAACGATCTCGGCCGTTTCGCGCTTGGATTATATACTATTATTGAATGCAAATACTTTGGAAAACATGCTGAGATACTGTTGTCAGGTTGCTAGGTTACTCTACTGCCAAAATGTCAGTAGATACATCAACTTACCGTAGAATATGTGGGAGAAGCGATTCGCCTGCGTTTGCAATGCCGCATAAGAATTTGCTTGGGTAAGTCACCTACTTCTGGCCACGCATGTCTGACGAAACCGAGGGGCAGAGTGATCACATCGTTCCCTTCCTTCGCCCCCTCCTCTTCCAAACGCGGTTTCTTCACGGGCAAGGAGGTCCCATTCGTTGAGATCTCGTCCAGAACACGGACACGGTCATCTGAACAGAGTTGGGCACTTTCGATGACCTCTTGTGGCAGGCCCCAGATCTCGCTAAAAGTGAATGAAAAAGGTCAGCATCAGAATTACTCTAGCCCACCAGCGAAGTAAGTAAGAAATGCAGTAGTTGCGTGAACATTCTCAACACTACTTGATAAGTAGTCCCTTTGGCTTTATCAAATATCATGGAGTACAACTACGTCAAAACTTTTTAGTTAGATTTGCAAACAACTTCTACTCTAGCATCCACGAATGAATCGTATGTGGATCGAACAATTCAAACTTGGAGACAGCGGGAGTCGACACTTCCCACACCCAAATGATTAGCACTTCCAGGTGTTGGGAGGTTTTGGCAACACTGAGTGACCTCATACAATGGACACACTTCTACCCAGTTGCGAAGGCCTGGTTTTGCCGCTACCAATCACAGTGAGACCAAGCTAAGCCGAAGATCATTGAAACCGACCAGTAACTTGTGATTACTTTCGACGAAAATACATGAACAAGATGTATTAACTGGGCCTCAAACGCTGCTATAGAAAATTAAGGATCACTTCAACGAGTGTCTGCAAGCGCACAGACCGGCTATAATTAAGGCTAACGACAATAATAATAACATACACGAAGTTCACTAACATCTCAAGGGATCAATAAAAAATTCGCATCCTGCTTTCAACCGAGAATAGGTTAGTATATAATGCCTCTCTTTACTCATCTGACAAGGACTTATTTGTTGACCAGTATGCTACTTTACGACATGACTCTTCAACACCGCCTACCACTCTTGATTCAAATACCACATGGCAGCATGGAGGTCCATTCGTGCCGTCCAAGCTACCAGTAGTCCAACCCTACTGTGCTTCTTTGAGAACGCTACCTATGGGCTCATACATTAACGCGCTGTCAGCGATAGCCTCATGGATACGACAGCAGAAACGTCAATCGTGAAGTTTCACAGACGGTGTCTGGAGTGAGGATTCTAGCGTTATGCTCGAGAGCTGTTTCTTACGTCACCATGTAGTAGTGCTCCTTTCCACCAGCACATACCACATCTCAGCCATTGTTTCAGCCGACCCTGTCTTCACGTACTCTACCGAGCTAGTCTTCTCACTGAACATGCGTTGAATGCAGTGCTTTGTTCCGCTGATGTTATGGTCATATTTCACTGCCTGAGTAGTAAGGAAGAAAAGAAAAAGTGGTTCAAAATGGCCGCAAAAGCACATGCATCAAGAGCAGATACTCGAAGGTGTAGCGATGAAAATGTAACAAAAGGTGATACAACAATCTCAAAAGGCACATACTGTGAAAAAAAATCTTTGGTGCAATAAACGGAAATACCAACAAACGTTAAGCATAATGATGGCAGCGGTCAACACTTCGCATTGAGTGGGGACCGCATTGCGGAGCTGTTAGCACCCATGCACAGATAGAATTGTTTCACTCTAGTTTCTAGTCCTTTACTCCTCACAATGACACATTGCTGTTCTTTACTAGTTCACACACCTTGCCGATCAATGTCTACAAAAGATGTTTTGCTGGTTCTAGTGATTTAACACGCTCAACGATAAGAGCATGTATTAATTTTCATAGAAGCAAACTAGCATCATTGAAAAGTACGCACACATTGTGGTGCTGATGAGCACACTATAGAGGAAGTCTTTTGGAGTGTGGAACCAAAGGACTGGAGTAAAGGCAATGAGGGTAGCCAACATTTTTAGCTAATTAGATGCTTATTCACAAAGACCAAAAACTGGTAGAGACACTCACTAGCTCAAGATACTCACAAACGAGTTGTACATCAGAGGGTGGTAGAGAGTCGAGTGGTGGTGGTGAGAAAATGGCCGGGTTCCACATGGCCGCACGGGCAATCATCACGCCCGCTGCACCTGTCGCTTGACGGAAGAATTCAATGTCTTCGTACAGGCGGATTGTATCCTTGGAGCCGCCGCTGCGAGAGAGGTGAAGGAACGGCAATATTCAAAATAGGGTGCATCCCTCAACGTAACACGATAGTTCCACTTCCAGGCAGACAAAGACTGCTGGGTCTCAAACAAACCGAGTCAAGTGTACATACTACGCCCATCACAACGCTTATGAACAGCATTGAGCATTCACTTCCTGTGCTGTGGTCTCTGTAGAGCTAATTTTTGTCAAAAAACTTGAAACTCCACATCTCCATTATGCTAGAAACAACAGATACCCAAATTACAGAGCCCGATTACAAAGGACTCACAATCGCAAAATCCTACGTGAACGTCCTGGAAATTACTTCGTACTACTTTTCAGGGCACACGTGTCCCCCCTTGTTTCAGGACATGAGAAAACATTGAGCGCTCGTAAAACAACTGACTTCCTACTCAACATCTAGTTTCGTACAATGAGGGATGCGTTAAGCATGTATGATGTTCCATTAAAATTAATCTGTGCCCCACTTTCACCACAGCCACCTCATCCAGTAAAATTTCAAAGAACCAGTTTAAACATATTGTGATTACGCGCTATTCTCAAACGATGCGAATGAGTTAGATCGCATAGCTCAGGGATCCTCCTTGCAGGGCTGCAGCGAATCATTTCCACAAACTCTACGCTGCTTTGACAAGTCATACATCCGTTTCCACATGTAAACAAAAAAGCAAGTCAGACTGCATGGCTAAAAGATGAAGAATTGACAAAAAGTCAGTGGATTGGTTGATGTCACAAAAGAAGCCTCAGTGCTGGTATCACAGTGGCAAAGTGAGAGAAAAGCAATGAGCCCTGATTACTTCAAAAGGGGGAGGCAATTTGTTAATACTTAATTGAGTGGCATGTAGATTAAAGGATTTAAGCAAAGAGACACAAACAATTTCTTTTCGAAGGGGTTAGTAGAAAATTCGACCCTATCCACCAACATTTGGGCTTCAATACCCTTTTTAAACAGGAACAAATAAGATTACATTGCTTGGAGAAACTGTGCAAATAACAGAGAGGGCGCTCACTTTGCGAGGATCGGGGTTTTTACAGCCTGGGCGATGGCGCGAATGACGTCGTCGTGGTTGGCGTCGTGTGGACGCTCTTCGCGTGTCCGCCCATGAACTGCGATCGCAGCCACGCCTGTCGACTCAATCAGACGCACCAGTGACAGCGTCTCCTCTGTCTGCAACCGCGAGAAAATGAAGGAAGTCACGATTCGACGAATCCAAAGTGGAGAGAAATAGAGAGGAAAAAATACCACTCATAGCTTCTTTGGGGTTTGTTAAAGTGAGGCACAAATACACCTCCAATTGCAGATTCTGAAAACGATCTAAGTGACGAAAGTGGTGCTCATGAAAGCAGAGCATAAGCTTGATAACAGCAGAAAAGAAGTGGCGGAGTTGCTTCAAAGATTTATTCCACATGTACTCAGAGCTTAAAAACAAAAAGCGCACATTCAGCTTAGAGCCAATTACGCACTGTTACGAAAACTCGAAAAGAAGTAGGTAAGACTGCATTTTAAATAAGTCAGGATGTGTCAATGTATACATTCGACTTCCTTCAGTGATCAAAAGTAGATTAATTGAGTGTGCCGCATAAAAAAAAAGAAAAATTGGCTTGAATTCACGGAAGACTTATTCAAATGCACAAATGTACCCGAATAGGTTAATAATCATGACTATCGAAACAAAGCGACTGCGGACATAAGCAGCAAGGGGATTTCAAACATTCAGACCATCAATAGAGATAACCTATGAGCCGAAACATTTCAGTGGTTTGAAAACCAAGTATGGAGGTCCAAAACAACATGAGGTCAAAGTTGCATGAACAGAAGTGTTGCTAACGCACCGTGTTAAGGATCCTTATCTTGCACGTTACGGGAACACGAAGGGATCGAACGAGTTCGGTCAGAATCTAGGGAGAACAATATGCGTTCAAGCACTAAACAGCAATTGTACCTCATTCAATTAAGCTCTAAGCCCAAATGACTAAGCATCTATTGGATTCTAATTCGAGATACAAGCATCGGCAAATTGGCGCTAACCAACCTCATGGTTTAGCATTAGTTCTGTCCGACGAAGGGACATCTACATCTACCACTGCGATTGTCCATGCAATCGTTACTACTACTATCTAAACATGTGAGGATATCAAAAGGGAAGGTGAATCAACTAACGGCTTTTATCTTCTCCGGAGTCCGCAAAAGAGCAGCACCCATACCACCCTAAAAGAAAAGGAAGCTCAAGTACTTTGGGGACAATGCGTCCAATCATGTGAAGGGACGAAAAATATTGAACTGAAAAAAACAGGTCCAATAATTACACAAGTGCCTCACTGAAAGACCACATTTACCTTTCTACCAAGTGCTCAACTATTCCAAGAGAAGTTACGCCAAAAGTGAAACAAGTTCATAAAAAAACCGAAGCGAGACTAAGAGAAAAGAATATCTTTCTGGTTATCAAATACCCCGAAGTGGCGATACAAATTCAAAAAGTGAATATTCAACCAAGGTTCGCATAAAGAGGCAACGCACTTTGATAGAATAGTGCTTGGGACAGCCCATATTTACATCGATTGCAGCGACATCATCTTGACTAAAAAGAAGGTTGAAAAAGAATCAAAAGGGTGAAATTTAGATTCCAAATTCGACTAAAACCGGATACAAACTCACACTTTCTGTGCAGCCATCAGGGCTCGTGTAGCATCTGCTGTACCCTAAGTAAAGCAAAAAGAAGTGCATTCAGCTTCTGCTTCATCAAAAGGATGGTGTCGAACTGAGGACCGCACTTACAAGCTGAAGTATGACTTTGCCCTTCTCCTCGGGTGACGTGCGAAACACAATCAAACCGTCATCGCAAACGTAGTCAATGGTTCCCAGTTTTTCTAAATGCAACAGAATTATAATGATATGTTTGCCTGTGCATAGAAGACAATGGGTATTATCGACGCATTTTAGACTCACTGTTTTCAATGCGAGTTGTTCTGAGAAGCTTGTAATCTATTATTTCCTGTACGTAAAAAAGAAGCTAGCACAACCAAAACAAGCCACCGCAGTCTAGATATTTCTTTGGGTAGCAATACACAATATCCCAATTTTTAAACAAACATACTTCGGTATAGACGTACGTGGCGCCGTAGCGGAGAGCAAGCAAACGCATTGGGTGCGTAGAAACACGAACCATAGGAGCGAGGACGATGGCTCCGTCAAAATTCATGGGGCTCCATAAAGAAAACAAAAGGACGAAGCTATAACTAAAGGTGAAGACCGGTGGTAGGGAATTGAGGGGAATGGCTTGGGACAAAAGCTTTATTAAAATCATTCAGTTTACACATCAGCCCCTACATCGTCCACGACAAAGACGTGAACCAACAATAGGTAAGAGCACGAATGGATAAAAAAGTTTTAGTAGATTTTCATTCGCTGGAACGGCACGAACGTCAGAGATGGACAACGTGTTTGCACGAGTGTATACCAACGCAAGGCACCGGAAAGCTTTTCTTTCTCCTCGAAAGACATTTTCAGCTTGGATAGGTGGTTAAAAATCCATCCACTCCTACCAGATGGCCTTCGATACATTGAGCGACAATTATATCAATGGCTTTCAGCGAATTGCCAGTAATGAACGTGCGTGACATTAAGTCTTTTGAAAGTACCTAGGAGTTCCCAACAAAATTAGGCGGGTACCACAAGTTGACTTCTCTGGTTTGCCTGATTATCGCTAAACGCAGTGAATTTTTGCTTCCATTCGAGGTACTGATAAGTTAGAGCTTTCTCGTAGTCGCTCGTAGCTTGAACTGGTTACAAAGGTCACCTTACCTTTCAGGGAAGGATCTCTACACGAAAGATCATTTAGTGCCACCAAATCTGCTGCAACCATCGAGTTCCAAATGTCGAATAGATCAAACGAGGTACAAAGCTTTAACCAATCACGTAGACCGCACGAGCGACAGGGAAATTAAAATAAGCACCAGAATATGAAACAAGGGGCGGTAGACTCGAAACAGATACAACTTCAGTATCTTACAAAATGACTATTAACGTTTACAGTTCAGAAGTAACCACCGTTTGTTTGCTTTATGTTCGAAAATCTGTCCAAGTTAAGGTTAATATGAACAACGTTTTTTATTTTGCTGGTCCTCAGAATGGTTGTACAATTAATTGCCCTAATATTTTTATAAGAATTACTTATTTGTCACCATCAAGTCATAAAACTGCAACTTACTAAATAACATTTGGACTACCTTGGATAAGAACTATTATGAATGCATTGTGAATTTTGATGCTTAATAAGACACTATATTAACAAAGCTTCATAGCTTGCTTTGATTAATCTGTCTTTCCCTACGACCTTGAACTTGCTCCTGTGGGTAATCCAAGTTGGAGGTCATCTTTGACTTTTTGAACGGAGATGACGGCAAAAATGGCAGGCAAGATGGCCAAACAACTTGCTGGAAGTGGAACTGGTCAAAGTTTTATGGACAGGGTTACGCAAGCCAAATATAGCTTGGCTGGATCTGCACTGGGGAAGGTTGTTGCTAAGGCCTCAACGGAAGAACTGATTGCCCCTAAAAGAAAGCATTTGGAAAGTAAAAATGTGCCAGTTCTGTTTTCCCCTTGTAGATTTGACGCGACTAAGTAATGAACCAAATGTTTCCATACCCCTTCTTGTCAATTTTTTGTCTGAAAGAACTCATGAGAAGTCCTGGGTTATTGTATTCAAGGCACTCATAACTACGCATCATTTACTTAATTATGGGAATGAAGTATGCACCCATTGAAATGCAATTTGTAGAAAATCTCACAATACATGGCTTCGAACAACTGCCGATTCAATCTCCCTCACTTTAACGATAAATCAAGCTCTCAATGTAAGATTTCCTGGTAAATTTATATGTAATAGCTTATGAAATGTCGCTTTTCATCCGCAAGTATTCGAAATATTTGACGGAAAAAAATAAGTCTTATCAGATGATGGCATTCGATTTCTGTAAAGTTAAGCGTGGGTAAGTGTTTTTGTGAGTTAACTTCAGGACCATTTCTGACTAAGCACGCATTTATTTTATCTTTTATCGAGCCTAGTTGTTAACATGCTCATCACAGCATTTGCCTGCCACTTTTTTGTTACTACTTGTTGATCTTGATACCGTACATCAATTCTTGTATCATTCAAATCATTGACGTCTTGTCGTGCGTCGTTTGTTTTTCCCCTTTCTTGTTAGTTGTAGAATGCCCGCGTATATTTATCAATGTAAAATGCGAATTGATAATTCAAAATAACTTGATTTTAGTAAAGACGATGGCGTCATGCGTACTATGCCAGCTGATAAGGTGAAGCATTCGTAAAAGTGCACTAGCGCCATGTGCTACATTCTGTGTCGTTTGGTATTGATTGTTGTACAAGTGTATGCTTTTTTGCTCTTTCGATTTTTCATTCTTGACAAATCATGTTGATTGTAGTTGTTGAAAGCCCTTCCCGTTCTGCGGGACCAACTTTACGTTCTCTTCGAGTTCGAGGTATGGTGGTTGCATCATTAATGTTGTCTCTACGCGTCTTAGGCTACCGAGAAGGATCTCAATAATCTGATTATTAATGCAGCATTCATCCTACTTTACAAGGATCTCATACGGTTATTTGCTTCCTATAACGAAGGCATGATGAATCTCGTTGGTGAGTTTCAATTCCCCTATCATTTTGATTTGTTCACTTTAAACTGGACTATTTTACTTTCACTACAGAGAAATACTTTTCAATGAAATCTTCCCATTGCAAGATAGCTCTCGAACTCTATCGGGATTTTCCCAATGTGATGGCTAAAGTAGATGAATTCTTGACAGTAGCGGAGGTGGGTACACGTGTTTTTGAAAGCACAAACATTTTAAGTATCATTGTTGCGTGTTTTGATGTTACATTTACACAGAGTCTTGGAATTGGGGACAAGGAATCGATGGGATTACATCCTGTAAGAAATTTCCTTGTGCATATTCTTTTTTGGTTCGATGCCTCAATTTCGTCCGACGCGCTATCTACCTATTAAAGGTGCCTCCGCAAGTGCTTGAAGCAATGGAACAGCATCTTGCTCTTCTGAAAAAGAAGAAGAAGGCCGGGTGAGAACGTTTTCTCCTAATTGGCCTTGCACTCTATTATGTCGTAGTCTATAGACCTTCTGTCTCTCGCAACCAGTCAGTCGTTCTTTTTGTCATCTTTATAT
Source organism: Taenia solium (assembly GCA_001870725.1). Classification (NCBI taxonomy): domain Eukaryota; kingdom Metazoa; phylum Platyhelminthes; class Cestoda; order Cyclophyllidea; family Taeniidae; genus Taenia; species Taenia solium. The sequence goes on from MIEF01001655.1 coordinate 58,307, forward strand.
TCTAAATTGAATTCTCTCTCATATTACACAGTTGTATAGGACTCTGGACGACTACTGGGGCAAGTTGGTCACATCTCAATCGAAGGATTATTGTCACATTTCCTCCCTCTTAATCATCGAATTTGCATTGGAATTTTTTTAGATTTTGTAGTAATATTGCACTTGACTCATTTTTTCTCGTCGGATATTGAAAAGTTATCCATGTTCCATGCTTTTATGCTCGTTTTCTTCTCATGTGGCATTTTCACGGTAAATTCAAAATATATGCAGTTTTTTTGAGTCAAGCTACTCGCGTTGCATTTGCCTTTCTATGAAAAATATCCGTAAAGAAGTACGAAATAGAAATGCCGATGTAGTCGATTTTTTGAATTGCTGAGATGCTTGGTAGTAGACTTAAATTGGGTTACATGCTCATGGTGACTGAAAAGTAAAGTTTGCTTGACTTTCGCAAATGAGCCACCTGCTGTGAGCCTTAGTTTGTTTAACGTTTCAAAAGGCATGCTTTTAATCCTACTCCCTATTTATTATCTACGACACGTAGGTGGTATTGAAGGAGAGAAGAGTGGTTCTCTTTGATTCATTACATCTTAGGTTCTGCTTGCTTTGAATATCCAACGATAGGAGTTGGCAGACTAATTATCCTTCCGAAAGCTATTTGTCGTTTTCCCTGCTGAAGCTCAGGCCCATCTTTCCTTTTATTTTCCAATTGGACACACTGATGGCAGGGAGAAACTGGTGCGTGAAGCATCACTGATGTAGTAAAGACGTAATGGGATGTGGGGTTTTCTTTATTAAAAAGAGGAATTTATGAGAAGGGGGGTTCCCTTCAATTTACAAATGTAATCGAAGCTCCAATCATTGCTTCACTTCCAACCTTAGCAGCGCACAGCTTTGTACACTTCGTGAGGCCTGAGTTACCCTGCCTCAAAGTTGTTTCAATTCTTGCTCATTCCTTATTCAAAAGTCTGTTACTTTAAAAAGTAAAATGGAAATCTCGAATTTGTTGGAATTCGAGTGCCATGGCTTCCTTGCTCCGTGTTCAGGATTTGACTGGCTGTTGTTTTAAACATATTCGAATAACTTTCGACGAAAGCTAAATGACTTCTTATGAAAAGGGCAATGCTCATTGGTACGACTCGACAGCTTCATTCTAAACAAATGCGTTGTAAAGTTTTTAGATTGCTAGCATAGGATTTATGCTGGAAGAATCGTTGAGAGCCGGGTCTAGCTTTCCTTTATTATATTATTGCAGTGAGGAAGGTGATAATGACGATTCACAGGAGGAGGTGACGGCAGCAGCTGCGAAGTCAAAGGAGCCCGTAGCAAAACCACCTCCACCGGCATCAAATGTGAAGGCTAATGCTTCGCCTGCTCGACCAAAATCACCTGCCCGTCCGACCTCCCCACCAAGTGCACCTAAGCAGGCAGCGCCAGCATCAACGGCCAATAGCCTCCTAATTGCCGACCTCGTCGATACTGTGGTGCCTGACGAGGGGGAAGCTCAGGCAACCGTCAAGGTGCAGCCTACGGAGGTCGTCGTCACGGGTCCCGATGGCGAGCGCACTGAACCTGTGGAGGACGAAGAGCAGACGGTATTGGAGGAAAGACAAGAGGAGGAGCAGGAAAAGGAGGATGATGTAAATGTAGAGGAGAGAGAGGAGGATGAAGACGGGGATGAAGGGGTGGGTAAGTGAACCCATAACCGTATTTCACCCGGTGACACCGTCGGTTTTGCGGTGTGTTTTCGAGGTCTACTGTGCTAACAATTTTTGTACTTGAATATCAGTGGAAATGGCTTGAGTCTAGAGCGTTTCATTTACTGACGTTGTACTAACATGACCTAATGTGGGTCATTAGATATTTTTTTTTTCACAAATGGGAGTGAATTCGTGCAGCTTGTGTTTCAACTTTTTTGTTGGTGCTCTCAACCTCTACTTCAACCGTATTCACCCGTAATTTCTATCTTGATTCTTTTATTTGTAGTATTCAGTCTTCCCCGCTTGATATTTTGATGTTTAATTATCTTGAGTCGCTTCGTCGAAGTAGGCTAACAGGACATTTTTTGGTCTTTTAACTTATCCTGCTCTGGCTACAGATTCGATGTGCTTGAAGAGTTCAAGCTTTGAGACTGTCTGAATAATCCATCTTCTCGTTGAATGCTACTAGTCTTGCTACTATTCCTAGGACTGTCACCCGAACAGCAACAGGCGGTTATTGCTGCGGCAACAAGTCATTTTGTCCAGTCGGCAGATCGCACTAACCAGGCAGTGAAACATTCGGTGACTCTCACCCCGCGCCAAACACGGAGATCTTGGTGAGTTTTTTTCTGCTTTGGAGGCGCGTTTCTTACAGTTCGATTAATAAATCTAGTGACCCTTTGCGAATTTCGCATCCACTTTATCATTATTGCATCATGGAGGCTTGTGATTTTATCTTCAATGAAAAGCAAGCATACATTGCTATCCGGTATGATGGGAGATGCTTAAGATCGGTTCCATGAGAGGAGGGAGTTATTGTCTACCTTAGGGAGAAGTCTGCACTTATAGTCCCATCTCGATGTCAATTGAATACATTCGTGTTTAATCGCCTTAAATCTGCGCTTTTTCTGGGTCGACAAATTTATTCAAATATCTTTTGTTACATGGGCGCAAGAGGGGACCGCAGTCAAATGAGCTTTCAATTTCATGCTCATATACTTCATTCACTTGTGCTTAGAATTTTATGCTATTCCTAATCGCATTTTTGTTATGGAAGTTCTTATAACACACCGTTATCTTCTAACTGATGATGCGTCAAATTCTTGATCTTTCGAATGTTATCAAGGTCAGTATAAAAACATTGGAAATTAAAACTCAAGGTACTCTTTCGAATCACCAGCCGGCTATCATCGATGTTGCAACTATGACCACAGAGCTCAGTGATGCTGGAAATTAGTTATTTGATCTTGAAGGAACGAATCAGGTAGCTCCAACCGCAGCGCCTCGCCCTCAAGGCCACGTAGCCCCTCACCTGCACGACCGCCACCCCCTCACACAGCCTCCCCCGCTCACCTTGCCTCTTCCCATTCTGGCCGTTCCACCCCAGCCCACGACAGTTCTGAACCTGAGGGTGAGTGCTCAATCTCCTCGCTCCTGTAACGTTGATGGACTAGTTTTGCAGTTTCCGTGACCCACCTCGCTAACCGGGAAACGAATATATGTGCAGTAAGTATCAAAAACGGGTCATTGGCATTTATCCCTTCTTAAAAATGCGAAAGACTTTCTGTTTCCCATGGTGGTCCGAAAGTCCGAAGTATCAATTCCAAAGAATTTTGTCCTACTTTTACTGGCCGTATTCTCACTTGTTTTTTTTGACTCCGTAGCACTTGGACAATATGAAAGCGTCCCTTGGCGCAAGTTCAGGTTAATTTACGGTTTATTTAATATCCTTTTAAGTTTGGCTCCTACGAACTTCCTACGTGCCTAGCATGGCCATTTTAGGCGCGATTTGGTTGTGTTGCTCTTCTTGCTATTGTTACATCTTGAAGTTGCAAGGATATGGTGAATTTTATGGCTGTTTGGCTTTAAAAGGTTCCTTTTTCTGTGGAGAAACTCACTTCTGACCAACATAAGTTGCAACTAGGTAATGAGATTCCGGTAATTTCGCGTGATTACGAGTTTTCTGTCGGTGCTGTATCAAATTCACTTCCCATAGACTGATATTGTTAAATATTTTCCTCATTTCAGGATTTAATTTTGATTTTGCGTAGTGATATCGAAATTCGTTTTATTAAATAAGGGTTATGGATAATGACATCCTATAATTTGCTCTTTAAGGTATGCTATTTCAAATTCAACCCAATTTTCCACAGTTTATTAGTAGGATCTCCAAAAATGACCAAAATTACGACTAATACACATTTTTGAATCGAGAGAAAAATGTGCGCAGCTATATGCCTTGCATGAGATGCTTTGTAAAACAAGCCTACTACTTTCAAGTGGTATAACCTTTTTCTCAGATTTATCTAGGTAAACTCATGGGCGTATATCATAAACTAGACATACGCGAACGTTCGGAGCAATAAAACAAAGTTTCTTCTGAACTGTTGATTCCTCTCAAGTGCATGACATCGAGCTGAGATAATTGCCCCAGCACCAAATTGTCATGCCTAGCGCTGGCATGAAATGCTGTATGGGCAATAAACTGCTTTGCACTCGAAATTTAACGAAAATTAACCCGGACTTAGCTATTATTAAGGAAGGGACAAGAGGCTATTTAGATTGGTAAAGTGTTACAAAAAAGATGAAAGAGGATCTCATTTTCCCCACATTTTTATTTCAGTAATTTAAAATGCAATTGGCGTTCTGGAAAAGTACGACAAGTGGCTTCTACCTTTTTTGTGCTCTCTCATTTGATTTTGGCATCATATGCAATTTGTCTTTTAGTGGTGTTATTGTACCCTGTGAATTCCTTTCCCCAGTTTGTTTCCTTACTTTCAACAAAATAAGAATCCTGATTCATTATCGGGAAGTGCGCGCCTTTTTAAACAAAAGGCCGCCCTATATAATGGGAATAAATTTAAGACACGAGAATGCTGCACTGTGTTTACAAATCACTTTAGAACTTAAGTCATTGGGATGACTTGTTTTGGCAATCAAATGTCAGCTATTTCGCATCATTGTCGTAAGAAACGTACAAACACGATTTTCGAATTGCATTTCTGCTTACCTTACTAGGCTCGAACTTAATCTTAAACACATTTACAAGTGCATTATTTCTGATCACTAAATAGTGCCAAATTTTTCTGCGTGAATGACCCTGCCACTGTGCTAGCACATTTACTAATTTGTAAGACATTTAACCGCTTTAAGTACAACACCTTTGAAACCGACTTCTCAGTTTGAGAGCTCAAATTTCATAAATCTCTGGATGTAAAAGTGCAAAATCGTAGCACTACTTTGATCTGTGACGAAATTTGGCTCCGATACGTTTCCAGAACTGTTCTCTACCAACCTCCATAGCGCGTGGCCAGGCCCAATTATAAACTGCTCTGTCGGTACCGATGCTGCGGCAAGCGCAGCGGCGTCGTGGCTATCGATCGTGGGCGAGCGAGCGAGGGAGCGATAAACTCCACGCGCGCACCCTTGCGCGTGTTCGTGCGTGCCTTTACTCGCCTTCCCACCGTACTCCCTCTATGAGCATTTACCAGAAAATCTTTGAATAGATGTACTCGTCTTTTCGTTTGGTTCACCAAATTATTCGCACTGTTTTGCGTAACTTGATGACTTTCACGTCATAATCTCCTCTGCTGACTCCTTTATTCATCTGTTGCTCCGATTCTATCGAATCACTTGACGAATTATTAATTGAAATTAAATTTATTTGCAACTTTCATAGATATTCAGTCCCATGAAAGTTCGAGATAACTGCATTTGTAACTTTAACTTCATGAATCCTAAATGTTTGCCCTTCTTGGATCAACGCTGCATCTCGTCATATGAAATATTCAGCTCTCTGACTACATTCCGGTAGTGTTCACTGCCCCTTTTACACAACCGTTTTTCCAACTCGAGTGAATTTGCCGGTCAAGGCGATAAATTAGTGTCTCGATTTTTTAAATCAGCGAGCATTTATAATCATCCGGCCTAATAATATGAGTTTTGGGGTAACTTGAGGCACGAGTTTAGGTTCGTAAATTGTTCTGGAAAGTGTCAGATTACACAGATGAAAAATCCAAGCCTTGTTTTTTGTTCAAATCTACGATCTGTTATTGTTCACTTTCAAAAATGGCTACTCCTCGCAAACGCACTAGTTGGAATTGTCAAGCTGTGCATCGGAATGTGGAGGAATCTTCCCTTTAATATGACTCAGTAGGAAAAGCGTGATAAGTGTATATCTATGGCGAGAGGGTCTTTTACACCTGGGAGCAACCGCGAGCGTCCGCATTCAGGTTGAAATTGTCCTCCTGCATCTGACCCACAAAGCGCATTTAAACAAAATATTTATTACACGGGAAGCACAAGACTCCGCGATCAACCATTCCTTTTGAACGATGAAAACAATGAAAACCTCTCATGTTGATCAAAGTACTTATAAACAAAATCTATCTTCATGTACTTTAACGGGTCAAGAACAACTGCTGTTGTCCTCCTAGCCTCATGCTTTATGTCCCCACTTATTAAGTAGCTGTCATTGAGAACGTAGAATTCGTAACTATTCTGTGTCGCCAAAATACATACTTATGGGAACATGCTACCTTGCGCACTATCACTTTGTCATGGATACAAAAACTGCGGTACGTTCAATCAACTTTTTGGTTAAAAGTTAAATGTGCTACAGTTAGCCTATTATAAGGCTAAGTTACTTTATTGGATAAATCTAGCTACTACTCATTTGAAATGTAAAAAAAATTACGAGAGTGGTTATTTGTTTCTAAGTCCAGATAGAAAGAGCATCTCTCAGAGTTCCTACATCATGGTAATTAGTTCCGTATTCCTACTCGATTTTTCCCATCCAAATAGCTTTTTCAAGACTAATGGAATTCGTGATGTTGTCTCTTTTATCAAAAGAGTCTATTGATAAAGCTTTAGCACATCTTGCGTAGACCTTTTCACCTGAACGATCCTCCGATGCTAAGGAGTCACGAACCATAATGGCCAGTTAGAATAAAGTTGCTAGATGTTTAGCAATTTTTTTGTCTATGTGAATTCAAAACTGTCGTGTCCATAGTGAAACTTTGACATAAAAAACTATTCATTTTCAACTTCAGAAATCCAATGAAGGACATCCAAAACAACTTCATAAAACTTTAATGTTCACAAATGTCTGTTAAGAAATTTGTGGAAATTCCTATAAATAAATTGCTTTAATAAGGTCGCAAACATTCCTGACAGATTTCTCTCTGTTAAAGTCTACGTAAACGATGGAGTCTTTTTGTTTCTAATGATTTGTATTTTTTGTTAGCTGATTTTGGTTCGAATATCCACCCTTTCTGGGTATTTTTAAAGTTTTCAATGTTGTCCAAGAAATGCCTCCCGTAAGATTGTGCCCAAGGGCACTTTAGTTATGCTGCGAATGTGTAATCCACTCCCTCGTAGTATTAGGAGTCACGAATTTCTTTGCCTTTCTAGTGTTCGCTGTGTGTATCCAAGTTTTGGGCAGTTCTTCCTGCGCGTTGTTTGATGTTACTTTGACCATTGTAGCTTTCTCCGACCACACTAAACTGTGAAGGTATATAGGCAGATCTACATTTATGATTTAGAAGTAAAAAGATGGAACCTAAAGGATGAAGGCAATCAGACCACTGCATAACCCTCTTGTTTTCAGTGTTGTACTAGGCGTTCCTTCTTGTCATTCTTCCATCTTGGCCATCACAACGTGGTGGATTTTTAAAAAACCACTCACGATCCAGAAATCGTAGTCATTAAATTCCCATGGAAATTAAAAGGTATTGAATATTGTTGTCAGTAGCGCAGCTCTTTTATACACTTTCGTCCCCCTTTGAGTTGTAATGTGGAGGATCTTCACCGATTTCACTCCACTTAAAGCAATCCACTGCTCCACTTTGGATGGACTTCACAAACCATTCACTAGCTAGGGAAGTATTCGCCAAAGATTTGGGTCATTCATCAAAAAGACAATAGAAAGCCGAGTCTTAGAGCTAGCATTCTGCATTTACACTTTGCTGCTTTATTTCTCATGTCATTGCCGTCCATCTATCTATTTGAATTCCACTTGAACAATTGACAGCCTAGGCAGCCCATAATTGACGCTTTTGTGTTGTTTAGGATTTGTTAATTGTTAATTTTTTTTCCTGCATAAAAAAGGTCGGAATAAATGTTGAATGCTTCATTCATTCCACAACCTCAGATTCGTCCGCCTTAGACGGATGCTTCCTTCTCTGTTGCTTATATTTGGTAATAGTTGGAGGAAATTATGATAGTTGCCCTTTTGAAGTGAATTCGTTTATCGCCCTAAGGCTTCCTCATGTAAAACATTCTATTGTTTACCATTAGGGTTGGATGGTTACATGGATGAACTTTTGACAGCCTCACCATCAGAAAAGCATGATTCACGGGGACTCAGGAGCCTTTGTGGTTGGATATGGGGTTAAACAAGTATCAAAACGTTACGTCTATAACGCTTTGCGTTTAACGTTGGGTGTAAAGTCACCTGTAACTCTGTGGTTCTAATATGTTGAAATTAAATCATTAGTAGTTTGTTCTAACCCTACGTTTTAACTTTAGACACTGTCTCATCCAAGGAAGGTCACGTTTCTGATGTTGAAGGTGGGTAAATTCACTCCTTTTATGATTTCTTGACTTGGAATAGTAAAGCAGCTGCTATCATTATGTGATAGGTTCGATACTTTCTTAATAAATCTTTCCTTTCAACTGTGTAGGCTTCACTCTTTGCTTGCACTTTCCTGAACTTAATTTTCGACTTTTTGCAGAGACTTCCATCAAACAGAGTGAACCCCAAGTGGAGCACAAAAATAGTGAGTTTGTTAAAAACAAAGCTTTCGTACTGTGTTTCCCCGTGAATTTAACCTTCCCATTCAATCTGTACGAAATTGGTGTTTGGATGTAATCATCTTATAGCTATTTTTGCCTATAAATTGCCACTTAATTAAATAAGAATTTTTATTTATGAAAGCTGCCTTGCGGAAAAATTGCACTTGTCCCTACCGAATATGGATCTGTTCCACTATTGATGCCAAATTTCAAGTAGATGTTGATCAACTAATTGTGAACTCTCAACCATGTATTTAGGTTTTTCTCTACGAATTTACAGTACTTACAGTAACTTGTCGGTGAGATAATAAGTGTCGGTTTAACGACCGAAACACACGGTAGATGCTTTTGGTGGTCTGGTGTTGGACTGCAGGTGCTTTATTTGACCTTTGACCTCGCTATCAACGTTTCACCTACCTTGTTGTAGCAGATATTCAATCACCGTAAGCAAGGGGATTGCTCATTAGCAGGCTACAGAATAGACACCTTTGGACTTGCTTTCAGTATTTTGAGTTCAGACTTCTACCTAATTTCCTACCTGACTTGTCTTCGGGGTTAAAATTAAAGCTAGAGGAACTCTCAAGTCCTTGTTTTTTCATATCCTTGTCACGCACTGTTAATGTTTTGAATCGTTTGAGGTCGGTTTAAAGTGACAGATGTGATACTGACTCCCAAATTGAGTTTTTCTTAATAAACTTGGATGTTCCATACTTCAATTACTTCCACGAAATATCCAATCAGCCTTCCTCACGAATAATCTCTTCCATTTTGTTGATTAGCCTCAGCCGACGTGACTATCGACGATCTACTTGGTTTCGACGATATTGTCTCCGCCAGCCCGGCAGGTCCTCCAGTTCAGCCCATAGCAGCTGCTCCTCAGCCTAGTCACACTCCAACCACAGTATCCAAATCTCACTCGGGTACTTTACCTTTTTTGAATTAGGCCAGTCAAGATGCGATGTTTTTACATAAGCATTATGTGAATGACTACCCAACGGAAATGGAGATCTACCAACCAGCAAGTGAACTGGGAACGCTTTTTTTTCTTACCCTAACCACATGCTGGGAAAATGCTTTTAATTTAGCCCTTTTTCAATAACAGCAACTCTATTCCGTTAATTTAACCATTCGTACATCTTTTTTTGGAATGAAATGATTCTATCTGTAAAATCCAGTTTGCATCTAAGAGAATGAGTTGTTATGGCTTTGTTTGCCCAGCCTTGCAAGTCTGAACCTTTGTACTAAATCACTCTCAGAAAATGCATAATTTGCAAGAACTGAAGGTTTTTTTGCTTGACTTGGCTCAGGTTGCAGATAATGTGTGGTAGGATTAAGTTCAGCTTCATAGCTCATGGCCCATTTTAAACTCAGTTTGCCGCATGGCCTTTTCAATTCATTTTGTCAGAGTTCGCAAATTGCAGGGAGTTTCTGGCACCATTATTGTTCGCAATGATTGCTGCGCAGTTCAGTTCGTAGAAAGGATTGTTTTTATTGCCTGATGATTTATAAATTTAAGGTCATTTTTTGTTCCAGCTGCCAAGGTGCCACTGTCGCAAAGAATGGTGCACATCTAGGTGGTTTTTTTTGAAGTAGCTTGAGAATTGCTAACAGATGTGCTTTATTTGCCTGTAGTCTACTAAGGAAAGAATTAATGTCGCGAATTCGACAAATTGTGAATAAAGCATGTAGCCCTTCCGAAACAAATTTTGTGAGGCGGCGATGCCTATCGACATGATTTGTCATATGTTAGTGGGTTTTTTTCATAAATCTGATGTGATTTTAGGTGGTTTGGGTTTAGATCTGTAGTAGTTTACTTTCCTGTCCAATTGTACGGCTTTTCGTTTCTAATGTTTTTCAACACTCTCTGATCTCGAGGTAAAAGGCGATTTCGTAAATAGGAATGCGTACACTCCCACTAGGGCTTGTCGCCATTGGTGCGTTGACGAAATCTGTCAAATTATGACCTTAATCAAAAGTTATGGTTTAACGCTCGTTTGAACGCGCGGAGTTGCACGTAACAATCCAACTTTCACTAGACTTCATGCCGTCTTCCTGCGCGATTATCCTTCGTCTCTAAATGATCCAATTAATGACATTCTTCACTATTAAAAATTTCGGGGATCCTTTGGTAGTGTTCAGAGAAGGTCTTGATTTGCTCAGCATACGTCGTTGTTTTATGTAAAAGTAACTTGACTTTTGCAGGGTATAGCACACGGACTTAAATGTGTTGATTATGCAATTGCAATTGCTTTCGTTCTTTGAAGAATCATTGAAAGGAGAGATTAGATAACTGGCAAAACATTTATTAGGGTTAGGTCTATCCGGTAGACAGTTGTATTAGGCATATCAGTCCATTAATTCGTCCGAGAAGTGAGGTTGGATAAAGGAGCGCCTTTAATAACTGAATCTTTTTAAACTCACTTGAATGAAATACTTATTCCCTTAAGCGCTGGACGACCTTCTTTCACTGGATCCGCTTATGGGTAATGGATCCGATTTTACTGTGCCTGCACCAACTCCTACGCCGAAGTCAGAGAACACTGGCCTACCCCCTGGTATGGCTTCTCGATTTTTTTGCCCAATCGGCATTTTACGCCTTTTTCCTCATAAAAGAACAATTTATGGTGGTAGTTTTGATCGAAAAACTGGGAAATGGTGAAAACTCTGTCCATTAATTGTGTTGGCACGCATTCAAATTGTTGTAGGAGAGTGGATCTTTTTGAAAATTGGTTATTGAGTTGTTGATTTTCGTACTGAATTTACTGTCACCCAATCCTACACTTTGGACTTGGCCCGTAGCACAATTTTGTAATGTACATTATTGCTTCTTCAACTCCTAACAGATTTGTTTAAATGAATCTAGTGAATACGATTTTGAAGGACTTCAGTAGTAAATTTAACTGAAATGCTATTCGTGCTAAAATTCCGCTACATTTTCGTAAATGCATCCTATCTAAATAACAAATTGGATTTGTATTAATGGGTAGCTACGGACTTTTGGAAGCTTTTTCCACGCAACAGTGCCGCCTACGTTGCGTCATTGACGTTGCACTCCGCCCCTTCCCTGAAATTGTATTAAACCAGGGTACTATGAAAGAATAATTGACATGAACACGCAGAAAAGGTAGAAGACTACTGGAGCGTCCATGTCACGGAGTGGAAATACATCCTGCGGGGACTGGCGTGTCCGTGGCGTTGAGTACGCAGGTGGACGAAATATCAAATCACTGCACTAACACAAACCAAGAGTCGATATTTTTTAATGTACCTCTGCCTATAGTACCCTTTAGCCACTTATTTACCAATCAGATTTTAATGCACCTCCCTTGGATGCCAACTAAATTGTGCGTGCAAGCAAACTCAAGAAGCCAAAATGTCCGTTTCCCCGAAGAAAATACCATTTGAAATATATGTTTCAGTCATTATTCTGTTGGAACATAGATACCACTTATACTCTGGCTCGATTTGGGTTGTGTCCAGCAGAAGGATGGTCAGCCTTTTTCACCCAAATAAAGTAATACTTTGGTACTTATTTTACCTTAATAGATAGAGCCTGTGCGCTAGTTTGAAGTCACAGCAAATTAATTTGTAGTGGCGTATTTTGAATCACTAATGCGAAATAGTGCATTTAATGTCAGAAGCTTGTTTCACCACGTTTAAGATGAATTTGACTAAATTGATCAAGAATGTTAGGAGTTTTTCGCCAGCGAACAATTTCAAGTCGCGTAGATGGAAGAAAAAGGAGTTGGGAAAGGTTTCTACTGCTCATTGAGACTTAAACGGTTTTTGTAGGTTGCACGAGGGTTTAATTGCTCCCAAAATTGATGGCGGTTTTCGATTACCGCAGTTTGTGACAGGATTGCCTCCCTATGTACATGTTCTGCCTCTTTGGTGGATTAGCTTGTGGAGATTACATGTGATCGAGCTTTTTGTTGTGAGGAGTCTCTTTCTCTGTTGGTTAACCAATGACCCTCGTATTCACCACTTCTTCCAATTGCATCACTGAATTTCTTCCGTCAAGTAGAGTGCCGGGCTGATCAGGTACGCAAACACTTAGACTGCAATTTTCTCTCGGGTGGAAGAGTACCAAAGTCGTGCAACTTAAAGGCTTTATCCTTTCAAGCGGACCAAGAGCTAAAACTGTGGTAAAGATCGCTTAAAAAGATGAGCCAATTGAAGTTAAGTTTTGCCTCTTAATAAAATACTTTGGAACTTTGCATTGCCAGCTTTTTATAAAGTAATCAAAAAAGTTGGCAGAAAAATACAAGATTGCGGAGTGCCTTTCACCTTACGTTTTTCCTCATTCTTCTTCTTCTTCTTCTTCTTCAAGAATATAAGTATCAAAAGACGTTAGTTATAAAAAGCCAGGGGTTCAAAAACTGAAATCCCTCCCTTGCCATACGGTTGGAGGGTCTTGTAATTCCTGCCAGAAATGGTACGTCATCTCCTAGGTACGGTCACGTGCCTTCAAACACGTCACAGGCAACGCTTATCCTAGCTTTTTGGTATATTATCTCAGCGGTTGTGAGTAAACTGATGGATACAAATGGGAGACCATGATGTGTTCCTACCTTTTCCCCTTAATTAACCCAATATTATTCCACCTTTTCAATTCTAGGCCTGAAGCCGGCACCTGCGGACGTGGTGATTCGGCCGGCGGTGGTGGAAAAGGAGGCGATGAAGAAGAAAGAGAACCCATTGGATCAACTGGACACCACTCTAGCCAGTCTCGCCTCTAGTTTGGGCGGCAGTTCGTCCAGCTGGGGCAGCGGCTCGACAAAGGTGCGTCCATATGCCCTAGTTTCTGGCGCAAATCCTGTCCCTGCCAGTCACGTGGTTGGGAGGATGGCATGCGTCTTCTTCATACCCCAGTCTTTGCCACTGAAGGCTTGTTTAGTCTATGGCATTGTGGTCTTAACGACAGGTCTTTATCGTGTCCTTGCTTAGTGGCTTTTTTGGGTACCTTTGTGTTGAGCACCGAGGCTTCTTTTCGGTTAATCAGTGGCAGTACGATTCATCAGCATTCCTAAACGTTCTTATGTAAACAGGAAGATCCATTTGGTCTTTTACTACAAATTACCTCTTTGTTATTTTCTTTGTTGTTTCCAGTTTCTTAAAATGCTTGACAGCTTCTTATAACACCAAGCTATTCGAAACTTAGCTTATTTGAAATAAAAGGACTTATTAAAGTTTGAGTCTTAAAGCACTTTCGAGATGGCACCTCAAAAATAGCTCTTCCGAAAAAAAGTAACCCTTCGCCTATCAAAGTCGGTCAAAAAAACTTCAGGTAAAAAATCAAAAGAGCTTGCAGTTACTTTTCCTCCTTTCTTCGTTTAGCGTACAGTCTGGCATTTTTAAGGTTGTGAAATCGGTTCGCATGTTGGTTATAATTAATGGACACTAAAAAACAAATGTTGATTTTAATAGTGCTTCGTAAAGATTTTGCATTGATATAAAACTCTTATTGCGTGTGCTAAGCACCTATAGCGCGGAAACTTTATTTTCTGGGCTGTATAACATTCCCCATCGGTGCAGCATTACCACTTATTGTCAGTCATTTCAATGGAGGCAAAAGCACCTTGGCTTGGTAGCTTAGCTGAACAAAGTTGGATAGACTGCCCACTTTCTTACAGTACCTTATTTTGTACAAATTTTAATGTTACTTTGAATAAGTAAGTAGCATGATTAAATTCCTATGGGCTCGATGGCGTTTCCGCGTTTGGTGTTGTGGACGCCCTTTTTCCCTTCTGTTTTAGAATAAATAGGGCCCACCAATCACACCAACAATCGTTCAGCAATCCACGCTTCGTTGATGTTGTCTGTCCTTGCTATGTAGTATGCATCCAATTCATCCAATCGCCGCCACCGCAAATTCCATGGTCGAAAGTGTTTTCTTTTTATCCTTGTTCTATCGCAATTTGAAGCATAATACCTCTACGTTGCTCTTCTCTTATCCTTTTCATAACCCCACTCAAATCAAGGGATAGGGCGAACGTCTACAGGGTTTCATTTACTCTAATTTGTCCAGCTGCTATTAAATAAAGGGCCTCAAGATCATTCTCAGAATAGCCGATAACGGCGGCGATGAAACTCGTTTGTTAAAATTGTTTCTCAATCCACTTAACATTCAGCCACTTAGTCATATGCACTTTGCTCACTGATTCAGTTTATCCGATAAACTGCGATTTGCATTACTCAATGTTAAGTAGCGGTAAAGAATTGATTCATGGTAGTGATGGCGGACGAAATCCAGTCACCATTCCAGCCAATCACGATGTTGTTAAAGGGTCCTGGCTTAAGGTCGCGTCACACTGCGCAAATGGGGCGTCGTAACATTCGCTGACACGCATATCTTCTCTGCAGAGGTGGAACGAAGTCAACGCGGTATCAACATCGAAGCTAGCTCCCCTTGAGGTCGAAAAACTCAGCTGAAATAAAAGCCAAGATGAATGCGTGACTGGGGCAATAGTCTGAGGCCAGATGCAACCAACAAACAGAACCAGCGCTAAGGCGGAGATGCTGAACTAGAGGAAATTCCCTCCCATTACTCTGATCGTCTCAGAGCTTGAAAGTCCAAAAGCACACTGACGTAAACTCCATTCGACACAAATGAGTAGCTAACAGAGCCAGGTCCAGCTCCTCTGTAAAGGTTAGTAGTTACCAACGGCCAAATCAACCGGTATTCACGAAGGCGTAATGCTGCTCCCAGTTCTCGATGCTCACCATCGATTAAAACGCATTAAAATACTACTCTACGATGTAGTAGCGATACTATGCACATGTTCCATAGTATGAAACCCAGGGGGAGTCCGCCCGATGCCCACTCGGTTTGAACAAAAATCAAACATCCACTTCTCTATGCGGGTGATTACTTGTTAGTCTTCAGAGCTTTGCCACACTCGTCCACAAATCTGACTGGAACCTAACTCCTCCCGAGAACGTCAAAATGCTGTCATTTGGAGTATTCACAGTAATACTACCTCTAGGTAATAGTGCAGGCATCAAATGAAGCCGACGATTCTTGCCAGCTAGAAACACAGAGTTGTCAAATGCTAAAACCCGCCAGTCCTGCTTTGCATTATAGTGCAATCAGGGAGAATGGATAAGCTGGCCCACTTAAATAAAACTGGCAGATTGAAAAGTGTATATAGATGGCCCACTATCGTGACAGGCAAGCTTGCCATCAACAGGCATGAAACCGACAAGCATTACCTGCTAGAGCCCTGGTGACTCATGAGACCACGAAACGAAAAATTAAGCCTCTCGGGCCAGGATAACCTGTCAGGTCAGACGCGTGCGCAATAATAAAGGGGGTAGGCGGACAGGACAGAAGGTTTATAAACATAGCTTTATAGGATGATTTGCACAATGAACAGATGGCTAATGGTGTTAGAGGGGACAGTAGGGACTAAAAATTACATTTGTGCGTTATTGCTCGGGTTTACCAGATTGATACTCAACCAGAGCCTTTCGGAACTTCTCTGGATCCGGCCAGAGTAGTGCTGCTTGATTGTTCATCGGACTCCTGTTATTTGGCTCTGTGTAAGAAATAACAAAGAAATCGGCACATTTGAACAAAGAGCATGCACTTGCAAATCGTCAGAATAAGGAGAGCAAATGTCACGTCTACACTATCGGTGAAAGCGACCCGACCCCGGGTTTGACGCGCTGTCTAACTTTCACCAGACAAGCTCAACCAAAGGACTTAGTTTGACACATTTCATCCTCTAGTAACATGAAACCTGACCTTAGCAAACAACACCGTGCCATCGATGGTTTCAAATGCATGCTGACTGCCACGGAACCAAGAATGGACGACCAACCATACCGAAAAACGTTAATAAAAAGTCAAGAAATGCGCCCAGTGGCACCCAAAGCCCAGCTCGTAGGTTAACCACCCCAAACACTAACACCTGCAAATCTCTACCTTTAAAACAACGGTAGGGAATCAGTGCAATAGAAGTATCAGTCATGTAGCCAACCACTAGAACTATTCCATTTCCTAGTTGAGGCATCGAGGAAGAAGCCCTCTAATCAGGGATTGATGTGTAACATGAGCAAAGCCGGGCCGAGACCGAAAGAACTTACCACTGAGGAGACTTCGAATAGACAGGAGAATACTCTTCACGGTGTAGAGAGCTGACCATTCCTCCCTCAGAATGTCCAAACAGATGTTACCACTAGTGTCGACATTGGGATGAAAACAGCGTGATATAAAGCGGACAACTGGAGGCTTGTATGGATATGAGCTTCCAAATTCTAAAGAAAGTTTGTAAACCTCCCCTTCGTATACCTAAAAGACAAAAATATGGTGCAAGAACACAATGTCCGAATTCGGGACTTATATGAATAGTGAAAATACAGTCTTTTCGGGTCCATGGATTGTAGCCAACCACTTCATAATGTTATCGTTCTCGGGAAATCCCGAGACCCCGGACTCTTCAGAGGTCTAAGAGATTGGATCAGCTAACTAAAGAATAATCACCATCAGCTCCATCAATTCAATTTGAAGCCTAAAAAAGTTGAATCACTTATCTTCTTACCTTCTGGTAACGTTATCAGCAGCCATAATTTAGAATATTAACATAATCTGCAAAAAGCAAATATTAGAGGAGGCAAAATTCAATTCAAACACTTAGGATGAAACAAAATGGCTTAAAACTACTCGCTAAAACAATGTGATGGAAAAGTAACAGCCAATGATTACAAAGCAGAAAGCTTTCGAGGACATAAAGACCCCGACGGCGCAGCAGCACCAACCCAACAACCCCAGACACACCCAAATGTCGCGCCTCTGACAAAATATCGTAAACCCCGCCAAGAGCGATAAAGCTTTCAAGCAGGAAGACTTAAATTAAAAATAGAAATAAATCGCACCGATTAACTAAAGTAAGCACTCCAAAAATATCTCAGGTTAAAATTTAACGCAAAAAACATTAATTTTATAATTTTAAACCGACAGGTAATTAAGCAACCGTAGAGGTGACTTTAAAGCTTCAAAACTGTAAAGATTACTTAATCCACTTCATCAAAAGGTGTCAAACAGAAGTAGAAAACAAAACGGTTGTTGCAATACTTATGCTTGTAAATGCACTGTAATACTTTGTTTGTTCGAACTGCCGGTTTTGGTCATTCGGGTGGCCATATTGTACTAGCCGTGCCAACAGCCCCAAGCCCTCTGGGGCCATAATATATATTCTGCCTTGGTACTATGATTTCTTTTACCTTGAGGGAAGTCTCGGAACGCTACATGCACCTTGTTGGCTGGAGGCTGGAAGGCAATTTAAACCTGGTCGTGGACGGACGTGATCGCTCTGCCAAGTCTGGGGATGCCTCGTCGTAAATACCTTGGCTCCGCTACCGCATGTTTTTCCCATTTTTGTAATAAAGGTGCCTAGTTGTATTAAACCTTCCAGTAGCAGAGGTGGTACAGGGGAATGGGGGGGAGGGGTTGTCAATTACTTGTCCATTTGTGCATAGGATTCACCTCATACTGTAATAATGCGCATGCACGATGTTTAGCCAATTGTAAACTCCTTCTTAAAGGACTCAAAAAGTCTCACTGCAATATCAATATAGTTGGGTATTTAAGGATAATTTAAATCCCTATGAAGCAACTCTAGCAAAATCATGTTTTTAAAATGTACAGTCAAGTAACTACAATTAACTAAGGGAAAATACATGGAGTTGAATGACCTTTTGTCACTCTAGATGGACGACTTCTACTCTCAAGTTTTAACATCATTGAGTCGCTTATGCTGCAAGATCATTGGTAGATGCTATACTTTGGTGCTCGAAATTGGGAAGTAGGCGTATGAGGTTTCGCATGTTTTGGAACCTAGAAGCTGTGAAGTAGATGAGTTGGAGAACATAGTTATCTGACTTTCTTTAAGGCTATGGCAGTCTAGCTCTTGTTAATGACGTGTTCTTTTCCCTTTTGAACGTTCTAGTATTTCCGCGTAATTTCACATCACTAACATATCATTTGAGGAGATTGGAGTACTGCCTTCGCACATCTTGAACTATGGCCGCCAATGAAGCCTCAACGCAGCCGGGAAACTCAATTGCTAAAATGAAGAATTTGTAAGTCCCTTCATTCTGTCAAGCTGTTGTTTTAGGGCTGACGAACAAACCATTACCATCAAGAAGATGGAATCGAAACTCAAGAAGTTGGAAGAAGAGAATGAGAGGCTGAGTGCGTCTTCAAACATTTTTACGTTGGTCCAGCTAGATTCATATGATCCAAATATTCTTATTCGAAATGGCTTTATAGGATTTTAGCTTGGCATGGATACCTAGTTTCGAGCTGCTTATTCTGTTTTTTAGTTGAGGAACAAAAGTCACAAGAGGAGGACTTGTCTAGGAAGGAGGCAGCTGCAATTCAACGTTTCATTGTTAGCGATGCTCGGTTGGCCCATATCTTGTCAGTCTTAGTAAGATACTATTCTCTGCTAGAAACCAAATGGAGTTTTTTTTCGTTAGACTTGCATGTAATTGTGTTTGCTGTCAATTCTGCAGCCCAGCAAACTACGCCGAAAATCCCCTGATGCGGAGTCTGATTCCGATGGCGCGGATGACCCTGCCGATGATTATGGGGAGGCGATAGGTTCTGTGAAAGTAAAAGAACAAGTCCATCGGCTGAGTGTTCTTGACCCTGCCGTTGATTTTGTGTACCAAAAAGCCTGCGAAGCAGCACAGTCGGGTAAAATGCGCCTGCAACAGAGCTATGACGACCTCATTGCATGGAAGTTTACTCCTGACAGGTAATTTTCCTCCCTCTTCCCGTGACTTGTCTGTAACTTTTCCTCTAGACTACGAATTGTTTTTTATTTTAATGTCTTTTTATATTGTGGGTTTTGAATTTTACTCCTAGTCAAATTGTGATTCATGTCAACTTGATCATCTCGGGGTAAAGTGAAAGTTCAAGTTTTCTTTTTCCTAGACATATGCGAGTCTTTTTATAGTCTTGCGTTCACTTATGGTCCCATCAACAAATACTTAGACAAAACCGTGTCTTCCATGTGTGTCTTCATAGAGCAGTGTTACGGTGAATGTATCGGGAACAATGTTTGAGGATATTTTGGCTCATATTGATATGTGTCGAAGTTTACTAGAAAGCTTGAAGGAAGGCCCTTTACACTATCACATTGCGCACTAAAATTTGTCCCCGCTTGGATAACTCGATCTCTCTGAGTAGCAACTTTGTCTGTTCTGCTCTATTACTTAGGTATCGACGCTAGAGTTCAATGCGGCTATTATTCCATCGTTATTGGGTTTCATAAAATGAGATTCACGATAAAGGTGGCAGGAGATGAATGGCTCAACAAAACGCTGCTGAAATGACACCGCTCTAGTTTCGACTTTGAAGCAGTGTCATCTTATTAATAATGCTCGCACCACCTAATTATCAAGCGGCAACCGAACAGTGTAAGCTTATAAAGGCTGATCGCACTTTCTTTTGCCATCTTCAGTTGTCTAGTCAGGGTGCCAGCTCGATCATCGTCAGTTTGATTAGTCGCTGTGTTACTTCTCTTTGGGACGTGTAAGGTAACCTGTAATTAAACACTAAACGTTTTATACTTTGCGGGTCACTTACTTTTGAAGGTATTTTTTAGTAATAACTTCGCTTCACGAAGCCCATTCCAGTCTAGCAAGCCGTTAGATATTGCCACAAACTCGTCTTTAAATAGGGTTTGCATGAGCTTTCTCAAGCATTAAATGTGTGATGGTTTCATCTTAGGCTGCTATATTTCTCCCGCTCCTTTCAACAGTGCATCGGGAAAACGGCTTATGGCGTGTATGCGGCAGCTGCTAGAACGGAATAAACATCTGGGAGCCATCAACCAGATGGATCGCCTTGCGACCTTGGAATCAGAAACGCAGATGCAGGTCTTGTGCATCCGGGAGTACATGAAAACTGCTCAAGGTTAGCTTGGAGGCACCTTGTTCCTGCCACGCATTTGGCGTTTCAATTCGCCTGACGTGGGATTTTATCAAATTGACTTTTCCCGTTGCCCCAATTGCTGCGAAGGGGTTAATACCATCCTAGCATTTTGACCATTAAAAATGAATGTATTTAGTCGCAACGATTGTTTCTGAGTGCCTTTATGGCTGAAGCACTTAAAAACCGTCCAGCCATTGCGATGGACGAGGACAACTCTGAAATTGTTTGTAGTGGTTATTTATTCCTAAATGCTTTTTACTAAGCAAAAACGGACCGCTAACTTGTATCAAAACGCCTTGAACGTAACCTCTTCTTGCTCTGAAATCACATGTGAAAAGTGCTTTTTGTCTTCTGAGAACGAAGCAGTTGTGTGCGATATCCTAGTTAGGGACTGAATGTTCACACTTCGCCGTCACATCATCAATATTCTCCCACTTTTTATAGAACTTAATGCCGTTCTTCAAGAATCTTCAACAGACCTGGATGGGGTTCAGAGCAGTCTCTTCACCTTGAAAAAGCAGTTGAACAAAGCTGAAGCGCTTGTCAATGTCCTTAAGGTATTGAGTAATCTCATTTACCTATTTGAGAGGCTGCTTAAAGCACCTACATTACCGGCCTATCCTATTTTACCATGGTTATTAGATCCTCCAAATGTCTAAGTACTAACAATCACCTCAGTTTGATCTCTTTCAAATCTATTCAGGCCATGCTCTGATAAATCACACAATCACGGTGTATTCATAGCCCCATCCACATTCGTTATTTCAAAATTTGCCAACAAGGTGCTCGTACTACAGACCGCGTTTTCTGTTTCTCAAGGTTAAGATTTAATCAAGTGTAGTGCTTGTTCAGTTTTGGATTCACTGTTAATCTGCGCGCCTTTGCTAGGCTGTTTTATGAGTTAAGTACGTAAGAGATCATTTTTGGGTTTAACAAAAGAGCAACCTTATAAAGTTTGGAATTTTCCCATGGCGGTCAAGAAATTTTCGTAGTATCCCCATTTTATCGTTATGTCCCGCGTTAAGTGCCCCCAATGTTAAGTTTTTTTAAGAAGGGATGCCGTCAAAACGAGTGTTGAATTTTATATTGTTGGTTCAGGAGTTCTCTGTGATTAGGTTATGAACAACCCATATGTGAGCAGGGATGCTGAAGGTTAGTGCTTCTTGCTAACTTGTTGAGAGCTCAGTTAAAAGACTCCAAAAGATAAAGAATCTGGCGTGGAAACACCTGCTGCTTTAGTTCAGTTCATTTGCCTTCGCGAATGTCCCTGATTACAGGGAAGGTTTTAACACGTAGAACGTCAAGGATGTCTCTAAAATTTTAAGATTGAAATCTGAAATTCAGAATCTCGACACGGTGATGTTTAGCATATCGTCTGTCCAGTGAATAGATGTTCTACGCTCAATGCACGTTGGTCATCTAAGCGTTCTGATTGGTTATTTACATTACAGGAAGAGTACGAAAGGGTTTATCCCGGCCAGTCTGATTCCTTAATAACTGCGGCTTTGACGAGGCTGAGCCAGCAAGCCATGGAAGTGGAAGCGGAAGGAGGCGAACCGCAGGACGATGGAGAGGGGAACCCCATTGTCGAACCTGCGGCACGCACCACCACCACCGACGTCCCCTCACACGAGCCTAAATAGACTCCAGTCCACCTTTCCACCAACCCCTTTGTACATTTTACCTTGTGAATGAATTCGTAAAAATATGTATTTTTTTCCTGTTTACTTCAACTTTGTTGTGTCGTTGACTGCTGTTTCGCTAGGGGCTCTTTAAGGCACCGCATTTTTAGCGAACTTTAATTTGATTTCAACTCCTGATTTTTATCCCATTGTAAACGTTCATCGTCGCTCAAAACCTGGACTATAGGTTTGTTTTACGTTGCCCTTTTTTAATAGACTTGTCGCGAAGCCGTGGATAGATCAAATATGTTGTTCCAGGTTATGGAATCATGCGTCATAAGCTAACTAGATGTCTTGTAAGGCACTGTCAACAGAGTGAGCAGCTCATTTGTTGATGTTTGGGATTCTGGTAACTCATTCTTCCAAAATAAATCTTTTACTTCGCATAGACTTAAAACGACAGAAGTTGAAGTGAGTATATTTTCCAATCATGCGTAGCATGATAGCTTTTACTTGTTGAGACGAATTGGTAGTCTAAGGAGGCTGGGCAGATTCTGCTGCCAGCACCAGCGGAGGCATGATGCTAAGCTGGTTATAAAGGGTGTACTGCGATACAGACGAGTCCTCTTGATTTGTTAAATTTACCGAAAGGAAATTGCTGAGTGAGATGTCAGGACAGTGCAGAGCTAGGCTTTTACAGAAAATATTTGTGCCTAGTGACTTGAATACCATCCGACATTATCATTAGCATCTCCAGAAGGCTTTCTTACTCACCTTAAGCCACTTGAACGAAATCTTTGGATAATCTGTAATAAATAATCCAAGGTGACTGAAAGAAGGCTGTCCAATTCTCTCATCGTCCATGGTCTTGACCCAGTTTTGTTATGATCAGTGATCAATTTTGTAGCTACCGTAGAGCTCCAATTCCTACTACCACTTTCTGGGATCTCTCAACCTATTCCTCAAAAAGCTGCATTATACTGGTTCCTGTTCATGCCAGAATAGTAGTGAATGTCGAGGAGTGGCACATTGTTGCTCTTCAAGTGTGTGGTTTAACCCTCTTGCCACCTATGTCGGATATGGTGGCTTTTCTTCTGACAGACAAAACTGGTAGCGTTTATTGCATTCTATTTCAGGCCGCTTGAATTCATGAAAATGGCCGACTCGCAGGTGGGTACAGGCGATCGAGAATGCGTGTCCAGCACCACCAATAAGGCGGCTGAGGCTCTCTCTGACTACATTCAAAGGGCACTTTCAGGCGAGCACCCATTTGAACTCTTTAATGCGTTTGAAATACTCTCCGTTTTGATAAAATTACACGTTTCCCTTTTTTAAGTAAAATTAGCTATTTAGACTTGCATTCTGAGCTGAGTGAGAACTCCAATTCACCATGATCTCGAATGGTCCACTTTGTTGGATGCCCCTTGAACTACCTTGAGGTGCCTTGATTTCACTTAAAGCAAAACATCACCCCTTTCCAACGATTTACAGGCACAATAATGGCTTGATGTAATTGATTGTAGTCTTAAGAATCACTATTCTATTGCAACAATAGTTTTATGTGATGTTCCTTTTCCCATTCTTTTGCTGTAGTCAATGCCGATAGGATATCCCACCTTAATGACCTCAACACAGCAGCATACAATAAGTACAGCAAGATTGCAGAGGCCACTAAATCTTTCGAGGAGAAGATGACCCCAATCAATGAGCAATGTAAGTAACCTTCGACCTTACCCAATTTGGACCTTACGAGTGACGTGATTCAGTCTCTTACTCACGCGAGAATGTTAGTACTGAACTGGAGGTAGGATATGTCGTTCGAAGAGAAGCTTAATCTTCTTTTCCTTTCATTTTAGGCTTATTGTTAGCTAAGCATTTGGAGATGCTTGATAAAATATTGGAGAATGTGGGCGACATGGAGAGGAGGGTTGCCAAACTAGATGGTCTAGTTACGAAGTTGGGTAAGTGGAGTGTTCAAGTCACCTTCGCTTTGGTGCATCACGCATTATGATTTTTTCTCTTTTGGTTTGTAGAAGAAAAATACAAACGCCAACAAGGTAGCAAGCTGAATTGTGGTTAGTGCTACTACATTCCAAGGATAAACAATGGAAATTCCGTGTCATATATTCAATTTTGAACTTGATTTTTTTAAGAAAAGTATCCTAGTAATATGAAGTGGTCTTTTTGATGTGGAAGGTGAGTGTGCATGGGGATAGCGCACCAGAAGTTCTCTTCGGTGTGGATACAATGGCTTACGTTTTCCTACGGGGATCGGTGTGGCTGGCTATCGAATAATGTGAACATCATTCCGGTTAAGGCAAAGAGCAAGGTGGGTCAATTCTGTCGAAAAATTCAACGAATCATCAAGCTCTAGCGACTCATGTGCGATTAGAGGGGCATTCCCATAAGTGGTTTCAAGTGAAGAGTACATACATGCAAAAAAATAGTCGAGTCGTAGTCTACCGAGGCATTTACGATGATCGTTCTAATAAGTAAACGAGAGAAGAAAAGGCATTAACAAGATTGTGGGGCCAGAATTTATCTCATTGCTTTAATGGTGATGGTTTAACTCCTTTTTGGCGTATGGGTAAGCCAGAACCGGTTTTGAAGTCAAAAATACTATTATGGGGGTAAATTACCAGGGTGCCTGAAAAAAACACATATTAAACAAATTCTGGTGTATTATCGGGCCCAACCAGGTGCTCGTTCCTTTCCCTTCTCCAACTCTTGTAAACTTTTTTGTGATTTAATTTTACAAATGTTGTACAGTGCAAGAAATTCTAGGTGGCGTGTACTTGTAAATTTGCATAAAGGCCGTAATTAATTATCCGATGGTCTTATTAATCAAGGCCGAACACCAAAAATTGTAAATTTTTGCATTCATTAGTTCCAAACCTTGACTTTTTCCTTGCAACATGTCACGCAAAGCCTTTGTGGTTTCATAAGTTATAAGCAAGCCGCGTTCATTTAAAGTATCGAGGTGTTGGAGTTTGGGTGTCGGCCGATGTCTGTTCGGGTTCTGCCCTGTGAAGGTGGGAATACTCCGATAACGTTCATAGGTTTCAACCAGGACTATGGTTAGTCACTGATGTCTCTATGAGCTCTCTCTAGGATGTTTTGCAGTCGGCATGCAAAATGGCTTTCGAATATACAACACCGACCCATTAAAACAGCTTGAAAATTGTGGTAAGTTTGCTTGCGCTAAACTCCTAGGGTCGACAAATCTCCACTATCTCACCCTTATCATTGTATTGCTTTTGCTGGTTATCCCTTAATGCTCCCGATTTTTCATACATCCTTTTAGAGTTCCATCTATGTGAGGGCTCTGGCGTGGGTTTTGTCGAAATGCTCCACCGCAGCAGTTTCCTCGGCCTTCTTGGTGGAGGGCGTCAGTCAAGGATACCCAGTGACACTGCGTGGGTATGGGATGGTGTTGAACAGAAAGTTATTCTTGAACTCGCCTATGGGAGCGATGTTCGTGCCATAAGGCTTCGCAAAGACCTGTGAGTTATATTGTCTTGGCGGATCATTTGCTGACTGTTATCTAACCAATGTACTAAAGAGCTAAGCATTTGGATGTGCATTAGTTAGTTTCTCTCATATTTCTGCGAATCATTGCTTAAAACTGAATTGCTTAGGGAGCAAGACCTTTTGTTGATTACACTTGCATGTTCACATTTGGTTCTCATGGCAAACTTCACCGCCAATGGAAGTTCTAGGTACATGTATGCGGGTCGTACTTTCCAGATTTTGTTGTACTCAAGGACATAGTTTCCTTTGAATCAATGGTGTACCGATCTGCTCCTACCTCTGTTCTAATCCAGCATCGCTGTGGTTCTCGTGAACGCAGTGAAGGTCTACACCTTCGGTTCATGTCCGGAGCTCCTCTACCAGACGGAGACAACACTAAATCCTCAAGGTCTCTGCCACGTCTGCCAGAATCCTGAGAATCCCATTATCGCCTTCCCTGGTCGGCGGGTGGGGATGGTGACGCTTGTTACGTCGCCATTGGCCGCATCAACAACATCGGCGCCACCACCACGTCATTTGTCGGCTCACCAAAACCCACTGGTAGCTTTGACAATGAGCGCGGATGGGGAACAACTGGCCACCGCTTCTCAGCGTGGGACTCTCGTCCGCATCTTCGATACTCGTTCCTGTGACCTCCTCCATGAGCTGCGCCGGGGCTCAAATGCCGCTTTTATCACCTGCATAGCCTTTGATCATGCCACCACCTCCGCCAAACGTCGTTTGGCTGTCGCCAGTGATCATGGCACCCTCCACATCTTCTTTCTCGACCCCTACGAGAAGGAGGCGTCCTGGTCCGTTGGCGGTATCGGTGTTGGTGGTGGCGGCGGAAGTGGTGCAGCCAGCTCGCGGCGTCTGCCTCTGGGACAGGATTTAGTGCGTCATGCAGCCCAGGCTAGTCGGTGAGTTATTCCAACATTCTCTGAAGCCTTAGTGTCATTTAACCTCTCCCCTGGCTAATACATCACGCTCCTACACAGACGCAGTCGAATTCATTTGGTGTCTTTACTACCTTTCTACTGTTAGAGCTGTTATTCTAAGCATTAAATCCAATGAGATGGTGCGAACAGTCTGTCCACTTCTGGCTTTAATATGCAGCCAGCAAACGCGTTTTTTTTGCATGAAAACAGTGATTTACGGTGTATGTCTTGTCATTGGAATGACTTGCTTGTACATGCTTTAGTCCTCAAAGGTCAAAAGAGGACCTTCCAAAACATCGATAAAAAAGTATCCAACCTGTCCTTACCATTTTAGTCTGAAACTTGCGGCCCCTGCCAGTAACTAAGCCGTTGAATAGGTAGTTAAGAGCAAGCATGTTGCTGTCGAGGCCTAAGAAGTTGATTGGCTACGATGTTAGTTCTTTTCTACCTTACTGTCTCATGTGGTTGCTAGGACTTAGTAGTTTTTTTGTTTTCTTTTGGAGCTTCTCTTTGTCAATCGCCAAAAACTAATCCATTGATATGAGCTATCCACCTCTGCAACTTGGTAGGGGCTTAATGCATCACATTTAGGGAGCATAATCCTACACCATTCATGTTTAATCGGTATAAGTTATCAGGATTACGCGGTTAAGGTATGGATTCTTTGAGATAGAATAATCAGTCCTTTATATTGTCTATTCTTTTTCGTATTTTGTACTGGAAACACCACAAATTCAGTCACCTTAGTCAATTACGGGTAATGCTAATGCCCATTCCTTAAATGTTTACTGCATGTTTGAGGCCTAGCGGTAGCGAGCGCCTTAGGGGATCATTATCACCTGTCGGTAGGATCTCCTAAGCACGAGTTCCCATTTTTCGCGCATGCTCATATGGAACTCTGCTGCTCCTTCTACTTAGGAATCATGGAGAAACCAAAAGGAAAAGTGGGTATTGGAACGTTTGAGTTGGGTTGTGTGGAGGGAGTGTTGTACTTCAGTAAAACTAAGACATCAGCATTGGTGTAACTTACTGATGCTGATGCGTGCTCGTTATTTGTAGCTCTCTCATGTAAGATTTCACGGTTCCGAGCTACTTTTGAATCATGGAAATTGGCTTTATCAAAACTGTCTACTAGGCGTTAGATTATCGGAGTGATTAGCCTTATTTTTACTTTGCAACTTAAAGAACTGCTAAGTTCACTTGTTTTTTTATTGATCATAAAGTGCAACCAACAATATTGT
Organism: Taenia solium; assembly: GCA_001870725.1. Lineage (NCBI taxonomy): Eukaryota > Metazoa > Platyhelminthes > Cestoda > Cyclophyllidea > Taeniidae > Taenia > Taenia solium. Next base: position 86,054 of record MIEF01001655.1, read on the forward strand.
GGGAAATTCGGAGGCCCAAATTTGACTTTCGACTTTTACTCTGTACTGTACTAACTCCAAATGCATGCTTATTTTTATCTTGAAATCATTTCGCGTTTAAAACTGGGGTAGCTCCAATCTTTATAAGCCTGTAATTCTCATTTTCCATAACGATTTTCGCGGATATGGATCCTTATATCCTAGGCTGGAATTGGACTACCTCCATAAACCTCGGGCCGAGTTGTTTGCGACGCAGAGTTCGTGTGTTGGATTCATGACCTGGGGCTTTGTTCATTATCCAACGGTTTACGAGCAATTTGCTTTGAACGTTGAGTTAAGTTCACGGGATCTCCTTGGGCTTTTAAAAGGCTTGTTTTTGAAGAACCTCCATTTAACGATATAACAACGAGATCGATTAAGGAGGCATTTAACTATTCATTAAGACGGTCATTGGAAGGCACGACTCTCCCGTTTCGGTGGCCTTGTGGCGCTCTCAGGTGTCGTAACTGGAACTAATAAATGAAGATTGGGTCATGTATTTTTTAAATTGCATTTAGAATAGACTTGACCCCGACTTTTCGAATGCCCTACATGGACGTCGGGTTAGTTCATGTTGTCTTGCCTCCCCTTGAAACTATTTTTGAACATCCTAGTCGCTCTTTCCAACTACCTATTTTGGTGATTTCAGGTTGCCTGCCTGCATTATTCGCGATTTTGTTTTGCAAATCTGTCTTCGTTAGAGCTCCACTTTCATTCCGTCCTTCTTTATCATGCGGACTTTTTAAATTCATGTTACTGTCATTGTCCTTTTGCCTACAATGACGAGTTAAAGGTTTAAGCTGGAATTATGATGGCTGTTTCACGTGGTATTAATTTCGAGCTTTTCTTTCCTGCCTGCAGATCGGCTGGTCTTTTGCCGCGATACTTCTTCTCCACCTTCAGTCAAATACGCTTTGCATTAAATACCAAATTCAAGGTCATCTGCGCGTTTAGTCCCTCCAATCCAGACACCTTGATTGGTGAGACCAAAAGCGATTAAACCCGTCGCTTTTATTCTTCTACTTTTTCAATATTAAGTAGCCAATATATTTTCGCATTATTTTTAGTCCTCGCAGCGGACGGCACCTACTCAAAGTACAATTTCACACCAAATGGTGTGGTGACGAAGGAACAGACTATTAACTTTTTGGATTTTTACGATGATGAAAGTGATTTATGATCAATTTGCTACTCAGTGTACATATTTTAGCCCAACTAAGTCATTTGGTTTGACTTAATGGTAGACGCCTTTGTAAACATGCGTTTATTTACGATTCCCACTCTTCTGGCTACGTTTGTTATGCGTTTTTGGAGTTGGGGGTTAGTTTGAAAGCATCTCTTTATCATTTGTCCGGAAGTTTTATGCTTCGGTATGATACTTGGGTGTGATTCTGCTTAGACCTAAGCTTGGGAATGCATAAGAGTAATCGGATTTCTATGTAGGTATTGTGAGGAAATTTTGTGTCTGGATTCGCGAAGAATTAGCTTAAGTGGTGTTGCATTCCGCGCATACTTTTTACCCTCGTATTTGCTTGCTTGGATCAAATACCTTGAAGCGTATTGCATAAACTAGTTGGTAGCCATCAATTTACTTAGTCAGTGGGGTTTCACCAGCGCTGATCCTCTGTCATCCTTGAGATTTAGTAGAGCTGTTGACAAAGGTATCTGCATATTTAATGTGTGTGTAATGGATATGTAAGTAGTGAAATTCTGGAAGGCTATTTATGGATCCTTTCATACTTTTGTCATGATGTGAGACGTCACGTGGAATCGCGTCCACCCTTTGTGAGTTCGAGACGTCTTTTTATTCTTCACTTCGGTCGAAGTTCCGTTTATTTTTCTTTTAGTCCTTCACATTGACGTAAGGTCGCTTTAATAAGTTAAAGTGCATGAATCAAAACGATTCTGTGAGATAGAAATAGTAATCCAAGTTGTAGGCATACCAAATTCAGTATGCTTACAAATAAGAACTTCTCTTTCCCACTTTATCCAAATTGAAGTGAAATTTAATGGTGACATTTTTTGGCTTGATGGAATCATTGTTTTGCACAAAAATTCCCCCTTCGGTATGGCTGCTTTGTGCAATCCCTCATAGAGTTGTTGGTGCTCGTCGGTGTTCCCTTTTAGCATGATAAAAAACAGATTTTGTTTCACCATTGGATTGTATTAGGTATTCCTGGCCTTTCTTTTGTTATAATAGGGTTTTTCCTTAGCCCCAACGACAATGCGAGGTGCTGAGCTTTAGCTTTACCGTACTTCCCAATTAAAGACGGCTATAGTTGTACAGTCAGGGATAAGCGCATGATTTCAAGAGTGGATGGAAGAATCGACAATTATCTATCGTGTAGTTTCTGATGGGAAAACAAATCACCCACCTCGCACCTCTGTATGAAGGGCGACTTTGATGGGGCTTGGTGATTTAGGAGTTCGCAAGCTATATGGAGCGATCCAGGAAAATTTGAACAATTCCAGCGGGGAAATTTATTTCATAAACGTAATTGCTATGAGTTTCTGAGGTGACAAGATAGTTGCTATGCTCGGATGAATACAAAATGTAAACCTTTGAGGGGAGCTTTCGCCCGTGCAGTCTCGTGACATTTGCTGCCTCTGATCCATTTGCACTAGTCTCACATTTTATCTAGCTAATCATGTGCCATTTAATTTTTCCATGAAATAAAGCTTGGGTTACTTAATGAAGGGTACTTTTTCTGTGTGGAGAGATCGCAGCTCTCAAAATAATGACGGCCCCTTCAGTGCGAGTTTATAGACTGATTAGAAATTTCAGGGAGTCTCCGAGTCACTGTATTTTAAATTAAATTGAGGTGGCTCGGAATAATCTAGTACACTGTGTCAAGTGCGTGAAAAAAAATTCAATCTTTTTAAGGATCCATTTGATTATTTTTGGTTTTGAGAGAAAAAAGTGTGGTTTGGAGTGTACTAAAATCAGCTTTGCGAATACTGCTTTATTTTTGTGTGAAAAGAGCTCAGACTGAAATGCAGTACTTTGAGAGCCTAGGCGGATGAGGTGGTCACATAAGCCACCTTGCATGCCTGAACATGAAGGAGGTCGGCATCTACATCGGGACGCTTTTACGACCCCCTGAAACTTCTCAGCCTCCTGCATCCCTAGCTCCACTTTATGTTGGTCTTAAACATATCCGTAGCCCTGCGCTCCACACCTCCAGTTTAGTGTCAATTCTAACCTCCTTTACCGAAATTTGGGGCCTTAACTGTTCGTTGTTAACGCGGGCCATTTCCTTATTCCGGTAATCCTTGCGCACCGGAAGTCATTTGTCTGCATTGTAAATACCCTGTCCATTTACATTTACATTCACATGTAACTCAACAGCCGTATTTTGAAAGGAAAGATGTTCTTTTGTATTAATGAGAACATCGGTTTTGCTACCTAACTCATCGCCTTTTCTAAGATCGGTTCAAAATTGTATCTTTTTTTATGAAAATAAAGTCTTTAAGTTGTTTCGTGGAATTCTTAACTATTTACACAGTTTCGAAAGAAATTGATTAATCTTGAGTACCTTGGTAGTGTTATCACGACTTATTTATGCGATTACATCCTCATTTTTTGTAAAAAGAAGGAACAAATCAAAATTACTTGTAGTACTCCTTGAAAGTAAGGCCAATTCATTTCGAATATTTAGAATGTATTTAGCAAATATTTAGATTACCAGATTTTCTTTTCACGCACCGGGTGATGCTCAGTATTCCATTACTTCAACGGGAGGACACGATTTGGTTGTCCTCGTAAGTATGCAGCAGCCCCCGGGACTTCCTTGAAGACGAAGGCAGACATAATACTCGGGCAGAGTATTTATAATCAACGTACAGTGGAGTTCGAGCTACTGACATGGCCTGCGGGCCAGCTTACTCAACGAAGGTACGGTGGCGGAGACCCGATGTAGCCCCCTTATCAAAACCGATAATTAAACAAACAATCAGCGCGTTATTACAGTCCTTTCCTCTTTTGAACGTTGTGCCCAACGCCCCTCGTGGTCAACCTTCTGCGTCAGCTATCACAACGTAATCAGGGTTGAAAGAAAACGCCCACGAGCCAGCCATGCTAGCCACCAAAGTTCCATGCCGCTAAGGACCCACTTGACCGCAAGATCACTTATCTCTCTTGGAAATTCTGCTGGATATGGAGTTCCGTCCTGTAAGGGAGCTGGTTTCGAGGATGGGGGGTCTGTCGACAATCAGTCACGTCCGTAGCTAAAGGTAACAGAGGGGAGGATTGAATGCAGTTTTGTGAGGATATGATTTCAGTTGTATTCCTTCTTGCTACACTTTCCTCACTTCAGTATCGCTCAGCCATATCTACCTGGTTTCATTCCAGCTAGTGCAGATGTGGAGGCAGTATCACATATCCACTTCATTAAAATCGTCATACAAGTACCGTAGCTAACTCTTCCAGCCGGTTCACGGCTAGCTTTGTTTCATTTGTTAGTTGCTCCCCTGAGGGCCATGTGATTGGGGTAATTGCCGAAATGGACGTCATTTTCAGCCTTTCTGTTAGGGGTCATCGCAAATTTTCCCATCTGTAGCATTTACACTTCCGCCCCGCTGAGGTTTATCATCCAGCGGTAGCAATTAGGATAGACGTCCTTTAAGATCAAGTTCACTCCCCGCGGTCTCCAATGTAGCAACCCGAGACTGCCTTGACGACGAAGGAAGGCATAATACTCGGGTAGAATATGTATCGCCGATGTACATTAGACCTGGGGCTGCTGACCTGGCCTGGAGGCTAGCCCACTTGGCGAAGGTGCAATGGCGAGGGTTAAACCACCATCGTATTACATCACCGTTACATTTACAGTCATGATTGAACCACTCGCCACTAATGGCCCACCGTCATACTTTGAAATCTGTGCATACAAGCAAGGCACAATGGAAGGGTAAGAGAATTGGAAGAGCAGCTTTTCTTACTGCGGAAGTATGCATCTATTTTCGGAAGCATAAAATGACCGGTATAACGACCAAAGACTAGTAGTTGAAATGCAAAACCTGACACTGAGAAAACATCAGAATATCAGTTTAGCAAAGGCACTGCGTAACGTAATTTACCAGAAAACGAATTTATCAGTATTTTAGTACAAAAGGGAGGAGGTTACCAAGAAAATTCGCTCTCACCAACTCGAATGGAAGGTTCGACATTGAGAACACAGTAATAAGTTTCACATAATGGACAGCGATGCACCTACCGAATTGCAATGATGGTCTGAATGAAGATCGTTCCTTTCTCACACTGATGCATGGCTTCGCATTACCACACGACGCCAGCTATCGCACCCTTTCCCTGGCGTTGTGGCACCCAACAGCTACGACAAATCGCCGATGCAACGCAATGTCAAACATTACCTTGAATGTAAGCACGCTCCAAAGTCTAGAGTGGAGGCATCGTCCTTCCACAAAATTAAAGTTGGCACATAAAGAGTTTTCATGATTCTTTTCTACTGAAGCGTATTATTGTACGATGTAGGGATTAGTTAATGTATTAGATTGTTGACATTCATACTTTTCAAAGAAGGAATGTTTGACCACTCATCAGCATGACACCACTCGACGATTTTGCTCCGTTAAAATCACCCAGCATAAAGTGCAGGCCAAACACGGTGGATACGTTTCGAGTACGTCTGCTTTGGGAGCCAACTTTGACTTGGTTGATTCCAAAGCACCAAGCACTTCTTCCTCTATTTACTGCATAGCTTTTGCGAGAGGTGTGGAGTGGATTACCAAAACTCACTGTTCAGATTCAGTGGAAGGAGAGTATCGTATACTGTTGACAAATCACTCGATGATTGTTCACTAAGCGTTGCGTTGCAAAAGATCCTTCAATAATGAGAATGAGGAAATCAGATCATTTTCTGAAGCTTTAAGTCGAGAGTGACTTGCCAATATTGATTCAGTGATGAAACTGCTCGTTTGCATCAAAACAATTCATTTATGTTGTGAGATGACTTAATAAAGGGCACATTCTTGCATGAAACAGCAGGTGCTAATAAGCCCTTTCACTACTTCCACTTCATACTCATGATTTGGTCTTTTCCTAAGTTTACTGAGAGAGACAAATATTCTACGGCTTGTCTAACAGGCAGTGACCCTCTGTCCAGGTTCGTGGATGAGTGTGTGTGCTGACAGACACACGGTGAATGAGGGTACACATCGTACAGCGAGTTTTGACAGGCATTGCAAATCGTTTGCGGTGCCACTTTGTAAGCTCTACTAGACTGCTGTCAAGGCAAAATGCAGCAATGGATTAATGAGCCTGACCCATCACCTTGTTCTCCAAAAACCCGCGTCTGTGCCATCAAGAATTTTCGTTATAAGACAGCAATATTTTGGCACGATTTTCAAACGGAACCCAGGGTGAGCCGTTTTTTTCTACTATGAAGCCCGTTTGTTTGTTTAATTAGAAGTGGTGAGAATTTGAATTTGACCTATTGGAAGGTGATGTTTCTACGGCTTCCCTTTCCCACCTCTTAGTGGGTAGAGGGGGCAACCCATACTGGTTCGTCGCCATTCCTGGGGATCAGTGAGGCCCGCCCAGTCACTTGAAGGGTATATCTGCGCAAGGTATCAGGTATCAGGGAAGAATCCAGCTTTCCGATTACATAGGCGATTATTTAAGGTGGGACATTTGGTTGCTTTTAAATTAATTCTACTTAAAAGTGTTATTGTTAACAATTTCGTTAAGTCCGTAGTGGAAAGTAGTGAGCGCCATTAGGGAGCCAATCCATTCCAAAGGGGTATCAGAACTTTGCCTACATCGCTTCACGAAGATTCGGAACTTTCCAACTCACCTTACACAAAGCATCACAAAGGGTAACCTTAAAACTGGGCTAAAAATGCACAATCAGCCAGATTAAATTGTTTATACACTAGTAATGACAACTTATAAGCTGTATTAATTTATCTACCAGTTCAGAGGACAATTGAGATGCCTAACATAGCGTCCCAAGTCTTCCTTGAAGGCATAATACCAGAGCAGAATACACCTATTCAGCAAATAAAGGGAATGAAGTCACTGGTATGGCCAGGCTAGGCAATATGGCCACTCAAGTGACTGTAACCGAAGTCGGCAGTCAAAGAAACAAAGCATTGCACCTAACAATATGAAAAATTAAGACAAATGTCGAAAGTGCTGTGATTGCAATTGAGGTGTAACTAATAAATTACTGTGGCATGGTGACAAAATTCACCCCACCCAATGATAACCAAGAACAGTAAAATCTGCACTTTGCAGAACGCAAACAAGCACTTTGTAATACCTTTGAAGTTGAGAACTGTGGATAGTAAGAAAGGAAGATGTGCGACTAAAGGTCAACCTTTTGCAGCGCTTCACTCCGCTAGTCGTAGGAAGCTGAAATCCCAGCTTCTAGAGAAACCTCAAACTCAACTAACTGGCCAAGGCCTTTCCATAAGAAAGTTTTGTTTGTGTCTGAAAAATGTTTTATACACCGAAAAAAAGAGTCACATCACCTTGATTGAACCTTTCTAGTTTTTTCTGCCCTTTCATTGGTTCCATTTCCCGTACGCGACCGCGACATCGAAGAGCACTGACCACAGGTTGTCCGGTTAGTATACCCTGGAAATCGGTATCCAGGCAAGGGTAATTGAAGAGGTGAAACGAACTTATCAAGTTCAGAGCTGGTAATTCGTGCCAGACTTTGGCGCATACATTACTAACAGCACCTGTTGAGTACATGCGATTGCAAGGTGTGACTTAGAGAGACATAACTTTCCGGCACATGATGGGGCAAAGATGAATACCCCCTTCCACTCATGTGCTTTCTATATAAAATGGAATAGCAGCTGATTTAACAATATAGGGTGAGTTAATTAGAAGATGATCACTTTAATCCAGCTGACAAACTAGTCCCACCGACGGTAACCGGTTGAGGAAGGGTTAATTCACGAAACTTTGAAAATAAAATATAATCTTCAGCAGTAAACAAGGCAGTCACTGAGCAGTTGTTACTGAAGACAGTGGATAAACGCCCTTAGCAGACACTGGAAATGCTTTTTATAGGTCTTTAATAAAAGTACGAGGTGAATTGAGGAAGTTGCCGTCTCGGTGGTACTGGAATTGACAGTTAGGAGGATGTGAATGGGGCATATTCCTTCTGAATTGCATTCTTTGATTCTTTTTCAACAAAGTCAACCTTTTTAATTGACGATTGACTTCTCCTGGTATGACTGTTAAGGCAAAGTCGTAAGAACACAGTACCTCCCTACGTCCTGACTTAGCTGCCACTTTTATTTACGTCAAAGAGAGAGGTAAAAGCCAATGCCTGCCAAATTTTAGGAATAAACACTAGATCTGTGTGCAAACAGTCAGACCGAGCCAATATTCGTTATTCCTGTAGCGAACCATGACGTGATGCATTAGAAGGCAGTGGAGCCAGCCGAAATAGCCGCATGAATGGGCGAAACTCCCACTTTGACAACTTTATTTTGTCTCCTCGGGCTCCAACAAATTTTTGTCGATTTAGCGACTAAAGCTCGCAACCGAGAAACTCTCAGCAAAGATTACCAGAAGAATCAGAACCGACCCACGTATGGAGCCCTGTGCCTTCCACTTACCTAGAGGGATCTTCGTTCGTCTTCGGATAATCCCACAATACTTCAAGTTAACCCGAGACGCAACCATTTCCACGTAAGATAATGTCCAAAACGTTCAAAGGAAACTTTTAAAAGCGACCGGAAGGTTTAAGACTCCAAAGGAGGCCTCAGGAGCTTCGTACCTGTGTCCACGACCAAGCCACAATCTACTTAAGGAACCCGAACAATAAGGCACATAGTGACTTTGCGAAATTTAAAAACATATGCCAAATCCACACCCATCCCCTACCAACAAACAATCGAAAAAAAACCCTTAATCGGGATCTGGCATTTTTTTATAGGCAAAATAAGTACCAAGATGAGTTGAGAAGGTTTGCCTGGGAGGAAAGGACCAGGGCAAAACAGGGAGGGAGGAAAGTATCATTAAATTTGATCTAAGCCAGGAACACAGTTTTTTAAATGGTTCTGGTACTCCAACTCTGTGACATAGGTTCCGCCACAGGCCACACAGTTGATCTTGCTTTCTGGGTGCTTCCGCAGGTAATGTGACTTGAGAGTACAATTTTGTGTTGAGGAGTAATGACACACTCGACAGATATACGGCCTTTCTCCTGTGTGAGTTCGTATGTGCACAGTGAGATGGCTCTTCTCTACCGTAGTGTAAGCACAATGGGGACAGAAAAAAGGTTTCTGTTTGGTGTGCTGAGCCATTACGTGTTTACGCAAGTGAACCTTCTGGCGATAAATGCGACCACAGAAAGAACAACTGAAAGGCAACATTTGTGGAGGGTAAGCAACCTTATCCTCTGGGGGACGATCGATAAGAGGTTGAGGAGCAGGCTGGAGGGATAGATCATTGGTCGGGGAGGCAGAGCAGGATGGTTGAGTAAGGCCATTAAGAAAACTGAAGTCTTGTGAAAAAGGACTCCTATCAAGGTCTACCGACTGCTTTTCAGGCAAAGAAAAAAGGTTTAACGGTGAAAATGCTTCGATTACGTGAGAATCGGACAAACCATCTGTCTGACAGGAGGCCGATGCCGTCAATTGATGAGACGGAGATGGAGGCGGAGCTGAGCTGCAGGAGCAAGAACCAACTGCACACAAGCACGAAACACCTGTCCGTGAACAGCAAAGACTTAGAGCATACGAAGAAGAGGTGTTGGTGACATCAACTGAGGCCATCTGCCGCAGATGCATGTCCAATTTACTACAGGCAATTCCATGAATAAGACGCAAGCTATCTTCCAAATTTAAAGCCATATTCAAGGTGCTACACGAATTGGGGGCGTATGAAAGGCTGTGAAATTGAGAACCTGAATTCCCAACTTCTCTTGAGGAGGACCAGCACGGAGACTTGGAAACAAGAGATGATGTGGATGGCTGTGAGACGGCTGTAGGGGTAGGTTCCAGAGATAGACCATCTGATTCACCGATCTTACGTGAAAATTCATCGAAGTTAACGCTTAACAATGAGTTATCCTGTTCATGGACACCACACATACGATCGTTAGCGGAGCACTCCATCTGCACACAGGAGGAAGGCGGAGTTATGATACCAGAATCTGGCTGGTAACTGGTTCTGCCTTGGCAGTCGAGATTTCTCACCAATTTAATTCCGTGGTCATTTTGAACGTGAAAGAGAAGGGGCCATGGACTATGAAAGCTCCGGACACATTGGTAACATTGTAAGTCCTCATATTTAGATTCAAGCAAAGAATTGGGACAATTAAAACGCTTGTGTTCGATGAAAAACGTTAATTCAGAAAGGGGAAACTCTAGAGAACATGACCCGCAATAGATAAAGTCAGGCCGCATGTTTAACAAAATGCCAATCTAAGAACAATAAGAAATGCAAAAGCGGGCTAGTAGCTGATCCTTTCTGATTGGCCAAATGGTAAAACTTCAAAAAGAAGTAACAAAAAAAGGAAAATCAACAAAAGGGTTTAAAGAAGTGCAATCTTAGAATAAAAAAATAAAGACAGATGACGATGATTTGGCTGTGAGAGTAAATTACATTTGATAACGTGGTGATGCAACAATATTAGCCTGATAAGTAATATAATAAAAAACGAAAGTAAAATAAGAGTAGTGTCAAACTTTCTAAAGATTTCTAGAATAAAGAGAGTGGTAGCAAATATTTCATAGGCAGCTCAAGCTCTTGCGTATATCGTTGGGCAAGCTAGCACTGTTGTAGCGTCCCGAGACTCCCTTTAAGGTAAAAGAAGGCATAGTATTGGGGCAGAATATATATTCTGGAAACAGAGGGCTTGGGGGCTGTTGGCACGGCCCAAAGGCCGGCCAACCGGCTAGTACAAGACGGCCACCCAAGTGACCGAAACCGGTAGTTCGAACAAACAAAGTATTACACAGCCCCTCTCTTCTTTCGAGCGTCGTCCCCGACGCTCCCCATGGTCAGCCTCCCGTGTCAGCCATCACAGCGTAATCAGTGCTGCGAG
>MIEF01001676.1:0-13845 GCA_001870725.1 Taenia solium
ACGTACAGGATCCAAACTATGTGCTTCCAGTCGCTTACCCACTGCAGACGCACTGCAGAGGGCTAGGGCGAACTAGGCTCAGTTTAATAAGGCATGACTGGATTCGTCTCTCTACCCCAGCATGCAAACGACACTGATCATTTCGCATGTCATCACTCTAGTAATGCCCCATTTGCACCACAATTTACGAGGAAGATTTGGAGGTCAATGACGCATCAGGGTTCATCGTAAACATGTAGGGACCATTGATACTTTCAGATCGGGGAATAGGATGTATCTTTCATGCATCCTGATTCCCTATCGCGTTCCACTCCAGTGTCACCGATGTATGTGTGTAAATCTCCGCCCATTGCCCTTGAGTTCTTCCAAACTAACGAGTCTTACGTAATACGTGACCACGCCACGTCGTAGCCTGTTTATCCAACTTAATACAGTTAATAGATTTGCAGATGTACATTCATGTACCCACCCTTCTTCACTGCTTGCCATTTGAATAAATATTTAGCAGATTCATGAAAATGGAGAAAATGGTGAAGGCATATAATTTGGTGAGGAAATGGAGAGAGTGGTGTCATGGCTCACCCTTAAATTCCACGAAGTCCGCCCTGACTCTATGCATTGGTGCATCGCCGTTCTTCAAGTGGAGAAGGGGGCCACGGTGATGAAATAAAAGGACGCATAGTGCTAGGACGAAATGTGGCAGAGAAGAGGCATACAGGACGAACTGGGTAGTGGGGATGATAATAGGCGAGAGAATTGCGATCAACAGCATGTCTAGCGTTGGTGTGGCACGTGTTACATGCGAGGTGTGGCGTGGTCCACTGTAGCCTCCTGTCCTATGGCCCGAGGAAAAATGCTGCCATATTAACTTTGGTTTGGATGTGGCACCAGAGTTTGTGTGCTTTCACGCCTTTTCAACTTGGCTAAACGCTCTCTACAGAAGAGATGAGGAGGCAGCATGCTCTACTCCAAAGCTTTACAACCTCGCATAGCACTTGGTCAAGGTGCTTCTTCTGCCTCCATATAAACATGCTTTTGGAGTTTGCAGGTTGGCCCTTTAGTAGGCAAGCAATGCTGGACATAGCGCTGTTGTTGGTAAAACAATTGCTAAAATGTTGCGGTGTGAACATATCTAGCAGCTAATCTTGCTCACCTTCATTTTCAAATTGCCATCTGATATGGAGACGACTTTTTCAAAATAAAGCGATTGCAGATGCAATGGAGTGACAATTTTGAGACGAAGGTACCACCAGCTAACACTAATATTTATTTTCTTGCACGTAAAGCAGGTTTACTGGAATTGGATTTCCGTAGACACACTCCGACCTCTTGAGCAGAGAAAAAACAGGTCTTGTTACCTTGATACAAAACAACTTCACCATTGAAAATGTGGGTAAGCGAGTCAATGTTAATAGCCCTGCGGAGTTCTTTCGCTTCGCGCCTAACGATGGCTAAGGATTTGCGCATAACCAGAGGAACCTTTCAGAATTGAGGTGCAGGCAGTATTTAGAGAAAATGATGGATTAATTTGGTCGTAACATGTACCCCATTTAGTGCCAGTGGTGCTGAAAGTACCACCATTCCAGAAAATGTTCAATTTCGAGTTCTCAAATTTTCCATTCGCGCGGTTGACTGTTGAGCGTTTTGGTCTAATTAGACAAAAACATGTGCAACCATGCACCCACTGCCCTGACACCCATCGCAGAACCGAGTTCAAGCGAGGCAATGAATATGCAAGACTGTGTCCACCCAATTTCGGGCACCCATTAACGACAAGCTACTTATTGCATGTGCGTGTACGCCATGGCAACCCACGAGTTGGCTTCAGTCATCAACATCGAAGTCCTGTCTATTAATCAAGCCATGTGGGTGGCGCCAAAGTGGTTTAAATCTTTGGTGTTCAAAAGGATCCACTTCAGTCACTTGGCGACCCAATGAGAGGCAACTAACGCCACGCGCTTTGTACCTCTATTCGTAATGTGCGCGTATGCATTATTACATAAGGTGGTGAGCCATTCGAAAACCAAGCTTGTTACAAAAATGACCATCCATCCTCGATACTGTTCATCACTATGAGGCTACTCATCTGCTCACTTGCGCACTTCGATCGGCTCTGGCGGCATCCCATTTTAGACTCAGCCTTTTACTGATTGCCAGATTTTAAATCCACCTCGAAGTCATTTGGCCCTCGGTGGGTATGGAATGGATACGGACATAGATCAGACCAACTAATTCAACAATGCGCCCCCGATATAGGCCTTTCCAAAAAGGACAGTACCAAGGTGAGAGAGTAACGACTGCTTTTGTATGATGGCAAAAACTCTTCAATTATTTACCAAACGCCCATCGGCTCCTTGGGCTTTGGCATTGATGGATTCAACCCTAATTTCGATGGCCGGTAGAGGATCAAGGTTCATTATTAAAATAAACATAGAGGGAATCGCCGCAATGGTTCGGAGTTAGGATTCCAAGGTTTGACATGGTCGTGTCATCTTACTGCAGATATTTGCTTGTAGCAACAGTCGACAGCTTGGAATTAGCGTTACGTTGGCAGTAGATCAGGTCTGTTCTTTCTGCATTCCTTTTATTCCCTAGTCCTTTTCTTTCTCCCTAAGCGAGACTTATCGCCTGCGAAATTGCTGAGGTCAAGCCATGTCCACGCAGAGCGGATCCTGTCATCCATTACAAAGACATGCTACTGGAGAAGCAAGGGGGTAGGGACAACTTTGGTGTGGTCTACCTGGGTCGTACGTGCCGGATAAAGTTAACAAAGAAAATACTTAACAAAAGCTCAAACCACGTAGCCTTCCTCGAGGTAGGAAATATGATGCAAAGACCGTCGCATTGACGCAGAAAAGTATGCAAACGGAGTCTCACTGGGCTCCTCCGTGGTTGACAGCTGGTCAGCGAAGAAAGTCCAATTTTAAGCCACAGTGGCTGACAGGTTTCAGCGATACGAGATGGCGTGCAATGGAACCGGTTTGTAACATGTTTTAACATTTATCTCCAAATAAAATCTAAGCTTTATGCTATAGAGGCATCCCAAGCGCCCTTAGAAACTTTGTAAGCGCCCTAACATTGCCGAACTATCCGTTGTTTTATTTCCTTTTTGCGGTGGAGGCAGATACATGCTTGCAAGTATACTAGCTCCCAAGCATCAATTGTTCGTTTCAATAAAATGCAATGTCTTTTCATTCTTGTTGCGGTTTCCATCGACTTTCAAAATTAGCTGTTTCATGAGCTTAAGAAGGGCAACTACTCTGTTGCGTCGCCTATGTGTGACACGGGCCACTTACTAGGCAAGGGAGGTCGGTCATGCTGACTCGTGTTACAGAGGCGTTTAATGAGATCAGCATAAGAGCAAAAGACGCAGTCGGTTTATTGTAGTGACTGCATTCACTTGAACCCAGCCTGCGATGTAGTGGCTGTGGAATGGAAGCTGAGACGCACAGCTTCGCATTCGAGTGCTAAATCACTTGTTTTCCTGCAAATTGTAGTTCCGCCCTTGTGACACGTCTAGGTGTCGACACCAGCAAGCACTTGGCTCTCTGTGCCTCAGCTAAAATGGTCATTTACTTTACAGTGGCTCTACAGACAGGGTCTTGTAAATAATGCGGCTGGATGGGAGGTGGCATTGCCATCCTCTTTCCATACCAAAACATCTTTGATCATTCAACAACAATTTTAATGTAAACATTTATAAAGGTCCCTACAAATAAAAGAAGGGGTTGTTCGATGACCACGTGAGTGGAGTAGCATGCGAATCAGGGATCGCGATTAAAATAAAGTGATATAACCCCAGCCTTAGAAGCAAAAGACTCAGTCTACGCTGCAAAGTTCTTTTAAATCCCATCAGCCGGTACTAGTCAATAGTCACATGAAGGCCTACCTCAAAGTGAGAAAGTCTAAACATCCTGAGTACGTCATCCGAACTCCACCACCGCTTCCGACCGTTCACCGAGCTGCTGATCCAATGATCCGAGCCAACTATTCAGTCTCTTGCTTAGTTCGGTTCGATCTAAGTGCTGATGCCGATCCAAGTAGAAGTGAGTCTGTAGAGCCTCATGCGCACATCATTCACAGTGTTGGTCACGTCGCAATGGAAATGCCTTGGTTTTTTCTTCTGTGAACTGCTGGCCCTACCACCGAGCGAACTGTCTTCTCAAGTAGGCCCCATTCCTAACCTGGCCAATTGGCAACACACGAGGATTGCATCACCCCAACAGTCAGTCGTCAAACGCATGACCAGTTAATATGCCCCTCATTCGCACAGACCAGCTCAACACTTTATGCTTGAAACCGTTCTAGTTTTAGGCTGAGAATTAGATAAGAATGGCTTGAGTGTGCTCACTATCCGTTACCGTTCTGTGAACGATTAACTTCTGCCTCTCAGGCCACTGTGGCAGCTGTTTATATTAGAGTCGGGACAGTAATGCAGCTCCGGTCGCGGGTTCATGGGAGTGCTTAAAATAATGAGGCGACGATCGCAAGCGGGAATGAGTCGGAGTAATTTTAAGCGGGACCACTTGTGTGGGAAGCACGTCTGATACTTAATTTAAAACAAATGATTTATTTAAGTAAAACATTGACATTCGCCTACAAAATTGGAGTAATATGGATTAAATAAGTTGCGAGCAAGACCAAAATGTGGACTCTGTGTCTTACCTTACCACTTGCTCTGCCGTGAGGCATGGCCTGATTTGAACAAGAAAGAAGAAGTAGGGATGGATCGGAGAGAACAACAGTAAGCATCAATCTGAGCAACAACGCAAATGAAGTTGATGATATCGAGTTGGTGTCCCTCAGCAGTTATTGATAGGATAGGCCATAACGGGCACAACAACTGGTGTGCAACGCATTCCCAGCTCATTACTTAGGTCTCGCAAGCATCAAAATGTTGTCAGTCAGGCATAAATATATTGATACTTCTACAATGCTACATTTGTGCCACTCACACGTCAGTATTGGAGATGTCACATCTGCTCACATCAGTGCTCATCTGCATTCGATTCGGACATTTGTGTTATTACCATCTGATCCAATTTGCTGATTGCCACGAGGCATCGGGCCAACTATTGTGAACACTAAAGTCAAATAAATGTGGAGACCTGTTATTAGGTTGCAATTAATGCGTCGGCTGCTCTGCATTATGACGAGTTTCTTTTAATAAACTTGGGATGCATTAGAATGGCAACGAAGATGGATGATATCTTGATCACGATGCAGTTTGGTATTGAAAGAGGTTAAAACCGTTTCCACACAAGGCTATGTTTGTTCAGCGACGTGCTCTCTGATTTGCACTGCTGTCTGGAAGGCATGACCACTATAATGTGTGCATGGTTAGGCATGTCACTGTAGGTCAATTTTCTAACAACAAAATAAATAATAATAAGGAAATCCAACTTTCGCCGTGCCCATTTCTACTTGATCATTCCTGTGGGTTCCACATTCAAAGCCCCACTTTCGTCTCGTCCAAACACACTTAATTATTTCGCCAACTCCTTTGCCGTGCAAGTATCTTATCACTGCGTTTCGACTGATAAACATCAAACGCGGCCGCGATTAAATGAGTTCTGCGTTTAGATGTTGTGCGTTTCAATTTGTCGCACTGGTCAGTGTTTTCGAATCATTTTTACCCAGCTCATTAAACTTTCCGAAGGGACTTTCTCAATTCTTTTTGGTAGGTGCTGGCTTGTTTTACTAGGTGTGAATAACAGCAAAGCCTATTCCACATTTAATAAGCCAGTAGCCCATGCGACGCCGTGTTCCTCTGCCTTTAATTCCTCTCAGTTGCGGTCAAGGAAATACTGTACATCGTGTTTCACATTTGTTTCCTGACACAAAATAACTCATCGCTCCTAAAATTCACTGCAGTTATTTGGATTAGAAGTAATAAGCTTTCATACACTTGATCTCGCGCTGCTTACAAATTTCCTCTTCCATTGCTTTTCCAGACGTCGCCCACTTCCACGAAAGCGTTGGGATAGCTAGTAAATTCTTAGTTGGCAAAGTGAAGCCACTGCGATTTGCTTCCAGATGGCAAGTGTTCAGCTGACGACTCGGTAAAAGCACAAGCTACCAGTACTTCATAAGAAGTGTGACAACATGGTAAAGTCGTCCACTTTAGCATAAAATTAAAAAACGGATTATTTCGACGCACTCTTGCGCAGTTCTGACGCCTGCCTTGGCATGGATGAGTGGTTTGTGTTGTGGTGCTGCGGGGGAATTTGACAAGGTACTTATTCTCTCTAGTCTATCCACATAATCATAATTTCGTCTGTAGCTTTGTTTTATCCAACAGATCTATCGTTGCATTGGGCTGGGTCATAGGAGGGACACGAAGACTTGAGGCTGAGGTTCGCTAGCATACGGAGGTGGTTGTATAGAGTGAATAGGATGATAAGGGTAACCATTCCACGATACAGGGCCACATTTTGCTGACATGAGGTCTTTGCGCCGATGCTGTCCTGGAGGGAGATCCAACGTCATTTCTGGAAGGGAGGTCATGACACTGCTGCTTTTGGCCATTGGTAGTGCGATTGGATACAAGAATGTGAGGTAAATGAGGACGAATTTCGAAGAGGTCTTTTAAATTTCAGGCAAAGGACCTTTTCGTATTGATAACTCTTCCTGATACGAAGCTCAACAAGGGGAAGGTAATATTTACGGTAATGTATTCAATCTGGCAAAAAGCCACTTCCGAAGGTCTTTAGATACCTAAAAGTGGGATCACGTACATTTCCGAGATGAGTCCCTCCTCGTCAAGGCAAAACGAAAGCATCACATTGATGGTCAGTCGTCAAAGCCTTCGACTGTAATAGCCACCTCACCAATAAAAAGTCGTAGGTGACGCGCGATCCATTCGTTTAGACAGCTGAATTGAATAAATTGTACTTTTCGCAAATCACAATAAAGGAGTCAAACAAGCTGTTTTACCCTTTGTAAGTCTAGAGGAGTGCATTCCAACCATCGGACAAGAAGATCTTAAAAGTGGAAACTAGCACTGAGACACGAGGCTGTCAGTAGTGAGTGTTAATGGATGTCAAATTCGGCAAAACTGACTTGTCCACTCAGCGGCTTTAGTTCGCGGAGGTTAAATAAAAACTGTTTGACTGCCGAAACAAGAAGTGGAATAGCAAATGTCTCGAGTGCTTGAGTTGTCTGATTCCCAGATCACCATTTCAAAGGCGCCTCCGTTCACACGAAAAGTATCTTTTTGGGGTCAAAGCGTTTGATCAAATTTGGGCTGTCCACTGCTCTCATAGTTTAGCTGCGAATATTTCGTGATTCGTAAAAGCAAGTATTTCCGATGATAATTCCAAAGGTTAGCGACAGTGTTATCTCTTAATAGGGTGGTCAATTTTGTTAAATATGGTCTTTACTGTGCTTTAGGCAGAAAACCGCAAATTTGTCCCCTAGATCTGCACATTCTGATGCTAACCCATTAGTATCCAAATAATTGTCACTGCATGTCCCACTCGAACCTCTTGTCGCACTCGCATTATTAATTTCGGAAGAGTGGTGCATCGAAGGCCGCAAAGTAATAAAAAGCGTCAGCTGAAGGTGAACTTCTGCTAGCTTTAATGCGCTAGAAGGCTTACTTTGAATAAGAGGTATCAGAGGTAGTAGGTGTTGGCCATTGTTTCCAAGTGACATGGATCCCAAGTAGGATTTGTGACGCCATCGCCATCAGTAGATTTTCAGTTATAATGGGCTTGAAGACACCCCAACAAACTTGAACACCAACATTTACCCTGAGATGTGCACAAAAAACAGTAAAATCATGTTAGACTGTAAGAATTCGTAAGTAGTGCCAATTGATGTCACCAATGCCAAAGACACAAATGTCCTTTTGGAATGGCAGCATGACAATTCTGACCTGTTGAGTACCGCACTCTTGCGCAGTTCTGACGCCTGCCTTGGCATGGATGAGTGGTTTGTGTTGTGGTGCTGCGGGGGAATTTGACAAGGTACTTATTCTCTCTAGTCTATCCACATAATCATAATTTCGTCTGTAGCTTTGTTTTATCCAACAGATCTATCGTTGCATTGGGCTGGGTCACAGGAGGGACACGAAGACTTGAGGCTGAGGTTCGCTAGTATACGGAGGTGGTTGTATAGAGTGAATAGGATGATAAGGGTAACCATTCCACGATACAGGGCCACATTTTGCTGACATGAGGTCTTTGCGCCGATGCTGTCCTGGAGGGAGATCCAACGTCATTTCTGGAAGGGAGGTCATGACACTGCTGCTTTTGGCCATTGGTAGTGCGATTGGATACAAGAATGTGAGGTAAATGAGGACGAATTTCGAAGAGGTCTTTTAAATTTCAGGCAAAGGACCTTTTCGTATTGATAATTCTTCCTGATACGAAGCTCAACAAGGGGAAGGTAATATTTACGGTAATGTATTCAAGCTGGCAAAAGCCACTTCCGAAGGTCTTCAGATACCTAAAAGTGGTATCACGTATATTTCCGAGATGAGTCCCTCCTCGTCAAGGCAAAACGAAAGCATCACATTGATGGTCAGTCGTCAAAGCCTTCGACTGTAATAGCCACCTCACCAATAAAAAGTCGTAGGTGACGCGCGATCCATTCGTTTAGACAGCTGAATTGAATAAATTGTGCTTTTCGCAAATCACAATAAAGGAGTCAAACAAGCTGTTTTACCCTTTGTAAGTCTAGAGGAGTGCATTCCAACCATCGGACAAGAAGATCTTAAAAGTGGAAACTAGCACTGAGACACGAGGCTGTCAGTAGTGAGTGTTAGTGGATGTCAAATTCGGCAAAACTGACTTGTCCACTCGGCGGCTTTAGTTCGCGGAGGTTAAATAAAAACTGTTTGACTGCCGAAACAAGAAGTGAAATAGCAAATGTCTCGAGTACTTGAGTTGTCTGATTCCCAAATCACCATTTCAAAGGCGCCTCCGTTCACACGAAAAGTATCTGTTTAAGGTCAAAGCCTTTGATCAAATTTGGGCTGTCAACTGCTCTCTTAGCTTAGCTGCGAATATTTCGTGATTAGTAAAAGCAAGTGTTTCCGATGATAATTCCAAAGGTTAGCAATAGTGTCATCTCTTAATAAGGTAGTCAATCTTGTTAAATATGGTCTTTGCAGTGCTTTAGTCGGAGAACCACAAACTTGTCCCCTAGATCTGCACATTCTAATGCTAACCCATTAGTATCCAAATAATTGTCACTGCATGTCTCAGTCAAACCTCTTGTCGCACTCGCATTATTAATTTCGGAAGAGTGGTGCATTGAAGGCCGCAAGGTAATCAAGAGCGTCAGCTGAAGGTGAACTTCTGCTAGCTTGAATGCGCTAGAAGGCTTACTTTGAATAAGAGGTATCAGAGGTAGTAGGTGTTGGCCATTGTTTCCAAGTGACATGGATCCCAAATGGGATTTGTGAAGCCACCAGTGGACATTCGGTTATAATCGGCTTGAAGACACCCAACAAATTTGAACACCAATATTTACCCAGAAATGTGCACACAAAACGGTAAAATCATGTTAGACTGTAAGAATTCGTAAGTAGTGCCAATTGATGTCACCAATGCCAAAGACACAAATGTCCTTTTGGAAGGGCAGCATGACAATTCTGACCTGTTGAGTACCACTCGTGGCATTCCATAGGGGACAAAGACACAAAGGAATCATCCACCGCATGCATACCACTTCCAAATGTGACTGCACATTTCCCTCATTTACTAGGGCGATCGCACACCGTTTCTGTTGCATGTCACCAATTAGGCTTATTTAACTAACCTCAGATAACTTCAGGTTACAACACTTGGTTACACGACATGATATTACTTGTTGTACAATGTGAGTGGTCTGCAAGCGTTTTAAGCAGATAGAACTGGTAGTGCAGGTTAGTGACCACGCACAAAGCTCGATTCATCCCATTTCGCAACCTTGCCATTTGGCTTGCTGCCACACATTTACTGTCGGTGTGAATAACCCGTGATGCAAACACCTAACAGTGCGTCTGTTGCAATGAAAAGGACGTCAGCCTGGTCTCTGCTGGAAAGTAGTGGTAAAGACGGGTACCAGTAGCACCCTTCTAATTGCAATCGCGTTTAATACCCGTCAGGCGAAAGGAATTTACAAGTAACTTGCACTGCAGATGAGCTGGCTATAAAATCTGGACTTGTTCGAAGCAAACAAATTGAGGCATTGAGTGCAAAACCCACAGAAATTACGTGGTGGAAGCTGGGTTGAATCAACAGGAAATGAACATGGTGATAGCAGGATCCTTTAAAACCTATTTTGTAGCAGAAAACACTACCGAGCTTGGCATGACCGGCTATGGACGCAGTAACCTGGTCATGTCCACTTGACAGCAATGCAAATCGCAGAACAAGTCGCTGATCCAACAAAGCCTTGCATACGAGCATTGCTGATTTCGCTCCGTTGACAATCTGGCACACCTTCTATTTACCGAGCCTAGTACATCGGAATAATCAGCAACTGACGAATAAAAACCCAAAAAACAAGCACAAATCTCTCTTTTATCTCTACGTTCACAGTTGTTTGTCTGATATGCTGAGGTATTTAGAACATTGCATTCGAAGGCACTAGTACACTTTAACCACATCAGAAACAGCCACTCCATATCGTACCTCCATCCCTCTCACTGGTAGCCGATGTGCTTGGCCCCATTTTATGCTCATAATTTGGGTACACTTCAGCAGAGGTTACGACAGAAGTAAAAATATTGCTTCAGCAGCAATGTGGTTGCATACGAAGAATTCTGCGATGCCAAAATCTGACTCTCTTCACCTGAACTCTATTCGTTCCCCCTAATGTTGCTCTATACATACACTCATGGCGTCAAAAGACTACCCTTTTAGGAAAGGAAACGGAACCTGTAGTACAATCAACTTTCTCTGTCTCCATTTAACTGTAAAAGCAGAGTAAGTCATCTTAAAACTAAAGATAGCAAAAGATGCGCGATTTGCGCATGCGCAAATTGGACTAAAACTATAGGAGTCTTAAGCCACAACAACAAAAGTTGGCGGTTCCCATTTTTAGTGACTTCGCCTACGCATGTAACTATCTCAAATTGGCAAACATCCTCGTTTACTTAACGACAAAATCCGTGGGGCAGGTTATTAATTTACCGACTGGTGGAATAATTTTGCAGAGGGATTGCTGAACCAATGCCTTTGGTTGCTTAAAATTCGCGTCCCAATTAGCATTAAGCATGGACGTGGCACTTAATCTAAAATTATTGCTCTGCATTTCCAGATGTAAAACATTTTCGTCATATCATTTTGCTCTCTATTCCAGCATTGCACACGCTCTACCCCCTTAATTCTATCTCGGAGAATTCTGCTTAATGCACGCGATTTGAAGATGGCAAGGGCTCATTTGGAACAATGCCTTAAACGACTCCCTTGCGCCAAATCATCTCTCACTGCCAATAATACCGGCCCATTATAGGAGTGAAAGGCCGGTTCTCCCTGGCCAATGCCATTGCTACTCACTCTGACATTAGTGGACAAGAGGTCAGAAAACTGATGACAATAGATCGCCTTTCACCTGTGCCCTTCAGGAGGAAATCAGTAGATTTACTCCCAGTTACATACCCTACCATGTAGTCATTCGTGACCAGAGGAACCTATCACGTAAAAGTTCACCCTCCTACTTATTAGTCATTACTCCGACAGACTCACCAACACACTTGTGGGGTGATGGAGGGGGCGTGCGTTAGGTGGCAAGCTGTAAGACCAACTTGTTAGATTTTCTTTGATGTTAACCGGTACTTGCTTTACCAAACAGCCTACGATCAGCTAAATTTCCTTCCATGTTAAAGCGCCTGCCATTCCACTCCACTTCTCTTCTTTCGGATCAAGTAAAATGCTAGATGCAGATAGGCTTAAATCAGTATTCAAAATTATTACTACTCACACTGAGGATGCAGTTTCGAGGTCCACATAGGGACCGACAGGGTGACCAATGTAACCATACGTGGTACTCATACCAGGAAAGGGGAGCAATTATCGAAGAAGCAGTGCACTAAAATCCAAAGTCAACCTATAGGCCTCCTTGTAGCAAGTCTCCCACACTTTTGGTGATACCTGAATGCTCGCTTTACACTAGCTTTTGCGCAGTAACTTTTTATCGACATAAGAAAAGAAGGGGAATTTTCACAAATTCTATCTGATAAACGGAACCTTACGCTTAGCTAAGAAAATGACGCAAATTTTAATTTTTGAATTTAGCTGCGCTCTAGAAACCTTTGTGAGGTTTAGAGAATCACATTAAGCATCACCTTAGGTTTGCTTAGAATCGATCAGCTATCAAATACATCGGTATTGTCCACCACGTGGTCCACATCGCGGGACTAAGGTGACGCTCCACTACGTGACTCAAAATACTCGTACTGTCTACCATTCTACTGATTTTCAAATATCGGTAGGCCACAACCGCAAGTTCGTAGTGCTTAAAAAAGGAGAAAAGGAAAGCCGATGAGTGAATTCCAACGTACCATTGGGTGAGATCTCGTTCGCGACTTCTAGTGAAGTGGTAGAACATCCCTACGCGAGGCCACAGAAGAGTGAGCAACAGTAGCGTAGCCAATGCTGACAGGGTTCATCTCACAACCTATGTCCGGGGAGCAGGAATAGACACAGGAATAGACACGCTTGAAATGTACTTCAGCGCGAATCGGCACCCCATGTACCGACCTCCTCTCGGTTCACAAACGCAATGACATCAAAAGCAGCTACGCAGCACCAATGCTTGCAGCCCCTCCTCAAGAGACAAATCCAACTCTATTGCTAGCTGTCTTCAAAATATTCAAACTTTAGTCAAATAACAGGCGCAAATGTCACACTTAATCCGACGATCAAACTTCAAAGCGACTACTTAGTAAGAATCTACTGGCACATCCAGTCATTGCCTGCATCACATGCATGCAGCAAAACTAGCGTCCCGCCTTAGACCGACCAAATCCTCCTCGTCTTCAACTCTAGCACAGTAGACAACAAGCACCAATTCACTTCCATGCAATCATATCGGCGCTCGCTGATGTTGCCAATACCCACGCATTGTGGGTCTCGGGTACCACAGTGCCATCCACATCCAACCACTGAGGCATTTGGGTCGTGGAGGTGGCGATCTATTCTGCTTTTAAACAGGCAGGACCCAATGGCGCGCTCCCTGAAAGCCATAGGAGGTGCGCTCTAACGGTGACCTCACTCAACTCATGACGTTAAAAGTTACAGCCACATCGTCTAATTTTAATGACCTTAGATCACAAGTGCATTGCCACCAGTCTGCGAGAAGGTTAAATCCCAGTTAATCAACCACCTCAAATCCCAGTTAATCAACCACCTCAAAAGCACTTTAATGACAGAACGATCCGGAGTCTACATTGCGAGCATTCGGTAACCGAGATACTTGCACCTCCTCGGCACCATGCCCCTTACCACCAGCTTACAAACGACCATTGCACAGCAAAGAGACAAGACAAAACAACACAAAACTAAATATGAAGGGCCAAAAATATTAAGCGTGAAAATTCTGTTTGAATTTTTTCTCAGCCCACCGCCCATGGACAAGGGAAAGCGAAATACAAAGCTTGTCTCTTGCCTTCCAAGCCCTAAAGAAGCCTCCTGATGAGGGCACTAATAATTTATCCCTAAAACAAGTAGTGAATTAGCGAAATACTTCAGCTCAAACCTAGCTAAGACTACAGAGAGATGCTGCTATCGTAAGTAGGCCGCCCACACAACACAGGACAGTCCGCCTCAAATACCATTTCAGCCCTAGAGTGCATGGAGCAATATGTGGTGGAGAAGGAAGTTTATAGTCACCGAATGCGTGTGAAATTTG
>MIEF01001707.1:0-103723 GCA_001870725.1 Taenia solium
CCATGCCTACGGGATTCCCGGGCGAAAGGGTGGGCATCGATATTATGGGTCCCCTGCCACTTACCAAAAGGGGAAACCGGTATATCCTAGTTATGGTTGATTACTTCACGAAAGTAGCTGAAGCTGAAGCCATGAAGTCTCAAGACGCCGAAACAGTCGCTTCAACCTTCTTCAACCGTTGGATCTGTCAACACGGTGTGGCCGAATCAGTTCACAGCGTTCAAGGTCCTAATTTCGAAAGCCGACTTTTTATTGAACTATGCAAGACTTTGGGAATCGCAAAGACGCGCACGACACCAGGACATCCACAAGGCAACGGACAGGTAGAAAGTACGAATCGCACTCTGGTGGGACTGCTGAAGGCTTTTACCAAAGGGGCGAAGCCGGAAGACTGGGAGCTAAGCCTAGGACGCGCCCTTCTAGCGTATGGAGCCACAGTCCACGCGTCAACGGGTGTTTCTCCGTTCAAAATGCTCACAGGACGCGAAATGAGAGTCCCGTCTGACATCTTCCTCCCGAGCAAAGAAACAACACCCGACAATGTGCCGGATTACGTTCTACGTCTAAAAGAAGGGATAAGAAAGACGTTCAACTTGGCTCGACGGCACCTACAAACATCTTATAGTAGACAAAAGAGGTACTACGACAAGCGCAGCCGACACAACACCTACCACGAAGGAGATCTCGTCCAAATATACAAGCCGACTCCTCCACCTGGAACTCATCGAAAATTTTACCATCCCTGGAGCAAAGATCCCTTTCGTCCTTCCGCGTAGTGAAAGCTCTCTCTCCCACGAACTACCTCGTTCGGAACGCGGAATTTCGAACTCAACCAATAACGGTCCACCATAATAAGATGCGACCTTACAAAGGCTCTCCGCCGGTTGGCTACGAGGACGAAGTCTACGGAATTTTGGAGGAAGGAAAACCGCCCGATGGCATAACCAAAGCCAATGGACGATTTGGGCACCGGGGACGGTGCTCAAAAAAGGAGGGGGCTGTGTAATAATTGTGGTGTTTATATGCGCTTTGTAGGTGAGAGGTGGCAAGACAATATCCACGTGGTCGCAGAGGAGCTCGCTTCTCCACCGGAGCCGGAGACCCAACCCCCATAAATCGACTGTATTATCTGCCTTTTTCCTTAAATAAAGTGATGGCTAGAAGAACTCGTCCTTCTCATAGCAAGGTGGGAAGGAAGGAAGAGGAGGAACGGGGAAGTCTTGCTACACTCCCAGGTTATAATAGCCATTTTTAGAGCTATCCTTAAACCTTCCGACATGTAGAAGCATTTGACCCTGTGTCCAAGGTACTCAGAAAATTGCTGATCGTTTGTTGTTACTGCCTACATGCGAACTGTATTGGGGAATCCAATGTGATCTCGATTGCACGAAGTTCTGCGACCAGAGCGTCAACGTGCCAAACACCCGTCGTGGCAAATGACCTCACCTTGCAGATCGGACTCGCCTGACACTACCGCCAATGTGAACCTGAGTGGTTTCTGAGGTCATAACGAACCAGCCCTAGGTCAGGAAGTCACCACGCCCGGAAGACCCAGAGTCTATACTGACACCCCGATTCCCTCCATGGTTACAATGGCACGAGAGAACCCCAACACCCCCAAATGAAATACATCTGCCACCACAGCCGCATCATTACCTTGAGTCCCAACATAAAAGTCAAGGTGAGAATCTCGACAATAAGACAATCTCCAAATAATCTCATAAATCGGATCAGATGTGCTGAAAGACAGGCAGACAGACAACTCGACGGTCGAAAAAAAGCCAAGAAGCAGGAAGATATCAGACAAAGAAGACCACAAAGAAGACGAAGAAGAGAAGGAGAACGCCAAACACTTTAAACATGAGCCAACGATTGGACGAAACGGAGCGTAGATAACGTAGCAACTCTGCATGCCCCGATTCTACCGCGGCCACCGATTCCTCCACGTTTGCATCGATGCGTTCTACCCTCTCCTCCTGTTCGTGTACCTACAAGAGGGAAAGAGATGTTTTCTGCGGGAGCTTTCCATCTCCTCAGAAAAGGGAAGGGAATTCAAGGAGCCAGACGCTTACCATTGTTGCGAGTTGCTGGAAGATCTCACCCAACTCTACGATGGTGTGTTCAATGGTACGAACGGTATCCTGGCGTGCAGCGAGATAGGCGTCGGTCTGATCACGATAAAGTGTCATCTGTTGCTGCTGACTGGGATCTACCAAAAGGGAACTGCTGCTGTCACCAACGCCGCTGGCTTGGCGGGCTCGTTGCTCATCCTGTAGGGGAAAAGTGACCGACTCAGTTCGTGTCGCCCCCGGCGCGTTCAAACTAATTAAAAATCCATCGAGAGTAGCCGATCCCTGATGAGATATCCACGAGATTAGAAAATCTGTTTGTAAACGTCCACCTTCTGTTGTTCAATTAATGCCACGGGGCAAACAGCTGGGATAAGATCCATGAAGGGTTCGTTGAGGTGAAGGTTTGACTAGCTAGTTTTGAAAGTGAATCATACTTTTGCTACACAGGAAACCATCTGATCGAACGAATTGCTTAGAGGAGATCCTGCATGTCCCATTCAAGCCTCTGGACATTCAAAGTCAATCATGAACACGTTACCCTTTAGCACTCCCGATTCGAATGAATCTTGGAGATCGCTGCGCCTGGGACGTCGTTGAGGGAGCGCTCGACAAACGTGCTGGCAATGCAAAGGAGCTAATGGAAACATGAGGCCTAAGTGCGTGGGTGAGGCAGACACGCCTACAATAACCTCGACAAATACGCTACTGCCACCGATCAGACTGAAAGTTTGTGCAAGTCATGTGAACTGCACACTCAATCAAACGGGGTAATAAGACAGGAGCTAATCCCACCCGTATCTATAGATAAAAAAACAAGTGGTTAAAAATGACAAGAAATAAAGCCACGTGAATTTGCAAACAAAGTAAGGGCGGGGCTGGGAATGTCAATTATGTGAGACAAATCATGTCATGTGAGCTGCGACCGCAGAGCTAAAAAAGTGAAAAGGAATCCACTTCACGGACAAAGATAACATAAGGAAGATAAAAAAGCACGCCCTATTGGAATTTAAGTGGAGGCTAAGCAGCTCGAGTAATTAGCGGAGAGAGATAAGGTGGAGTTTAGATCTAATTGACATCAAATGCAACCGTAAATTATCCACCCCCAAGGGAGGAGCCACCTCGCTGTCTATCGACTGGAGGCTTTTGAAGATGAGGCCTGATTATGCTCGTATAGAGTTAACTTAAACCTAGAAACCGCCAGAGAAAAGCGGTTTAACTGGGAAAGGAACAATGCGTCAACTATTTGGGCGAAGAAGGGAAAGCACAAGGCAAAAGCGTACGTATATTCAAATCAAATTTATCGTACCATCGTTATTTCCGGGGAAAAATATGGAAACTTCCACAGAGGAAGGTAGGAGAATAGCACGGTTCACTTTCGCCCAAGAGATCAAGGCTGCCATCAATAAAAATCGCACACTTTTTACTGTCCCTATATGGAGATGGTGGAGACGGTCGACAGAGTCTTGCACTTTTCACTTGGGCTCTGCTTCTTCACGGAGAGGCAGTGAAGCAGATAATCCCTGCCCCTTAACAGGAGCGTCTCGGACTACTACACTCAGAAAATTGCAAGGAGGGCCACCAATACCCACCCTCACGATACAAAAGATTCATAATTGCCTGCTACTAACACTAGAGAGATGAAAATGAAAGTGTGTATGGGGGTTTTCGAAAAGGATATCACGAGCCAAATTTGTAGGATACAATAACGCAACACTTAAGCCTGAATCTCATTTCAAAGTGCGGGAAAGATTTAAACCAGTACTAGGGAATACAAGTCGATCTTAACGAGAAAGGGCTTCCCATACATCCTGTACAATGTAGGAGTGGATGGCATATAGCTTTTACGACTATTTTATCGTCTAGCTATCTATAGTCAAACAGATGGAAGACCACTCCGATCAAAGAGCGATTGATTTGAACAAAGGAAACAAATGAAGACCTTTGGCACCTTGATCTAACGATACAGCAATGCTGTCAAATTTCATTCCTAAGTTATTAATGCAAGCCGATGTTTGACAGGTTACAACGTACACAATGAATATGCCAATCAAAAAGCAATAGAAATGATGGAACAACAACATTTGAACCGCCTACAACAATTGACTTTGCGAGGAGTATCACCGGTACCTAGAACTCATCAACACTCGCCATTATCGAGAAAAATAGAGAAGTGAATGAGAGCGTGAAGCACCGTCAAGAGCCAGTAGGTGCATGCTCGAGAGAGACCCATAAAGGGATTCCTTCATTGACCCACGTCCCCTGGAGGTCGGACGAATTTCTAGCAAAACCACAGAATTGGCGTTTATAACTTGGGTTGTCATTGGGAGAATCACCGACGAGTACATCTACAAGAGCGAGAACTAGCTTGACGAAAGGCACAGCTATTAAGGCCGCCACAGACCAGTGGAAAACGAATGAATGAAATCATTCACCAAAAAATATTGGAGAAAGTGAAAGCCCTAAACTCCAAAAAATTACCAATAGCGCCCTTGAAAAGCTGATACTCACAACTGAGCAAGATAATTTTTCAACAATAGGACCAAAGGAGAGAAAGCTGTATGCCACCACCTACTTGCATGAGAATAGACGGGGTCACAGCAGCAGTAGGGATGGAAGAAACGGTCAAGGGTAACGACAAGTCCTCTGCCTCCGAATCGAACCCCTGATTAACCACACCACTCATTGTTTGTAACCTCTGATGCTGTGCTGAAAAGGCACTTTTTCGCATTGTCTGGTCTCTCAGCGTCTTTGATCGCTGTTCTAGCACGCGTTTAAATCGCTCTGACATTCCTGCTAGTCGCGACTGAAGATTCATGAGCACTGAGGTGGCATGCCTGGCTGACTGCTGTTGAGGAGAGGTAATGGTAGACTTTGAAAGAGTGCCTAAATCAGCAATACGGTGGTTTAGATTCGCGATATCCTCCCGAATTAGCAAAGTGAGGTGTTGCACCTCAGCGGAGTGATCATCAAAGAGAGTGCGCTGACGAGCAAGAGTGGAGAGACTTTCGAGGCGACTGCAGGTCACTGCCAGATCGGAGCTAATCAACGAAGCCATGCGAGCAAATTGAGAGGACTTAGACGTGATGCCACCAGTGGCGATGCCATTGGGAGTTCGATGCTGAAGAGCCTTCGATGAGACGGAGTCACCAGTCCGCACATGACCATTGGAGGTGGCGGTACGGAGGGTATTGACGAGCTGGAGGAAATCAGCAGTGCGATCAGCTCCAAAGTTCATCATGAAATGCTAAAGCGAAAAGAATAATGTTAAAAAAGTGAGACAAGGACAGACGTGGCAAAAAGTGGAAATAGCGACTTAACTAACCTAGAATCCGGATTACAAAATAATGTTCAAGAGCATTGCATAATTTGCAAATTAGTTATGACATCATTAGGGAAGATACGAGATGGATTGGCAGGTGG
Source organism: Taenia solium (assembly GCA_001870725.1). NCBI lineage: Eukaryota > Metazoa > Platyhelminthes > Cestoda > Cyclophyllidea > Taeniidae > Taenia > Taenia solium. The sequence goes on from MIEF01001707.1 coordinate 5,493, forward strand.
GACGGAGCGTGAAACGTTAATCAAGGGGGTTGTGAGTGTAAACGACATGGAGTTATAGACAAATGGGGGAAGAATAAGGGAAAGTGCAAATAGAACAAATTACAGTTGGTCTGCGCGTAAGACAATGCGAAAATTATGAGCAAAATGACAAACCAACGGACAGACACCGCCAGAGCAGAGAGCTTTAAATGAAGCGCATCAAAAGCTAAAGTAACGCGACAATCTTGTCGTAAGTATTACTATCAAATGCTAAATATGAACAGCAAGTAGCGTTTGCGTTAAGCTGGTAAATGTATACTGAACGAGATAATAATATGAAATATGTAAAATACCTGGAATACCCACGACTCATCAATGCACACGCATTGGATCTTAAAAGTACACGAGCAACATTTCTGATGCCTTGTTTGTTAGATATTTTGCAACTGGAATGCCGTTCAGGCTTTATTTATCGTGACACTGTAGTTCGATTTGAAATCTTTTACACCCAATCATTTTAAGCACTTATCAAAATAATGCGATTACGAAACTTTGAATTAATGCTTAATACCACAACCAAATGCAGCTAAAGTCATGCAAGTTCATGAATTAGTAATTAGCTTGCTAATTCATGATTTCGTTTCTTACAATCCTAGTGCCAGTTTGTTTACACTAATTTCAATTTACATTCATTTTGTCATTTATATAAGCTTGAATAATGCGCGGATGGTCCTAGCCCTTCGTGCATCTTTGGCTCCTTGTGATGGGTGGTTTGGCCGGTTCACCCAAGGTTGTTACATTGGCAAAAGGTTTGTTGTACGACGTCTCCTTTCCAAAATTACTTGCTAAAATAAATGGGCTTTTTGAACCTTTTAGCAACCCACCTTCTTCCAGAAATCGCTCACATTCTTCTGTGCGGTGGCGTAGTCGCTGTACCAACAGACACACTTTACGGTCTTGCATGTTGCAGCCTTTCTACGAGTGGGATAGACCGCATTTACCAAATCAAAGGTCGAGATGGCGCCAAGCCTATGGCTATTTGTCTTGATAAGGTACTACCCGACTTCTCCACATCTCATCATTTCTAATCACCAAGGCAACCAGCCTGCCTCAGTGGAGCAACACTGAAGGTATCGAAAGCAAACTCCTGTCTTCTCTTCTCCCCGGCCCAGTTACTGTTCTACTTCCAAGACTGGCAGATGACCCTTTGAATCCTTTGCTCAATCCTTCCGTCATGGATATCGGTATAAGAGTGCCAGATAGTTCTTTTGTCTGTCGCTTGTCTGAAGTCTTGGCAATAGTTCTTCGTACCATGGGAGTAATCAGTGAGGATCTTCATATTAAAAGTCAGTGCTTCTCTGCGTCTGCTATCCCTCTTGTTCTCACTTCGGCCAATCCAAGTGGTCAGAAATCCACTCTCTCCCCCGATGTAAGTGTTATCTTCTCAGTACATTATTCTTGCCTTTTTGATGATAATAGATTCCAAAATTAGTGTTTTCTCAACTCACCCTTTTAGCACTTCTATATCCCATCCAGTACACATGATTCACCTAAATTTATGGCTTGCAGGAGTTTTCTGATCTATGGCCCCAGCTGGATCTTGTGGTCGATGGTGGCCGAATTGGTGGTGACGAGTCGCAGATTTCTCGCGCCGGTTCCACCGTCGTTGATCTGTCTCCTGCAGTTAAATCACAAGGTCAGAGGCTGCACTACCGCATTCTTCGAGATGGCAGGTATGCTGCTTTTACGGTGTTATTTTTCGATCTTCACTTCCTTTGACTCTGACCGGTTCTCTGGTGCTGTTTCTTTAGGTATTCAGTTCCTCTGTATCTACACTAGCATTGTTTGGGTCTAGGCGTGGCTGAAAATCACACTGATTTTACAGCTCAATGGTCAAGTGCTTGAATGCTCGTTTGGTGGTTTTCTAGCCCTTAAGTTTCTGGATTTCCGACGACCAGTTTCTGGGTGGTGACCTGCTCATTCGATCAATCACATCACACCTCCAATCCCCAAGTGTTATCGTAGACAGGTGGAGAGCACAAGTCGAAACGCCAAGTATATGCAGTACCAGTCACAAACATGAAATCGTCTTTAACATAAACGGTAGATAACCAGCCTTTTAAATGGTTTATTCACGTCGGAGGTCAAAATGGCATTACTGACGCCTGAAACTTCATCGTCAAGTCTTCTTCATTTCATTCTTCCCTACTTTCAGTGCCTTGGGTCAGACCGAAGAGACACTGCATCAATTTGGGTTCACCAGGCAGCTTGATCCTTGAACCAGTCCCAGTTTTACGCAGGCGAACTTCTGGCTATCAAGCTTTTTCTTCAATAAAATTAGTGCTGTTTTCATGTCCTTTCCCTCGAGTCGGCTTTGGTGGTTTTAGGCAAACGAGGCGTCCTTGGATGTTCACTAACATAGGACCTGTAATGTGGGAGTGGTAATTACTTACACTGGCCTTGTGAAATTGGTCAACTGGATGCTGCATCTAGAAGGCTGACACATTGGTTGGCGACGGCGGCATTCGTGTCTCGTCGGACCTGACGAATGATCAACTACTTAAGTGATGTCAGTAGAAGCGAATGGTGCTTTAAAGGAAGGTCAAAGGTATTCTGATGCGGTCGGTCATTAAACTGAAGAACCAAGGGAAAATGGCCTTTTCGTGTGAGCCAAAACTGTGCGCAACTGTCCATGGTCGGACAGTTGACCTGTCCCAGACTGCCTATTTATAGTAAAAGGCACTTTGTCGCAAGGAATTCGAAGTCAAACCTGATTTATGAGCTGGAGCAGCACTGCATTCTCACTTTGCAAAAATAAGTCAAAAAATATTAGTCCGACAGTCAAACTTTTAACCGTTTAAAAAGGAACTTGCTTGTAAGTTGTTTACCTATCAATTTGGATTCTCCCTTCAATTTCCTTCCGTTTAGAGAAAAATCATGCCTTCTTCACCAAGTCTCTGCATTTGCAGTGGTAATGTAGACATATTTTTAATTTCTTCCATCCCCTCTGAATGGTTTGAAGCGTCAACTGAACGATCACTGGGATGAGGTGTCAACTGCACTGTTTAAATCGAGGTCCTCGGAGCATTTATTAGTGAATGGGTGTCGAGAAGAATCCCTCATGGCGTGCGAGTGAGTTTCCCCTGAGGAGTCATCATTGTAGCTAAAAAAAGAGTTTCCTTATATGTTAAACCATTTTTGGGCCTGGCTTGAATAAATACTTCGTTTTTTCTTTTAAAAATGAAAAATGAGATTTGTTTGAGGTGCGTTCAAGATGCCCTACATTTCACAAACGCCTCTCCTTCAAAACCCTTCTTCCATGGTAACGAAGTTTAATTGCCTTCACACGAAATACCAAAGGACTAATCCTTATTTTATTTGCCCTCGTTTACATACAAGTGTGTAGTTGCCACAACAACTGTGAAGATCAAAGAATAATAAGAGGTTGTAAATGGAGGTGATCCTCATCCACCTCCACATGTCATGTTGGTTGCTTTTGCGGCTTTTTAGTTCAAATTTCTGCCTCTGAAGTGGGGATGTTTGTGCGGCTTTTATGCGAATTGTACCAAAGAGGGGCGTGTATCGGAAGCCCGGACTCATTGGGGTAGAGCTCTCAACTGTAGAGTTGTCGATGTGCAGAGAGGGAAGTTAGAAGTCGTCTGTACTAATGCGGTGGACGCGGGTAACCCCGGACCTTCATCTGGTCGTGCCCATAACCGCTAAGAATAGGACGAGAAACCTGGGCATAGGGATCCAAGGGCAATATGGATGGGAATGTCGCATCAGCCTACCGGTGATTTAATGTAAAGTCCAGATGTGAAATGGTAGGTAAGTATTTAAGCTTCTACAGGCAAAGAACCGGGATTGATAAAAGGCCTGCTACAGCACTTCAATGCGGACGAAATAACGTTTCATAAACGGGTGCCACAAAAGACGATGAAACAACTGTGGCACAATTTAAAGGGCTGAAACCCACGACCAGCCTCTACATACCGTGCCTTGTATAAAAGAAAGGCGTCAGATGGTTGAAGCAAAAAAAAAAAAACAAAAACAAGTAGGAGTAATTTTGTGGTGCCACAGTTCCACATTTTGGGAAGCATTAATGGCGAGGAGGAGAGCGGATGAAGGAGGATCAGAGTCCATTGGAGAAAGGAGGCGGCGAAAAGTGGGAGAAACACCTCCTAAGGATTTTTATTCATATCTCTTTTCCTATTCGACAAGGTGACAAGAACAGCTTCCAGCATGCAATTTAGCTGAGAGTTATTTACTTCCCTATCTCCCTAAAATGCCTTCCGATGCCCCATTGGGAGATTTCGGCTCACAGACTGACCGTCCTCACGGTCTGGCCATTTGACTGCCTCTGCAATAAAAGGAGGGTCACGAAACCTAGGCGGAAAAGACTCTCAAGGTAAGTAGACAAAATTCGGTTTGTATTCTGTTTTTTGTCCTTTTCTAGTTGGAAATACAAGCTCATCCTCCACTAGGAGTCCTTTATGATTTGATCAGGAGGTGCCATCAATACAGGCGGGCACTGAGGAGGGACTTGGGACCAGGAATGATGGCCAAACAATTGACCAGAAAGGCACGCCTGAGTGAGGAATCCGCCTTTCCCCTGATCTGTGACAGTCTCACGCGAGAGGAAACACTTTTTCATGATAAGTAATTAACAATGACGGAGGAGGGGAGTAAATGCAACAACTTCCAACCCTTGGCCATTTATGGGAAAAGAAAGGTCAACTACATTTTACAGGCCCTGAGACTTCTGTTTCAAAATCATTTCTGCAGTTTGGTTTCTGGTGTATGAGGACGAATGGGCTAGTGTAGCAATAAAAGTGGCCTCAGATATGCCAGACCTACTGGAAATTTTGCTTTCATCTCCATAGGTCAAGAAGAAAACTAGCTTTAGGCGTCTTCGTTTATGTCTCACTTCTATCCCCTAACTCCATGTCTGATGTTAAGAAAGCGTCACAGCTATCAAGTGGGGCGGGGGGGGGATGGTGCAGAATCCTCCTCTCCCTCTATCCCCGTATATTCTATTCCTCCCTCCCACGGTCAAGTTCAGGCTTCTGAGCGGGTCAAAGACTGTTGCTCCGACTGACTAAGAAAAAGCGGACCCCACGGAGGTGGAAGGAAAAGCGTTTGCATCAGGTACTGTTTCTTTTTCCCCAAAAATAGCAAGGGTAATCAGTTTGAGTTGAAAGGGAAGCGCACTACGTAGTTTCGCCCACTGCTATGTTCTTCATGTGTATTAATAGCTGTAGCTTTGGCTATGCGGTGAAGACTTTAAAGCAACGATTTGGGCGTAAAGAGAAGCTAAATAGATGGTTTTTGAAATAGACAAAGAAGTAGAACTGCAAGCCGCGTGGTTCTTGAAATGCTGCCAGAGTGAATGGTGGGAGAGGAAGATTATCGAAAGTTTTTTTCCTCCCGTTCGGTCGACTCGTTCAAACACCGTCTAGCCAAAAAAGAAACTGTAAACTTCTTTGACTTGCGGAAGCAAATCAACTTACCATTGTTTTCCAGGCAAAAGTTGATAAGGAGGTGGTAAAGAATAGCCCAACATGAGGAAGTGATATAGTGAAGGATGGAGTGACAGTACTAAAAACCCATTGTCATCCCTTATACTTCTAATTTATTAATCATTCGTTTAGTAGAGCTAAACTAGTTGATTAAGTGTTTACCTGGTATTCACTGTTGCTGACAGTTTTCTCTTGACAGGTCATTCTCCACTTACTATAAATAACTGACCCCTCAAACCCACGTCTTAGTGAAAGCAATGAATAGTTTCAACCCTCCTAGATGCTACATGTATGTGGCAAGGTTCAACTATGTGTGAAGTGCATTTCTATTCTCACCACACTCCAAATGCTCTGCCATAGGCGGAAACAGAGGGCAACATCACTCCCAAAGCAGGCAGGCTACAATCACGTCGTCACATCGGACAGACTGCCTTAAACGACTCCGCGTTGTGTAGGTAAGGCTTCATTATAAAAAGGAAAAGTGTGGGCACCACGACAAAGAGAAGTCCTTTGATTAAAAGTTTGAAGTGATACATTTTAGCTCGTCTCAACAACAAGGGCATCCCACCAGTCCCTCCAGATTACTGCAAGAGACTGCACTGAACTGTAGCAAACACTGGACCAACTTTTTGATCACTTGAGATTTAATCTTTAGTACAGGAGTCAACGGATCTAACGTGTTTTCAATGTTTAGAGCCTTGCTCTCTACTAATCAAAACCTACTTGAGACTCTCACCACAGGTGTCACACATACGTGACTCGCTCTGCAAACACCACCGACAATGTGAAATCGAGAAACACAGAGGAGTTGCTCTTCATCAGAGGGACTAGACGCGCATTAAGTCACTGATTAGGGAAATGTGAAGTAGATCGGTAAAACCAATCCGCCTTTGATCCGACTGTTGGCATCAAAATTCACTTGACACGATCTAATTCAGACTCAGAACGCGATCAGCTTCTTCAGAAGGATTTTGCATCTGTAGTACCAGGCTTGTTTTCTTGCATTGTCAGTAGTGACAGGTGGAGAAAGACGTCGCTTCATGTAACTAAAGCACTTTGAATACCTTTAGGTGATAGCATTGAGTTCCGCATGTCAAGTGGCAATGTTAGATGGGATGACTTTTACTCCACTTCTCTGCTTTCCTCTCCACTCCACTCAGCCTGTCTTGAATCCAGTATTTATTTTATGCCAGGAGAAGCAGTTCCGTTCAGTCCTTAATATTCGAACCTCCAACTGACAGACAGGTTTTCCAAATGGTAGTAGGACACAATGCATCACATCAGAAGGCACCTTCTTCAGCGTACAAATTGACTAAAGCAATTTAGTGAGCTCCTCCATTTTCCGCTTCGATTTAGAAGTGATTGTGCATCTACTTTCGACAAAGTGTTAACTTAGATGCTTTGAAGTCGTTATGTTTGGTGGTAGTTACGTTCTACTTGTGACATGAGTCTCTGTCAGTCAGATGGTTTAATTGATGCACATCTTACCATCACCTACTTACACGCACTGTTCGAGTTTGGACAAGAGGTAGAGTGGGAGAAGGAATTGAAGGTGGAGGAACTGCAAGTTCAAACACCCCGTTAAGGCACACATGGCCACATCAAGACGGCGAAGTACAGTCAGACTGTGTGACGCCGCATAAAACAGTTGATTGGGAATACGTGCTACGTCCGAAAGAGCAGGGTGGCCAAGGGATAGAGAATCTTGGAGACAGGCTGACGGCTACCAAAGTAGGTGTAGTCTATTTCTCGGGGTCGATCAAAGCTTGCTCCTTCGGAGCGAGGGGGTTAACGAGATAGACGGTGAGAGTAAAAGTGCGGGGAGAGGGAGTAGGATACATTGCCAAGGCAGAGGATTAGGAAGAGGAGGTTGAAGGGAAAGAGGGACAGACTTTGCTAACGTTTCCATTACTTTTGTGTATCTAATTTGGCCTGGCAGATAATTTCCAGGCTAGTGAACTTACCTCGACTCCCTTGTCAACCACAACCACCTGTATACTTTCCCACTTCTCAACAAAGGTTGCAGACGCCTGTAAATATGCAATGGAAGAAAGGAAAGTCTTCTGCTAGAGATGACCACTTAGTTCCCATTTAATCAACTGCTGTGTTAGCAGACTTGTAGGACTCCTTTTTCTTTTACGCTTTCCTCTTGCTGCTATACGATATGCTTCCACAATATAGTTGACAAGTGGAAAGCGATTCTGACAGGTGAATGCACAACACCGTCACCACCGCCAAAGCCGAAATATGTGCAGTACCAGTGTCAGTTAATGGAGCGTGGTTGGTGCGGGTCCTCAGTTCACAGTGCTTTGTTAAGTTGTCAGCTCAGTCGCCACAAAAATGACCAAACTCTGATGGTCACATTCTAGGAAGGAGAGGCTCCTGGTGCCTTGCAAAAATCTACTTTTAAAGTGCTTATATTAGGTAGTCGATGGCATTAATACCAATCCACTACACCACTCTCCTATTGCGCCGGTCGCGTAAAAGCGAACCGATATTCCCCTGAAAGCAAAACAAGGCATAATACTGGGGCAGAAAATATATATTCAGTAAACAGAGGGAACCAGGCTGCTGGCTTGGCAGTAACCGAAATCGGCAGTCAAGCAGAGCATTACACAGCCCCTTGGCAAGCCTCCCGCTTTAGCCATCGCAACATAATTAATGCTGGAGGAAACACCCACCCTCCAACCGTGCCAATCATCATCGCTCGACCACAACGTCACTGACCCCTCTTGGCAATTCGACTGGATCTGGGGTTTCTTCTGGTGTGGGAGCTGAATTCAGAATGAGCGATTCTACCGACCATCAGTGTGTCCAGAGGGTATGGTAGGTAAATCTTCGAAACAAAAACTGTCCAGGTGATGCACTTCAGGTAGCGCTTCCAATGTTAAAAGCTCTCTTGCAAAACAGGGGGTTTGGTAAATACCGAAGGCAGACGTCATCCTCAGCTCTCATACTGTGGAATGTCAAGGGTTCTCCCACCCGTAGCACAACTCCAGATTGTCACAAGTAGTATAAATCAGGACAAAAATCGTTTAAAGTCGGATTCGCTTTTCGCTGCCATTAGTCAAACAAACTAACAAATAAACAGGCTGACAGATGGATGAAAGGGATTTTCTTTATTGGGATAAAAAAACGTCAACTTTCGGAGTATATTTAAGAGATGGGGTGACGATGGTGTCACTGGATACCAAAAAATCGAAATTAGCGGCACTCATTCTTTGCATCCACTTGTTTGGGTTCAGTTTGATTTGATTCCTTCACTTTGCTCTGCACCATCCTATGGACTGCACCAATGCGGGTGTGGTTGTTGGAGGGAGGGAAGAGTAAAGCAGAGATTGGGGTGATGGTGAAGTAGAAAGGGATGGAAAAGAGTGGATGAGGCAACAAATCCTCCCAACATCACTTTGCAACTTCGTTCAGTAGCATTTTGACGAGAAAAGCCTGCGACAATGGAGCAAAATATCTTTTGTTTGGAGGCGCAGAGAGCACCTATGCTTTTCCGGTTTTGATTAAATGCCATTGATGACTTCTTCTCAGCAGAAGTCAATTTTTGATGAGGAAAAGTGAGTCCATTAAAAGCGGACTGATTTCAACTTGATTGCTTCCTCGTCCCAGCTGACGACAGCCAGTCCGTACGAACTGGACTGGAGTGGATTAGACAGCAACTGTCGATAGAGCTTAATGAAACCACCTGCAGTAATCTTGAAAGACTAGTCAATGGACTTCTGTCAGTTATAGTTTCTGGTCCTTTAGCCCCTTCACTAAAGTCTTGCCAACACAATGCAATGTCGATTGAGACAAGCTGCCAGGTATGACGACATGAATTGGTATAGACATCGACTTCTCCATCCTTGTAAAGGCATCTCACGAAATCTGCACAGCAGTCGGAGAAAGATTGACGCCTTTAGAATCTAATTCCACATCACCTCAAAACTACAGAAATGGCTCTGTGACACGTGTCACATACATGCGACGCCCACGCAAGTTAATCCTCCAGTCTGTACTCACTTGGTGGTGGTGAATGGAGTAAAACTGCCAAACATGTATAACAAAAGGTGAACTATTAATCAACTGGTTTATCTGTTCCACACAAAGGCAAGTCGTGGAGCCGCCTGACTAAAACGAGCTGGCATGGACTGTTTGTACATTGTTTACTGACTGCCTGATGCGTGGGAAGAAGTTATTTGTCCTCCAACGTCATTGGTTATGGTCCGTATGACCTTCTTGCTGTTATCCTTAAATTTTAAAACCGCCTCCTGCTTTAACACAAACTTTTACCTTAAATTAGCCACCCAATTAAACGACTTGTCCGAAGTTAATCGCTTCAAATGTGCTTCTTAAAAGGAAGAGTTTAGAAGAGGTTAGATCTGCCAGGATTAGTCACTCGTTTAGAAGAATGTCTACAAACTCGTGCCACCGCAAGATAGTAGCTTGTAAAAATCCCTATCTGATGGGTGGGGAGGAGGGGCGGAGGAGAAATAAGATCTTGCCCCTCAATTATATACCTTAGAGAATACTTCTAACTCAGAAAATCACATGCGCAGTAGACTGGACGGCTGGAAAATAACAGGCATTTGGAAAAGAGGGAGGCGGGGAGGGGGAAGAGGAAAAAACGCGACTGGTAATGGGCTTAGCCTTCTTTGTTTTGCCTTGACGAGAAGACGCTTCAACATACCTTCTGCCACTATTGTAAAGAATAGCCTCAATTTGATGGAAGTTATTTCGGTAAGTGGAATAAATTACGGGACCTAGTGCTACTCCAATGACAATGGTTATTTTATCCCATTTTCAAGCAGAACAGTGGTAGTTCCTGTGGAGTTTACACGTGGATAATGAGACTCTTCAAAGATTTCTAATTCTTCCTTCCTTTTTAGAACTTAAAAACGGACTTATTATGCGCTCTATACGGATTAATCCCCAAGGACATTGGTAACTTCCGGACGACCCACTCGTTCCCCTCCCTCTTCACCCCAAGTGATTGCTCTCCAACTGTGTGTTTGTGCGTGTTTCAATGGTGCAGCAATTCGTCCTAAATTGTTCACTTATCAAAAGATCTTCACAAAACAAAACATTGCACATTTGTGCTTAAGCGAGCAAATTTCGGAGGCAGTTAAGACTTCCATGGTCAAAAGAAGGACCTGCTCCCTTTTCGCATATCTTCCTTCTTACTTTCTTATGCCACTGCAAAAGTTCTCTTTGCAAAGAAGTAATCCGGTGAATGGGATGAAGAAAGAGGGAAATGAGATTATGCCCTACCATATGTATGGCAGCAAGGTTTTTTATTCGGCAGTAGACATGAGAGGCGGGACATCACTACGCGTTGGGGGAGGGGCAGGATGCGATTAATGGCATTCTTCTCCTACATTACCTTCCTTTTAGTAAGAAGGCGACTCACAGAAGGGAAGAAGAAGAGTATGGACTCCCGCCGTTGTTATTCATTATTGAAAAAACGCAGTAGTTTGATTTTGAAGGCAATTATTTTATCAAGTGGAATAAATTACGAGACTTAGTGCTACTCCAATGACAAGAAGCGAGTTCGTCCAATCGCAGCGCACCCACGAACCCACGCCCACATGCACGCAGACTTACGTGGCACAGGGCTCACGCCACTCCGCCGCCACTTCGCCGCCACTTCGCCGCCACTTCGCCGCCACTCCCCATGGATCCGTGGTCGTACAGCTACTCACGTCAGGGGTCACAGGCCTACGAAAATGTCCCCTTCAAGGGAGCCCAACTGCTCGTCTATCCCTCTCTCGCCAACCCACCTCCCACACCCCTCGTGACTCAGCATAAGCACGTCAAACTCTCCACCCGCTTCAAGCGCCTCCTGGCCATAGCCACCGCACTGCCACTGCTTGCTCTCATTCTCGTCATCTGCAGCACCCTCTCACCACAATGGGAGCGTCTCGAGTTCGTCTTCGACCGCCTCATCCAACGCGCCTGCTCGCGACAGACGAAGACGACTTGGCGACTGGCGCACGTGGTGTTGGAAGGAGGTGGTAGTCGAGTGACGAGATTTGACAACCAGACGAGGTGGGAGATTTGTCACCGGTGGAGGCAGACGCCGCCAGCCATCGTGGGAGTGGGCATCTACACTGACTGCGCACAGAACGCCACACTCATTGAGGTGTTTAATGTGCTGGGAGGAGCTTTTCAAGTGTGCAATGAGAAGCTGGGTGAGTGAGTTGAGTCACCTATGCTCCTGCGCCATCATTGCCTTGTGTGTGTGCGTAAGAGACATTAAATCGTATATCTTATTAGGCATGCATACACTCCGAGTCCACTTAGAGAGTGTCCGCGTCACGCATTTTCCTGACTCTCGTTAGTGACTATTTAACTGCTGTATGTGTATGATATTGTCTATTTCTTTGAATGAGCTCGACGTCACAAATATGTGACACATGGTTTTGTCTATTTTATGGTAAATGGCTACATTTGCTCTTGGCATAGAAGGTTATTTGAAGATTTTTGTTTTTTTATTCTTTTTGAGATGCGAATTTAAGTTGGTCGCATTAGGACGGTAAGAAGGCGTGCGACATGGCAGTCGGATTACTTTTGAGGTTCTGCAAGTTTGCATGTTGCAAGCCACAGACAATTACGACTCTTTAATATTGCAATCAGCCTTTTAGACAAGGCCTTAGATGTTCACTTGCAAGTGATTCCAAATGAGTGAATGTAGAGAGCGAGGAGATATTGCAATATGATATATAAAAACTTAAGCTCGATGGGAGGAGAGTAGATAGCCTGAATGAGGTTTGTAAGCATACCTCTTTATCTAGGGCCTAGAATTCGCTGCCAAGACTCAACTTGGAGTAGAAAAATATCCTGTCGTCCAAGTACTATCGGCTTGCAATCACTGCTGTGCACAAAGTACTACTTATTTCACATTAGTTTTTTTGGATGTGATGCGCAAAAGTGACTTGACTACAGCACGTCTGACGAAAGCGTATATAATACCGAAACTTGTAATTGGGAGAAACGGACTAGGAAAAGAAAGGCAAAATATTCGGATGGGATTTCCGAGGAGCTAGACACTGGAAAATATCTGAAGTGCTAAGGTAACTACGTGTCAATAAAAGCCTTTCGAGAACGGGATTTATATTATTTTCTTCGACTGATACTTCATTCTGGAAGCATTAAAGTGATTTTTTTAGCTGTCTTTAAAGTAAGGCTAAAGATTGTTAAGAAGAATTTTTGACAGATTTCGAAAAAGGACAATTCGAAAATTTCCTTTCCTCTCCTTTTACTTTTCTTCCATAAAGGGCAATTGCTCTGTTTGAGCAAACTCGTGTGAATCACGCTACCTCTGGGAGATGCTAATTTCCATCCTCTTCAAAATGGTTGAGGTGGAGGGACTCAACAAATTATTTAATCACGCCCGCTAAACCGCTTTTAACTTTATTTCCTTTAAGTAACGAACAATTTGCCGATAAAAAAAACGCAAGAACGAATTCAGGAAGAGGCTTTCAAGCCTTGATAAGGCAGATGAGTTACGAAGAAGTGTTAACAGAAAGAGTTACCTGACAATTCCACTTTTTTTCTTAAATGTAGCAAACCAATTTTACCTGAAGAAGTAAAACTCCTCACTCATTGTGCCTTTTCGTTCACAAAAACACACGAGCAAAAATTGCACTTTAGGGTAAAAAATAGGTAATTTTTTTGTTTAATCTAAAGATAGGTGTTTAATAATAGGCGAATTTAGTTAGAACCATAAATAGCCAAGTTTCATCGCACTTTAAAAACTTCATGAAAATTACCGAAATTCACCCTCAAAACCCCAAACAAAGAAAAGGGCTTTGAACATGGACCTCAGATCTACTTTTCAAGAGGCCAACAAGAGGACACTTCCTGGGCTGAAACACCGCCTGTTTTGGCTAGATTTGCTTTGGTGCCGCTTTCACACAAACATAACTTGATTCACGTGAACAAAGCGAGGACAGATTGAAAATGAATTCAGCTTTTGGACCATGTTTACGTTGGTGATGTTTTCAAGAGGAAAAATAATGAGCTCTTGTATTTGTATTTTTTATTGGTCAATAGCAAGCATCTACATCTAAAACCATATTTTTAGCATATATAATCATTTTCAGTGCACAACCTGATTAGCATGTCAAAGGTAGCATTTATAGTTACTTATGAGATTATGCTAGCAAAACTTTTCTTTGAATTTAAGCGAATGGAATTTTCTAGGGCATTTTTTTATATTTATTTGAATGTTTTGTTTTATCGACTGCAGAAACTCTACAAACGTAAGAGCTAAGATGGTTATTTACGAAATGAATCGAAATCGCCGGAAATCTGCCAGGTTTTTTAAGTATGAGGTGTAGCTTCCCGAAACCTCTCTTAAGGTAAAAGAGGGCACTGTACTAGGGCAGCATATATATATACATATGTTCTGGAAACAGAGGGCGTGGGGGCTGTTAGCACGGCCCGGAGGCCGGCCAATCGGCTAGTACAACATGGCCACCCAAGTGACCGGAACCGGCAGTTCGAGCAAACAAAGTGTTACATGAGATTGTGCTGATGGTGCCTTTAAGTCCTTTTTTCCGTAAATTGATTGGCAACTCTTGTTACATCAAATACAGTCCGTCATTATTTCAGCATGGAGACACAGAATCATCGTGGGTCCCGTCCTTGTCAACCACTTTGTATTTACACCTAATGAGAAAGCCTGACCCCGGCTACCTCTCTTTTCAGTGGCTATTTATCGCAAAATGTCTGCTTGACATGAATGATGTCAAAGAAATGTAAAGGTAATCATTTAGCGCAACCCTGAAAATCCAGAATAGGGGCGGAGTTGAACAGGCATTTCCTGTTCTTACTCCAAATTTTGCTGCTCCAAGGGACCTTACGATGAGTTGGCAGAAAAGGGTTTTCTTCGACCGACTGACAGATTAGCCTCAGCTATTTCTCAAAAAAGGATTTCGCAGTACATTTTGAGCATAACTGAGTTGATGGATCTTGGCCGCGATCGTTTGACCCTTAGCGAGGAAGCAACATCACATTTTGCACATGCTGCACAAGGAACCTCCCTTTTTTGTGAAGGATTCTGCATCGACCAGCACGCGCAATTTACAGCTAACCTATGATTTGGCAGGTCTCTGCCCTCTTTTTATCCAGCCACATGTAGACACATCTGGCTATTACTTCCGGCTACAACCTTGTTTATTTTTGTCGAGAATTGAGTACGAGAGGTCTATTTACATAACTCCCAGCCACACTAGAAAGAATCAAAATATTTACTTACCATCCAGCCTAACGGATACACCTCCCTGATAGAATGAACGGGTCAAAGTCAGCTACTCCCATTAAATTTTTATCTTTACCGCCACTGCAGAAAATAATTTTGAACTAAGGGCAAGAGAGCAGGGGTTAAAAGTGTCAGTTAAACATATAAAGACTTGATAAATTAACAGACAGTTGCTACTTAAATTCATTTCAGCAAATCATGAATGAAGGTGTAAAAGAAACGCAGATTTTCGTATGGAGCCGAGATCTAGGTCAAGGATCACATACTCACTAATTGATGCTAAGGAACCCAAATGGACCCGGTTTTTGCCGTTCATTTGCTATGCTACTGGTTGCTAAATTAAAGGTGAAAAAGAAGTGCGATGGCCTAGAGACCTTTATAAAGAAGAGAGACTTGTCCGGGAGCAAGTTCACGAATACACTTTTCATTCTGCAGGCTCCATTAAGCGAGCAGAGACTGCCAAAGGTGTATCTTTTCTCTAACTTCAAATATGGTAAACAAACTTCTTCATCGCAATCGTCGAACTTGTTTGAGAAGTCTTCGAGGGTATCATTATCCTTATTTCTCTCTCATGCGCATAATTCCTTCTTACAATCTAATCGTGCAACAACTAGGTAGTACTTTATTGCCTTCCTCAGAAATTGTTGCAAATTCATCGTGTCAAACAGCACGCAATGGAGGTCATTTTTAGAGCCTCAAGGACTCCCAAAGCAGTAGGACACAAACGAATGCATTTGGCGTTGTTTATTGTCAAAGAAAACTTTGACCACTTTGAAAGGCAGTGCTTGGCAGTGAAAGCTCTTACCACCAGACATGTCAAGAGGTAGGCACTTATTTTCCTCACAAGTGCTCTTAACTCGACTTGTCAATGCATTATTAAATACGATTAATGCTTAACAGACGAAAGGTATTTTTAGAGACCGGTACAAAGACGAATAAACAGAAAAGCGCCTTTGAGATGCCCCATGGAATAGGAGTTTTTGTAACGTCCCTCCTTGACGGATGAATGAAATACTTGTGTCAAATACTACTGACAGTTTTTCTGACAAGTTGTCCTCCATTTACTTTAACCAACTGACACCACCCCCTTGTCCGTACAGGGCATGGGAGGTAACATGCCACAGAGCTTTAATGAGATGTCAGTGTTGTGCTGTGAACATTGAAGTCAGCTCCGTTTGTTTAGCCGACAGACTTCAATGACGTCGTCACATCCGACAGCCTGGTTCAACCGACCTCGCGTTGTGAGAGCGAGGCTTCAGTGTGGGAAGGAGAGGGATAGACACCACTGACCAACTGACTTACAGCTCTAATTTGTGGCGCATATCCTTCTATTTCCCTGCGCCGAACTGTGCCGATCATCGCTGCTCCATCCAGTCTAACTCAACGCACACAGACTGACTTTCATAGTCTAAGACAAGGCAGTGACCAATTCTGAATTGCTTCTCTTTTGCTGAAGGCACTTCTCCTCACCAACAATCGGCTTTTTCCGTAAAGAAGTCAGCAGCAGTATTCATTCAAAAAACGCACAAACAAGAGCGCATTCCGCGCCTTCAAACAAAAGGCGATTCGCCTTATTGCCGCGGTCTTTTTTAGCCCAAAGACTAATGTGGGAAGGTACGGGGCATTCATTACCTCACTCACTCCACCACTTGCATCGCCAACGCTCTGTTCTACCTTGCCTCGCCCTCCTCCACTCACTCCTCACTCCTCACTCACTGGTGTATTGGTTGACACAACCTACTGACAAGAGGCAGGCAAAGCGATGCAAGGCAAAATGAAACAGCACCAAACAAGGCGAAGCAAAATGAACTGAAATAGGCGGTCAAAAAGAACAACGAAAACAAAACTTCATTACTTTTGAGCTAAACAACACTCCATATATATAAATAGACGCAAGAGACGCACCCAAATCCAAATTTGGAGCTTCAAATACACTTTAATCTTTGCACGAAGTTAGGGATTGAAGTACCTGAGAGGCTTGGGGATCGAGCCGACATTGGCAAGGTTTTCCCCTGTGAGAATACCCCTTCATTGCTCTATTCACACTTACACTCCGCCACCGAAGCTTGTCCCAATAAAATTGTCTGGAAATAAGTCTTATTTTTCCCATGCCCTCATTATTCTCCCTGTCGGCCAATCGTCCCTTAATATAGCCATGACATGAAGCGGAACCTGGCCATCCGAATCTCCAAGACTGCTTTGAAGTTGATGCTGGAGTCAACTAACCATCATCCCATCGCTTGCACCACTTTCAATCTCGAGTTGATGTCATCGGCAAAATGCAAAACTATCGAGGCGATGCGTTCCACCACTGCCATCTCTCTAGGGCTCTGCTGCCTCAGAATTGGGCCAACCTCCAATTTGACATAAATCGTGCAGCATGAGGACGGAAGTAGCAAGGAACTGACACACAGAACACACTGACGCATATTTATGCTTCACTGAGTCCATAAACGGCGCAGGGCTTGCCAGCGCCGACAATTTACCACCACGCCAAGAGCACAACTTTGCTTGCATTCCGAAGTATTTCATTAGCTTTGCAATGGTCCTTTGGCACATAAAGCATTCTTGACCTATTTCTCACTGCGACGATTTGGAAGACTGTCTGTTTTTTTTTTGTTCTTCTGTCATCATTTCACCAACTCCACACGCTTTGAGGAGAAATTCGCCCTTTTTTGAGCTGAAAGGCTCGGTTGCGTGCCACTCGTGGAGTAAAATTTAGGTAATACATACCCTAAACCCACAGCTTTCTCACTTCGGTTACTTAGAGGCTTTAAATTTCTTCAAAAACTAATCATCTCTTTTTGCCATCCCTTAAAAAGTAAGTGCAGATCATTTATTTTGGAAATAAAATGCAAAAATGCATCCGAATAAGGGCGAGAGCTTTTAGTGGCCTATAAAAATCTAATTTGACCTGCTATAAAAACATCTACTAATACAGTAGTTAATGCAAAAATTATTACTGGTGGATTTCTGCTATATGCGGAGGAAAAAGGCGAGGGAGGGACATTGGACTAGTCATTCTTGCTCCCATCTCCCTCCTTTCCGTCCCAATGCAATTACCGCGTTTGACGCCATTCGCCTAGTACCATCAGCAACTCTAATGCAAATAAATAAAATTCCTACCAAAGACATAAACACCTCAGTCGGATGGTTTCCACAGCCTGCGGCGGAGAGTGTTGTAGCGTCTTTCTCAGCCTTCGCCCGAAAGCTTAACCACTGGAGGTGGCGGTGGGAGAGCATACAGGTGGGCTGAGAGACCATGTCGCCCAGAGCGAAGCGGAGATGCATCCTCCTCCCAGCTGCCAAAGTGTCTGCGAAGTTAATCACACAGAGACACAATAAAATATTAAATAGCTATAATCATGTTTTTGGTAGTAGTTGGCTTGTTTATGGGACGAGAATCATGAAATCACCAGTTATGAAAGGTAGCTTTGTGGTGAACAACAGACTAGAGCTTAAGTATTTTCTGGAGGACTCGAAATTATTAGTCGGGTGTATCAGAGGTATATTTGGCTTGCCCAAATTATTCCTAGACCTTCTGAGTTTGTTTCAAAGAAAAAAAAGGAGAGTATGAAGAGTGCTTTGATATTGCAGTATTTTCCTCCCCCAGCTCTAAAGTAGTGTCTAGAAAGCTCTAGCCCTTCGAAGTCAGGATATCTTCACTTGGTATGCACTGGTTTCGTTTTGACGGACGGTCGGCCACTTCTCCGGTTATCAGCAAATTGCTTTATGTGCCGCGTGGCACCCGAACTACTACTGGAAGTGGTAGAGCTACTAACTACTCCCAAAATATTCACTCACTTATAACTAATGCATCTTCATCTTCTTTTTTTCTACCTCAATAACACAGCCAAACGCGGATTGATGGCGTTCATCCGTTCCTCGCTGGATGGAGGCAACACCACTTGCTGCTTCAACTACATTGCCAACGGATCCCGATGGAAAGGCTCGGGCTGTCGATTGATGATGCTTCGTGCGTCTACTTATTCCTTCACTTTAAAAAGAATGAATGTGCCCTAGAAAATCGCCTACATCCAGCGTAGATCTGTTGAGCTAAATACACCCGTATTCTATGCTGGCTGGTGTATTATTAGTGAACCTCTCCACGAGGTATTAGGCTATTCTAAGGTCTTAAGCTAATGAGAAGAGAATCGACCTTGAGTTGAGTAAGCAAACGGACAATTATTAGTTGAAAAGTCTTAATTCGTTTAAGAAAGAGGAATAAGGAGAAGGTAGCCGAGCCGCACACGGCGCTCGGACAGCGCTGTGGTTAAATGCTGTGGTAACCATGGCTATTGGACCTTCTTACTTAATGGCGATACTTGTACGATAGGAACCCGTACTGATTGACTGGGAGACTACTAGGCATGAATCAAAGGCCGCACAGCTTTGGACAATCATTTGCTAATGCTACTTACATGACAAAAAACTGGCCCCTCCTTTCTAACTTCCTCCTTCAACTCTGGAAAACGACGTCTATGGCTGCGGTCGGTTGACATTGTTCACCGCCGCAAAAGAGCATCTTCCAATGGCATAGACCGGACACCATGGCGGACAGAGCTGAGCGGAAGTACACCTCTTCATCGGAAAAATTAAAGCGCTCTAGCAGTCGGAGGCACTCAGTCAGATAAAGCACCTAAAATCATTTTGTTTCTTTATTCAAAAAGACGGCTAAAGGACATATACAGGGAAATGGACCCGCGGGACATTAAGTGTAGCTTGAAGGGAGTGACAAAATTACTTACTAGTGGATGACTAGTAGATTTCTTAAGAAGTCAAGTATTTTTTTGCAAAATTAAAACGAAATTGAAATGTCATTCCTCTCTTCGGCTCTTTTCTTGATGTAACAACATAGCATCTGGTGTCTACGTGATGCGGAGTGTGATGCTAGAAGGTTATGAAATAAAAATGTGGCGATTTGAATGGTGCCAAGATCATTACACTCTTAACTGAACCTTCTCCCCCTCCTCCTCTTTGTAAGGCATAATGCCTAACTCCCGCCTATCTCTTCAACTAAAATGTGGTATTAGGTCCTTACTGCCTCATCCTTCTTCACGTATCTAGTGAAATCCGATAGGAAAACAAATGCTTTGCTCGTTTCCTTTTGGTGCATGGGTTGAATGCCTTGAAGAAGCCATGTACAGACGTCAAGTATTAGTGGATTAGGATTTAAGCAGACTCACTACTCCAAAGCCCTTAGTTTCAAAATTTTGCTAAAAGGGGTTGTCTCACATCTGTGCAACCTCTTTTGACCGTGTCCATCCAATCATTTGGAGAGTTTACGCATTAGCCTCAATGGTGTGCAGACTTCACACCCTTCGACCATGAGATCCAGTATGTGAAAGAAAAGTACCGCCTTCCCTCTCTTTGTCATTCCATCCTTCCTTCCTCTCTGATTAGAATTCCTTACAAAGATGTCGGATGTAATGCGGAGCATCAGTAAATTTAGTAGTCATATTGCTCACTGGCAGGATCATTTTAAGGCCCTTTCTTTAAAGAATAGGAGATGAAGGAAGTATAACTTCACCAACTACTAATGGGTGATGATACATCGCCATTCCTTGTGGTGTGTCAAACCAACCCACACGCAACTTAATTTACTCTCCAGTAGACCGCTTTGAACTTGCACAGAAACGCTGCAAATAAAATTATTAACTACGGAGCATTCATCAACCGGAGGTCAAGCATTTATGCTCCTGCCGAACCGACATAGCTACCAGCTTCTCCCTTTGAAATGCTCAGGGCGACTAGGGCTATTTAAATTTTGGCTAAAAGTCCCGAATGTATACAAGACACACCCCCAAACCTCTTGCAGCTGCTAAGCTTACCTTCGGGATGTTTTACTTTCAAGAAAAATGAGAGTTGCAGGGCGATATTATCTCGTCCTCACCTACCACAATATTCTTTCCGACCTCTTATTGCTAGCGTTGCCTGCGACAGCACTAGAAATGGCCTTTTCATTCTTCCTTTTTAAGATCTGCCATAATGGTCCTCTTTTTGGAACCCACTAAAACATCACAGAGTTAGCACCCTCACCAAATCATTTTTCAGGTCAGCCAGTAATTTATGTGGTTTGCATCTTAAGTGTGTGATTTCACCCGCAGCATTGGGTCGTGGCTAATAAAATCGTTGTGAGAAAGGAAAGAGTGATGTCAGCTTAAGGTCTTCGGCACTCCATCCAAAGAACGTGAATGCCGTTGCCTTGGTTGTACATTCATCCCCTTTTTTTCAAGCCTTTGTTTTTAATTGCTTCCGTGGAGATTACAAGAGGGTCTGTGCTAAAGCTCCGCATAGAAGGCAAAAGAACATCACATAGCACCCATTTTCTGCTAGAGTAGGAGTAAAAGATTGAAGTAGAAGGTCACTTTGTAAGAATCCATTGCTTTCATTCTGTAAAAAACTTCTCGGTTTTTGCCTGTGAGTGTTACGGACAGGGAGCTCCTAGTTTACATCTAGTCTGAGGCACAAATATCGACTTGATGGATGTGTAATGAGCTCAAATGGTCTTTGGATCTCGTAAAAAGTTCTCCTGCTATAAAACACGGGACCTCGAAAGCTATTCCAACCACTTAATTTTGTTAGGCTTTAATTTTTATTATATACTTGGTAATATTTTTGGCAGTCATGACACAGACTCTTGGCTGCATGGAAAATAAGAACCCTTCTTTATGAGGAAAGACGTTTAATAGGCCATGGGCCATAGGATGCTTCTAATACCTGGCCAGCCAAAAAGCAGGAAGAATGTCACGGACCTGTATTATTCATAAAAAGATTACGATTTAAAGCAGATGATATTGAGATCTGGTCCATCGCACCCGCGCAGTGTCGACTTGACGTGACAGTCAAAAGAAGAGGAGGTCAGAGGAGTACCCAGCTAAGTAGTCGATCCAGAAGAGATTAAGGGCTTTATTTACACAAATCTTGAAAACAACATAACTTAATTTACCATACCTTAATCGAGACAAAGAATAGCTTCCCTTACCTTTATTCTTTCTCCATCTACTTTGTGTTATTCTCTTTGGCAAGCCCAAAGGAACTCTGGACAGAGTTGGTGAATGTACTTCTTGTTCGTTTTGTAGGTGGGCAGACATAAACGAAGCTAAATAATTACTTCTGCATTATTAAAGTAATTTTTTGTCCTTCCATAGCCAAGTCGTAGTAGTGAATGATTAATTAGCGGGTACCAAGCACGTTCCAAGACCTCACAGATAATACTGTCGCATATTGAGGCTGAGCTAGGTAATTTGTTCTGGGTGTTCCCACAGCTCCTTTCTCGTAAAAGGCTAAAATAGTTTTGCATGCCACTTTATATCTTTTTTAAAAACACTTCTGGCACTCAAGGTTAACTGTTTTCCACTGGATAATATTGGGCAATAATGTTTTATAGCTGTTTATAATGGCTAAAACTATTTCAGCGTTTCCCCAACACATCAAGTAAAGGTTGAGCTCATTTAAAAAAATGTCCATTAAGGGGCTTTTCCCCAAAATTTGGACATTTCAGACTTGTCCCGTTAACGCTGATATCTCCTGTTTAAAAAAACATCTGCTTCAATGAGAGTTCAAACAAATCTTAAGATTAAATTAATTCAATCTGTCCTCCCTGTTTTCCACTTTAGTGATCACATCAGGCTCATCAAATTCAATTGAACTTCAACTAGAATATTCGCATCTCTTAAAATTACTTCACAAGAAAATTTCAAGGTTTATTGCTTCAGTAAGGCCATTGTCGAGTTTGAATATTTTGCATTTCATTTACTATGTCATTACTCTTAGTTTCCATGCTAGGAACTCATTTTTTAGAGAATGTCTTCGCAATGTAACCATGACTGCTTAACCCAGATTGTGACCAAGTGAGTTTGTGAAATGCTGCAAAGCGCACGTTATGGGCGCATGTCTGGGTCTGTGTCGCCGTGTCTATAACGTGCCGTCTTTAGACGGATTCCCTTGATTTCATGAAAACGCATCCTTCCCTGTGTTTTTCTCTTGCTTGCACAGGCACATCCTCATAAGATAACCTGTCACTTTGTGCGGTTTGCCAACTCTCCCCTGAGGTTTCATATTGGGACTATCAGCGCATAGAGGGTGTAGAGAAGAGTAACAAAAGAATTGCTTTTCGTTGGTGACTCAGCTGTAACCTTGATGTGCCTTGGCTGTACACTTTTTGCTCATTTTTCGTGCTGGTTTATCCCAACGACATCTGTTTTTTTTACTTCTCCTATGATAAAGTCTAAAACAGACACCCCCTGAAAGGGCAAAAGGCCGGTTAAATATTGCTTTGTAAGGAAAAAATTTATTGTATCCTTAGCTGGATTGGATGTGGAATGCGAACTTAATGAGCCTATTTATCAACAAAGCTCTTAAGGCCTTATCCAATCTAAAGACTCATTCGGAGACCACTGTCCGTGACTGTCATCATAATGTATTCTCCGGGGATATTGCAGGGATGCAAAACAATTTGATCGCATGCATGATCATCGTCTTCCTGTGTATCATCGCCTCCTGCGTAGTGGGCTCTGTCAGTGTCCTCGCTCGCAGGGTTCCCGCTGCTATGGTCAATGCCTTCCTCTACCTCACCGCCTGCAAGTTCCGCCTCTTGTTTCCTCTTCAATTTTAATTCACTTAGGCGGCTTCAATAGATCCACTACTAGTAAAAGTAGATTCAACCTAAGCGGAAAGTTTCTCGGCTGGGATTCACTCTCGAAGTTTCTTACATGCTTTACACATATAGGCGACTGTGGAAAAATTTTAACTGATGTAAATATTTTGTAGAAAATAATATATTTAATGGTGACAGACATACTTTTATGCCTAAAAAGAGACTGGGATTCATTGTAAACAAAAGCTCACGTCATTACCTGGAAATTTTACGATGACTCTGCAGACTCTCGGGAACTATAATAGTGGCTGTCTTAACTACCGAAGGATTTGGTTTATGCGACCGGAAAGAAAAGGGAAGGCGGAGTTGAGCCAACAATCTTCGTCAAATGACAGAAGGTCAAAGGTTCAAAGTTGTTAATGGGAGGGTAGAGGGAATATTTTGGAGGACTCGTCAGAAAAACTGCACGAGAATGTCAAAAGCAGAGTAAAGAGTAGCAGAGCTTTTTGTTAATTGTATTACGATTTCTCCTTTAGGTGTGTTCATCACATTCGCCAACTGCATTGAGCACATTAAGGTGAATCATATCCAGTCGAAATGGGGGCCCTGCTACCCAATTGTCCGTCTTCCTCCTGACGTGAGTTTATCTTTGAGCCCTTTTGTCGAGTCGGTGGCCTCCTCGAAGGCGTGACAAGGTGAAGGGCACAACAGTTACGTGCCGAAGTGTTTAGACAGCATTTTAGAAGATGCATGCGGTAGCTAAGCCAGCTCCATAGATGGAGTTCGAAGGATGAGGCTCTGTGGATGAATAACTGTGAAGAAGGTTCGTATTTATTTTCAATACAGACATACGTGTCACAAATAATTTAAAAGAATTCGGTTTAGCATGCCATTGTCGCAATTTTAGCATTGTGTAATCCGGATAGTAAAAAATTATGTCGACGCATTCACCTCCTAAGTCAGACAATGAAGGTGATGTACCCACAAGTGCTGCGATTCACCACTGGCAGATATCAAGAAGTATCAGGGAGTGTGGAAGCACTTTTCTGTTTCTTTTACAAACATCGCTGGGACGTGACTTCCGCTATACCGCCTTGGATGGCTGAACACGAGCAGTGTGTTGCGAATTGGCGACTATGTTTGAATTCCATGTTTGGTAGTTATCCCCAGAGGCCTATCCACTAGCAATCCCACGTGGTTCATCCGATCCCCACAAAGCTAGAGGAAAATAGCTTCTCCAAACGCAGATCTCACATCTCGCAACGCCACTGAAATTATCCATTCCGAAGCATAAGCTTTGCCTAGAATAGGGATGAGGAAGGGAACGGGAGGGGAAGCGAAGGGAAGAAAGAACGAAATGCGATAGTGGGTCACCCTCCCTAATTTCATGGCTCTCATAAGTCCGAAGGTTATAGCCATCACACACTTCCCATTGTAGACGATCACATGAAGAGGAAACCTGACAGATAGGAAATGGGAGCGGGTGAACACATATAGAGCATGATAGATCCTGTCCAAAACAAGCGAAAGGTCAAGACCTCAGTATGTAGTCGTTGATCGCAAGTATCGTGAGCACACTAGGAGGACTGCTATGGCTTCGGGATGGTCTTCACTCTCACGTATTTATGTCTTTTAGAATGACATTGACTCTGCTACTGAAATAAACTAAATCAGATCCCCAATCGAGGACAAGTTGTGCTTAAAAGCTTGCAGATGACCCCAACACTTGTCTCTTTAATTGTTATTTTTATTTCTGTGTGTGATATCTTACAGCTCTACGATCCCACTCTGATTCGTGTGCAATACGGTTGGACGGTGTTCGTCAACTGGGTTGTAGCTGGTGTCTTTTTGGCTTCCACTTGCGCTTGGTTTGTGCTGAAACAAGTCCTCTACGTTGAGACTACCAAAACCGTGATTTGATTTGATCCAAACCCCTCCTCCTTTTCTTTCGTTCTCTCCCTCCCTTCGTCTGTCCCCATCTGTATCTCATTTCTTCTGACGTCACTTTTGCTGCACTTTTTTATTTTTTGAACCATGGAAATGTGAGATTCCCTGCTTATGTACCTCCCGATTTTTATCTCCGGTCCACATCCACGTCTATTCTTCTACAAAAAGTGATACAAAGTTGAGCAACTAGCTCTTGAATCTTCGTATTCGTAAAAAATGACAAATTCACGATTGCAGAAGAGGGAGTAAAACATGAATTGATAAAATACACTAGTTTTGGTTAAGAGAAAAATCTGATTTCTACTGAACTTCCTTTAAGTAGTATTATCAAGGCGGATTTATTTTTTGTTGCGATGCTCCATTGGGTGGGAGACCTTTTAAGTTCATAACCTAAAAGATTTGCCAGAATAATCTCCTCTTTAAACTTACTAATTCGTGGGAGCAAAATCAATTAAAATAAGTTGGCAAATCGTCTTTTTAATAAATTTTCCATATTCATCCATCCACCAGCAGACGCACTTCACGACCTTGCATGTTATAGCCTTTCTACGCGTGGCATAGATTGTACCCATCAAATCAAAGGCTGTGATGGCGTTAAGTCCATAGTGTTTTGCCTTGATAAGATAATGTCCACTTCTTTACATCTAATCATTCTCATTTTACCAAAGCAATCAGCCTGCCTCAGTGGAGCAACACTAAGGACATCGAAAGCAAATTTTTTTCTTTTCTTCTCCCAATCCAGATACAAATCCACTTCCAGGATTGGTAAACGACCATTTAATTTTTCTGCTCAATGTTTGAACCTGTGATTCCCATTCTGTACATGTCGATCACTTGAATTTCTGACCCTCATACCTGTCGAATTTTTCGTTGGTTTACAGGAGACTTCTGATCTTTGGTATATCCCCTGTGCCCATGCTTTTTGTAGCCACTTCAGTAATCACAGTCGATTATAACTTCAGTCTTCCAACTCGATCCGAACGACCTAGAATTCTTTTTGGTGGTCTACCAGTGCTTGGACAATTTGCTTAGCTGCTTTTTGTAGATCAAAAAGCGCTACTTTCCTTCAGTAACCCTGATAGTGCAGCGACAGGTAACTTATACAGACAAAGCACATGAATAATGCATTTTAAAGACGGAGAGTCACATAAATGTGGCACCGTTTATAACCTTTACAAAGTCGAATCAACGTAAAAAAGGGGTAAATGGTCATGTTGGTGGAGATGTTTTAATTGTCACCTATGTATTACGCGCAGATCTACTCAAGAAAATGTCATCGGCGGCTAAATATAGTAGCAGGGGTTAAATTAAAGACGCTAAGTCAATTTTGGTTTACCAGAGAGCCTGATCTTTGGCCTTGTCCCAGTTTATACGAAAACGATAATTGCTTTCAATGTGTTATTCCACCTACTAAACTAAGGACAAGATTCACCTAGTCTTTTTATGCTGTGTTCAAGTGAAGTGACATGCTTCCATTGGCTGATCTCTTTGGGAATTTGCCGCACCTGTTGGTGGCACGACAGGCCTCTATGTCTCGTCTGAACCATCAAATGACCATCTACTTAATTGGTATCAGTAGGAACGAATTATGTCCCAGAGAGAAAGCCATGAATCATTGACTCGATCTGTTCCCAAACTGTCGGCTTTAGGAAGATAGCGGACTATCATATTAATTACGCATGGGCCTAGGCATCTGTGCTTGGAGAGTTGGAGTGCATCTATTTATAGTAACGGGTGCTGTGCCGTAAGAGATCCAGTATCACACCCAAATGACCGCTGAAGCGGCACCGCCTAGTCGCATTAATACAAAAAGTCAAAGACTTTTACCTGAAAACCACCTTCTTGTTTGCGACAGTCTCCAGACTGCACCACTCAATCTTTTTAGCACTTGCTTAAATGCAGAAATGATATGAACTCAATTTGAGCTCCAATTATCCACTCTGGATACACAAAAGTGTCAATTGAAGGAGCAAACACTTTTTAATCTCTTCTTCAAAGTTGCCCCCCAAACCCGTTTATTCAAATCCGAGAGCTTTTCTACATTCTCTTTTACATCGTTCATCACTGAAAGAGGCAAGAGGGTGTAGAGTGAGTGATTTCCTCCTAAGGCACTACCTGAGTAGCTTAAAATATATTTTCTCATATACTTACCAATTTTTGAATTCTGTGCTCTGTCCGCATTGTTTGAGGTGTGCAGATTTATCTCACCATTCACAGACGCTTTCCCGTACTTTTCCTTCTTCTTCTACAGTAACAAAGTCTAATTACCTTAACGCGAAATAGCAAAGGAGCAACAATTTCATCTAGTTAAAAGTGTTATTTTGAACTTAGAGTAGCAAAACGTGGACTCCAAGATGCTAAGAAATGGCTTACATGCATTCTTATTCACATTACCATACTAAAAAGTGAACATCAAGTAAAGGTGCAGTTGGAAGTAATCAAAGACTACCCCAAGGCATTTCGCCCACAATTTCTCCCGTAATTTGTTCTTTCTGTGTAGCTTCCACACAATTTGCAGCAAAGAGGGATAAGCTTCGGAAGCTAAGACTAACCGGGGTAAGTTTTCTACTTGTAGTTTCATCAATTTGCAGGTAGAGAAACTAGGAGTCATCTGCAATGGTGCAGTGGACACAGACAGTTCTGGACCTCTGGCTGGTCTTACTCACGACCGCGAAGAATAGGGCGAGAAACCTGGTGATAGGGATCTAAAGATAAGCTGAATGGCATTGTCGATTCAGTATGCCTGCGATCCAAGCAAAATTCAGGCATGAAATGGTCGACAGGTATCTAAGCTGCTGCAAGTAAAAGGTTGGGATTGAATTAAAGCCTGCTACAGCACTTAATCGAGGCTGAAACACCACTTCACATACAGACGACATAAGTTATGATAAAAGCATCGAATTCTATGACATGGTTCAGGTGGGTGGAGGGAATCATAGCACAATTTAATGCTAAATTTCTACATTTTGGAAGACATTAAGGACGATAGGAGAGATGCGTTGAAGATCGTTTTCCAGTGGTACACTCAAAAGGCTTTCCATTCGAGTCATTTCTCTTCCCCACCGAAGCAACAAAAAGACGACGAGCATGTGTTTGGGTTGAGGATAGTTTTCCCCCTTATCCCCCTCAAATGTACCAAGATGGAAGGGGGACAGGAATAGTGGCCATTTGTCTTGTCAACCAGTGGCCTATTGAAAGATTACGGCTCAATGACAGACTGTTCCCCTACTTTGATTCGATAACTGTATTGTTGATGGGAAGAGAATCACGAAATCTCGGTGGAAATGATCCTCTGCCTTAAAATGTGTTTTCTTTTTTGCCTAGCTAAGAGTACAACTTCACCTTCCACCAGAATCAATGGATAGAGATTCGACTTTCGTCAAGCCCTTCAATGGGTATATCAACAGACGCATCACCATCCCGAAGTCCATCCGTTAGCACACGGGGCCATTGAAGAGGAATCCGAAACCTCCCCTGAAGAGGCAAAAGAAAGGCGGCTCAACAGATGGCCAGGAATGCAAATGTGAGCGTTGATACTGCCATTATCCTGACTTCTAGCAGCCTCACGATGAAGGCAGTACTTTTCCTAATAAATAATTAATGATGATGAGGAAAGGAAATGTGTGCAGCAAGTCCTAACTACTAGCCATTAACAGGAAGGGAAAAGTCGACCACATTTTGCTGATCCTCGGGCTTCCGTTTTAAAGCAGGCAGGAAATGCAAAATACACTTCTGCAGTTGGATATCTCGTGCCCTGGGTTTATATGAAGGCCGCTTCGTAGTAATAAAAGTGACTCCAGTAAGCTCAGGTAAAGCGTTGAGAAGGTTACCATTTCACATCAAGCAACCAGAATGCCACAATATGAGAGATTTACTAGGAATTGATTCCTTGTCTGAAGAGGCCAAGAAGAAGTCTAGACTTGGGCATCCTCCTTCCTGCATCACTTTTTCTCCTTGCTGCCTGCTTGGCACGCTTTAGTCAGAAGGCATGACAGAAATCACTTGGAGAAATGGGGAGGCTGAGGATGGGGCAGCTCTCTCCTCATTCCCTCTTTCTCTATGGCTAGGAGGAAACGTTTAAGAGGGACCGAAGCTGTTACTCGGACTCAGTGTGAAGAAACATCTCTAGGTAATAGGTAGAATACTTGTAGATTAGGCCTTCTCCTCCGCACCAAAAATACAGAAGTAATCAGATTGAGCTGGGAAAGTATATTACGCGGTCTCGGTCACAACTGCAGGCCGTACATAAATTAATGGCCTCAACGTTGGCTATGCGGTGAACACTTTGATGTAACCTGGAGGCCGCAGAGGAGAGCCGATCAGATGGTTGACGAAGATGAGAAATACGAAATGTAAGCGATGTAGCTTTTGAAATACTCCCAACTTGGATTGCTTAAATTGAAGTGACAAAGAGTTTTGTTTCCTTTTGTTGGGTTGATTCGCTCACACACCATCTGACCAATGCGATATGGTGGACTAATTTTACTTCTGGAAGAAGAACAAGTATGAATAGTTGCGTGATAAAGGATCAATGGAAAAAGCCATTTTCCTTCATTCAACAGTCCTTCAGTCAGTCAGTCGCATGGTAACTAGTATGGAAGGACCGTGTACTGAGAAGGTGATACAATGAAGGACGAAATGGCAGCCTTTGAAACATACCATCATTCACTAGTTTATCAGGTGTCGACTCAGCCGTTTAGTCACTTTCTTTGTGTTGAAGGTTCCTAACACTCTTCTTTGCTTAGCTCTCCCCCATTTTCCCCGAAATAAATGACAATCTCATTGTTATTTACTCAGAGAAAGGCGAGTTAACACTCCTGCATATCAAATGCCCGTCCTGCGAAGGACGTAGCGCTATGGAGAGATGTCTGTGCAACACTGGGAACACGGAGGTTACTCCATTTTCGCAAAGCGGATTAGATTCAAGCACATCGGCACATTCAACATTCAGATTCAACCGCAATCGCATTGTGGAAGCGAGGCCTCTTCGTGGCGAGAGGAGGAGTAAACAGCACATTGGGAGAGACCAAATGATCAACTGTGCACTTCAACGACAATCGCATTGTATCCACCCTTCCGGTTTATCGCAAGCTGTGCCGTACACTAAAACAGTTTAGTTGGTCGCATACAAATACCTAACACCACATACTTTCCTCTATTTAAATACTGCTTCATCCTCTCATTATCAGCGTCACATATGGATGACACAAGCTCTGCCAACTACTTTGCATTGTGAGGCAGAGATAGAGTTTTTTGAGGGAAATAACAGTCAAATAGTGCCCTTATTCTCAAAAATTTATTAATTCTCTGCCTTTGATTAATGAAATGTTAAAATGGGGCGATAAGACCTATCTACTTCCAGGTTATGGTCGCCAAACATTCCTTGACACTGCTCGATTTAGGTTTAGAAGGTAACAAGCGTCTCTTTTTGGATCTTTTGTGTGGAACTATAAGTTTGGTTCTCAGATTCGAGGGAGTCTTTTAGGTGTACTCCTTTCTAAGTAATGACTATCCTCTTCAGGGTACCAAACGGAAGGATTCAGATGGATTACGATCAGTTGACAGCTTTGATAGGTGAGAGTGGTGTTGCCTCAGGCAAACAAGATATTAATCATGCTATCAGCGGAGGCAGTAAGGTCAGTTTGCAGTTCATGTATATAAACCAACGATTGTGAGTAGGGAGACCGTTGTAGCTAAAGTGCCTTGGACGGTACATCGTTCCATACTATTTGACATGACTACTTTATTCACTCAATAAGTGGCACTATTCAGATGTCAAGCCAGTTAATTCCTGCCTTGACTCGTGGCAGTTGAAGTTGCTCTGTTAAGTTTCTTTTGAACAAACCTACCAGCTGGTGGGTAGTGACACCTTCCGTGATATCGCTTGCACATGCAACCTATTTGGAGTTGCTTCCATGGCAGCAGCACACAATAAGTCAGATCAGAAGACGAATTCTCACCAAAATGTTAACAACATTAGTTCATAGGGACCTCTCCTTTGTCTAGTTATTCTCCTCCATTTTAGTTTGACTCTACGATGGCTGTGTCCATACATTTCAATAAGTACGAACTACGTATGTCATGGGTAAGTTGGTTTTTTCGTTGGATGGATGGTTCTTTGAGTTGAAGGAAAAGGTGAAGGTGGTTACAGGGCAGAAGGTGAAGAAAAACCGGAATCGAAAGCCTCATTACCAGGAAAAAGTTCATTTCGTCACATCAAGGGAAAAAAATTGCAGTCAGATGGGACGGAGCGGCATGTTACACTTCCGATTGGACCAATGTCGTCCAAATGCCTCTTGGACTTCAGTAGCCGATTGCATCGCAATCCCCTGGATTGGAAGGCCACTTTAGGTCAGTAGCAAATTCCTTGATCCGTTAATAAGATGTCAACCAGATGTCCAAATTTCAAAAAGGAGGAAACGTACTGTTAGGAGTTGTCAGGAGATTTCTGCTTCTTCAACAGCTGAACTAACATGTTGCGCGATTTCCTTGCCGTGATAAATTCCTATCGGAGCTGTATGATGTGTTGCCACAGCGTTGTCGACCTGTGGAAAGCAATTTTCGCAGGTAAGCGCACAGCTCAATCACCGTTGTCGACACTAACGCCAGCACTGGTCGATTAGGTACGATCGCTGTCTGTCAACCGCCATCTGCGTGTCCTCAATTCACCTCCTGAAGGGTTCCAAAGGTGGTCAAACTCTGCCCATTTGATGTTTGTGAACTAGACAAATAAATGATTTTGTTGTGTGTTTGTCCACTAGTGTATAGCGATTTGAGAGGGATGTTTAGTGATGTCCTTTCAGTGTCATTTACTTGTCATTGCAAAGAATTAGCTTTTCATATGTTCACATCAAACATTTGTAGGAATATTTGATTATCCTGAATGCCATTCTCCCACTGTTCCGGTCATTCAAATACACATGAACGTATATTTTTAAGTCAACGAAATCCAAAAGCTGTTCTTACTGACAATTAGATTATAACCCGCTTTTTCGTGCTTTTCAACGTGTGGAGGTGAGGTTGGACGACATTCAAGTTAGTCAGGAGGACTTCCAATTCATCTCACGTCAACACCTTCCCTCTTCGCCCTTTCCTCTCCATCTATTTCATCTGCTCACTTTGTCGGTAGCATTGAGGTAAAGCTTTTCTATTAAGCAAAGGTCGTGAATTTGGGCGGAGAGGTAAGTAAGTTTTGTAAGGGAATTAATGCGGCACTTTGTGCCACTTCGGTTCACAACAGTCTCTGGTACTTTATTCATTCAGGAAGGTAAGAAGACGAAATCACATTCATTACGCTAGGTTCGGAGCTGGAGGTGCTCAAGGTCCTTATTTTTACCTTTTAAGTTTTCAAAACAATAGCACGATGCATTGTTTCCCTTTTTTTTAATGGCCGCTCTTTCCGACACAATTTCTTGCACTCCGTACGGCTTGGATTCATTGTGCTTCACTTTGCTTTGCGCAGCACACGCCAACAGGCCTGTGAGTGTCAGATGGGTGAAGAACTGCGGAAAAGAGATAGGGAGGGAATGAAAGGAAGGGTTTAGTTAATGAGACAACATTATCCCCCTCCCCCTCCCCCACCCCGGCTTCACTTTAACCCCGCACAGTGGCTTTTCGGCAAAAAAATGGACCGCGGCAATGAGACAAATTCTCTTTCGTTTGGAGGTATAGCAATCACTAATGCTTTTACGGTTTTTAAATAAACGCGGCTACCGACTTCGTCCTAACGAAAGTGTATTGTTCATGAGGGATCGTGATGCCAACAAAAGGCGGATTTTTTAAAGTGCCGTTCCTATCCTGCATCAGAAGTTGACTGTCAGTCTGCGTGGGCTAGAGTTGACTGCAATCTGGAAGGACCGATGAAATGCTATTGTTGTTGAAGTGCACAACAAAGCACTACCCAAAGTTAGTTGGCCATTAAGGCTCTTCACATGCCTCTCCACAGTGAAGCCTCGACAACACAATGCGACTGGTTGAAGTCGGTGATTGAATGTAAGGATGCAGTTGAAGTCCCGGTGTTCTCAGCGCTGCACATACATAACATGAACGTTCCATAGGATTTGTGGAAGATGCGGTGTCTGAAGAAATCTACGCCACTTCAACTCCCATCTGGTTAGCTCACTCTAGAATTGGCTTAATGACACGCGTCACATATTTATGACGTGCAAAATGATAAAAAATACCTTCTTTCAGGTAACGAAGAAGTGACTGTTAATTATATGGGGCAAGTAGAATTTGACTAATATAGAAAATTCAGTGTTAATATGTAGGAGAGAATGAATGGCTCACAGGTTATTTTGTCCCTTCTTCAAGTAGAACAGTGGTAGTTCCTGTGGAGTTTACACGTGGATAATGAGACTCTTCAAAGATTTCTAATTCTTCCTTCCTTTTTAGAACTTAAAAACGGACTTATTATGCGCTCTATACGGATTAATCCCCAAGGACATTGGTAACTTCCGGACGACCCACTCGTTCCCCTCCCTCTTCACCCCAAGTGATTGCTCTCCAACTGTGTGTTTGTGCGTGTTTCAATGGTGCAGCAATTCGTCCTAAATTGTTCACTTATCAAAAGATCTTCACAAAACAAAACATTGCACATTTGTGCTTAAGCGAGCAAATTTCGGAGGCAGTTAAGACTTCCATGGTCAAAAGAAGGACCTGCTCCCCTTTCGCATATCTTCCTTCTTACTTTCTTATGCCACTGCAAAAGTTCTCTTTGCAAAGAAGTAATCCGGTGAATGGGATAAAGAAAGAGGGAAATGAGATTATGCCCTACCATATGTATGGCAGCAAGGTTTTTTATTCGGCAGTAGACATGAGAGGCGGGACATCACTACGCGTTGGGGGAGGGGCAGGATGCGATTAATGGCATTCTTCTCCTACATTACCTTCCTTTTAGTAAGAAGGCGACTCACAGAAGGGAAGAAGAAGAGTATGGACTCCCGCCGTTGTTATTCATTATTGAAAAAACGCAGTAGTTTGATTTTGAAGGCAATTATTTTATCAAGTGGAATAAATTACGAGACTTAGTGCTACTCCAATGACAAGAAGCGAGTTCGTCCAATCGCAGCGCACCCACGAACCCACGCCCACATGCACGCAGACTTACGTGGCACAGGGCTCACGCCACTCCGCCGCCACTTCGCCGCCACTTCGCCGCCACTTCGCCGCCACTCCCCATGGATCCGTGGTCGTACAGCTACTCACGTCAGGGGTCACAGGCCTACGAAAATGTCCCCTTCAAGGGAGCCCAACTGCTCGTCTATCCCTCTCTCGCCAACCCACCTCCCACACCCCTCGTGACTCAGCATAAGCACGTCAAACTCTCCACCCGCTTCAAGCGCCTCCTGGCCATAGCCACCGCACTGCCACTGCTTGCTCTCATTCTCGTCATCTGCAGCACCCTCTCACCACAATGGGAGCGTCTCGAGTTCGTCTTCGACCGCCTCATCCAACGCGCCTGCTCGCGACAGACGAAGACGACTTGGCGACTGGCGCACGTGGTGTTGGAAGGAGGTGGTAGTCGGGTGACGAGATTTGACAACCAGACGAGGTGGGAGATTTGTCACCGGTGGAGGCAGACGCCGCCAGCCATCGTGGGAGTGGGCATCTACACTGACTGCGCACAGAACGCCACACTCATTGAGGTGTTTAATGTGCTGGGAGGAGCTTTTCAAGTGTGCAATGAGAAGCTGGGTGAGTGAGTTGAGTCACCTATGCTCCTGCGCCATCATTGCCTTGTGTGTGTGCGTAAGAGACATTAAATCGTATATCTTATTAGGCATGCATACACTCCGAGTCCACTTAGAGAGTGTCCGCGTCACGCATTTTTATGACCCTCGTTAGTAGATGCAAGGGTACTATGTGTGTGTGGTTGCCTCTCTTTCTTTGGCTGGGATTGAGTCCACAAATGTTTGATGAATGGCTGCATCGATTGATGAGGGAGCAAGTTCCTTTGCTGCCTTCTAAGGGACATTTGATTCGGTTGCATTAGAACGGTAGGAAGGAGTGCAATGTGGTAGACAATTTATTCCTGAGCTTTTGCTGCCTTAAATTGTCACTAGCCGCAGATATTGAAGCCTTATTAGCATTACGAACGGTCCATACAATAGGACCCTAAACGTTTATTCCAAATGATTCCAAACATGCCGATCTAAGGGGTCAAATGATGCAACACGGCCGCGTAAGACTTTTAGCCCCTTTTGAGGAGGGCGGATGTCTTGTGCCATCTCAATAGCACTCTTCTTGATCTGAAGTTTGATGATTGCTTCCAAGACTGAACTTGGAGAGGGAGACAATTCCACCTTTCTGAGTACTATGTACTGGTTTACCATATTTCGACTTTTATTTCGTTAGTACCCTGCGAAGAATAAAGTGGCAAGCCTAATGGGAATGTCTGACAGAAGTGTAAATAATAACCAAAGAGGCACTTGGCAGGATCAAGGACGTGATTCTGTTTGGCCGAATACGGAGAAGTCGAAGACGACTGGTAGAAT
The DNA here is from genome assembly GCA_001870725.1 of Taenia solium. Classification (NCBI taxonomy): domain Eukaryota; kingdom Metazoa; phylum Platyhelminthes; class Cestoda; order Cyclophyllidea; family Taeniidae; genus Taenia; species Taenia solium. The sequence continues at coordinate 41,286 of MIEF01001707.1, forward strand.
TTCTAAAACGCTAGACGCTATGGATTGGATGGAATTTCACCACTAGGTCTCAAATTTAATTGAAGAAAGGACTGCTGATCACACTTCTCCATCAACACTTTTCTCAGAATGCTTCAAAATTTCCGCCTTCTTTGCTCACCACTTGTAAATCGGCTGGTTTCCTTTAGCACTAAAATATGTGGAAAATTTTTCGGTCTAAAGACATTCCAAGTTTGACTTTATTCATGCACTGGGAGACTTGCTTCTCTAGGGCAGACTCGCATGAATTATTCGACCTCTGGGAGATGCAAATCCCCCATCATCCTCGATTCGGTTTAAGTGGAGGGGATAAAGGCAAAACATCCCCTCACGCCAGTCAAACCGTCTCCAAAGCCTCCCTTTCCCCAAGTAATCGGCCAACTATTTTTGGGTAAAGGAGAGTGTTTTTGTCGAAAAAAAAGAAGTATACAAATTGATACGAATACATTAGTTTTTGTAGCGTAAAAGTTTTTATTTTGTAAGTAACTTTTGAGGGAGGATTGGCCTTCCTCCTCTGGAAAGGTGGGAAATTTGCTCTCACACCACTGAGTCATGCGAATGAGTAAGAGTTAGCTAAAATGCAAACAGATTCCTTCTTTTTCCTTTTAATGCAGTGCTTCATTATCACTTTGAAAGCGAAACAATTTGTAGCCAAGTGGCTTTTTTCCCACTCTTCAAAAGTAGTAGTATAAGTGGTGCATTTAGAGGGAAAAAGAAGAGCTTTCCAACGTCAACTCCTTTTAACTTCACTACACAAAATCGTTTCCCTTCCCGCAAAAAAAGAGACGTTTTAGGGCGGCTAGATTTGGTTAAGACCACAAAAGGACCAAATCCATAGGCTGGAGGGTAAAATTTGGCATAGAAAGTTGAACATCATTCTCAAGGGTTTGGCACTCCAAATTGGCAACAACGTTTCTAGAAGTATTGTTGATGGAGGTGTAAATGACTATGGAGGCTGCAAGAGAGCCTCAGGAGGTGGACATTAAGGGCCCAATTCGTGTTCAATTTGCCCTTCCCTCGCCTTGTTTCGCCCCGACACCTCTTGACTGCAGGTAAAGAGAGGACATATTAACAATAAATGACGTTCCTGCTATTCTTTAAGCACTATTTTACAAAGAAAATATTGATAATGATAAGAATGAAAATTAGTCGATTTGCTGTTTCTTTATAAGCGACACGCAGCCATGTCAAGTGCAACATTTCAAATAAACTTTTCACTTTATTTTTGGAGCAAAATCAATGTGCCGAAGGTGGTCTCGGAAAATGTTGAGTGTTCTTTCCATTTACCTTGATTTTCACTTACCTGTATCAAAGTCTGGGCAAATTCAGCCCTCGTATTCAGTGTTTATGTAACTCCTCTCAACTTTTAACTAGTTTTGGTCATAAATGCATTTCATTGGGCGGTTGTCACGCTCTTTGCCGGTCACATACCACTTAATTTGCTTCTCTCTTCTTATAACTTTGCAATCCTTTCACAACGACCCTATGCAAAGGACACTTCCCTCAAACTGTTGACGGAGGTGGGTGCCTGTTCTCAAAACGCACACACACACGCACATACAACCTTCTATCCACTTTATGACAGTTCCTCTCGTGTCAGAGTAACAAATTGCATCCCAAAGGGCAGAAACAATCAATCTGGTGGAGTTAAGTGGTCAAAAGCGCATCCAGACGCAACCACACATTACTGCTGTTACCGCCCTTGTCAATTCCAGCTGAGGTATGAGCATGAGAGATTTATTTGCTTCACTTTTAGCCTTCTATTCGAGTTCTAAAATATTCATCCATCATGTTTTCTAATGCGAACCCCTCCCAATTCGGTAGAAGTGGTTGGAATCTAAAATTTCATCTGCCGGCAATTGCTACTTAAATGCGATTCAGCGACCCGTGGATTTTAAATTCGAAGAATGCTTACATGTAGTTTTGGGTAAAAAAAAGAAATTTCGGCCAAATCCCATGCCCGGCAACTAATGCTAGCTTACTTACATAGATATGATGTGGCATTTGATTGAGAATTCTTGCAGACAGTGTCTTTTCATTCCTTGCTGTGTAGCTGTTTTTTTTTTGGGTAACTGGCGCGAAGGGAGTTTAGTTCATTCTAACAGCATTAATTCGAACGAGAAGGGCAAAAAAATGAATTAAATTTAAAAACTATCTTCGCATTTTGTAGACAATATTATGCATACGGAAGCGAGGTGTAGCTGCACTGTCGAGGACATGTCTCCAATCTAGATAAATTAGTTTCTCAATCACAAGCTTTGAGCTTGTCAATGTAAACAGTTGCTAATTAAGAATTATTATAAGAGTTCGTAATCTTATTTCATGTCCCTCTTCCACATAATCTCTTCTTATAATCCAATCGCGTGGGGATTAACCGGTGCTTTGGCGCTGCTCCCGTAAATTGTTGCAAACTCATTGTGCTAAATATCGCAGCCGAGAAGACATTAATAAGGTCCTAGAAGAACTCCAAAATGATACGCAATTTGAAGATGACTTCGTCATTACCTCTTATTCAGGGAATGACTCAGTTCTTTTATGAAAAACAAACTTGGAAGGCAAAAGCTGTTACTGTCAGAGAGATCTGCGGGAAAGCACTTATTTTACTCAGCACGATGTAAATCAGAGTTCATACAAGACGACTAGCAGTAGTATTTAAGGGAGGCGAAAAGGCCTAGTAAAATAAGGACAGTTCTTTTGAGATGTCTTTTACAGGCAAAGATTCTGAGACGTTCCCCCTTGATGGAAGAACAAGCTAGTCGTTGCAATTCTCGTGATGTAAAACAATGTTAACATTTTTCCCCGTCAATTACCCTCCACTTGTCCTAACAAAGAAACGGCCACTACTGTGCTAGCACAGAGAATGGAGACTCAACATTCTCAGATGTCGTACGCGTAGGAACGTAAAATGAGGCAAAGTGACATGAAGGTCTACGCCTCCCACGCCTTCTTCAAAAGCCGTGAAGATCTAAAGAGGCGCCTATGCAAAGAGGAGACACCGGGGTTTACCTAAATACGCAAAACGGACATGCTTGTATTACATCGTCGCAACCGACATCACATGGTGTGAGCGAGGCTTCATTGTGTTAGGGAGGAGTGTAGACGAAGCAATGGGGATAAATTCATCTCGACAATGGCAACGCTTCACCCGTCCTTAGAGATTAGTGCAGAAGAATACACCAAACTGGAGTCCATCCCATTCCATCGCCTCACAGTGACCAAGTCCAAAACATTCCGGTTTAGTTGATTTCACTTCCCCCTATCAACTGTCGGCCTTTGTTGAGAAGAAGTCAGTAGCATCATTCAGTTAAGAACTGTAGAAACACCAGAGCTTTCTATACCCCAAAACAAAGGCCACTTTTCTTCATCGATGCCATTTTTTTTCCTCTCAAGTCTTCTGCATAAAGCTACAAAGTGGGATTGGAAGGAATTTGTTGCCTTACACACCCCACTCCTTCTCCCACCTCCGCTCTGCTATGCTCAGCCTTACCCTCCCTCCACTCGCACGCACTGGCGCGTTGGCAAGTACGAAATGACATGATGTAAAACCAAACCAAAACCAACCGAATTGAATGAAAATGAGTAGCCGCAGCGAACAAGGAGAACAAAGCAATGTTACATTGAGTTGTAAAAAGTTTAAAAAGCAAAAATAGACCCGATGAGCATGCCCAGCTCCGAACGGAGCGATGGGAATGCGTGCCTGTATCTCTTGCAAATCTAACGGACACTAAGCAAGCCACTAGCGAATATCACTCTGTGGGAAAACTCCTCCGCCAACTTTACTCAATTATTCGTCTACTTTGATGCTGTCTAAGTCATGTTGACGTCTTGGCTCAGTTCTACTGGCAACTTACGCGTTTGCAATGCTTGGAGAAAAGATGGGGAAAAGGAAAAGGTTTGGTTTAAGATGAGGTGGTGAGCATGACCTAGTGACCTGCCCCTCGCCAACAAGACCTGTTTTTTTTGAGTTATCAAAGGCAACACATTCTAATGTGGATCCGAATTTCCATCCGCTGGCTCGACAAATGAATGACATCAAAGGATTATCTCGAAACCTATCCACCTGAGTGTGACCAACAAACAACTTTCAAACAGACGAAATCTGCCTCTAATCTGACAACATTACACTGCATGGTGAAAGTTGGTGGAGGATGAACAGAGAACTCGAGGATATCGGTTGCCAGGCCCTGACTGTATCCGCTTGACTAACACTGGCGTCACCTTTGCAGTGATCATGGAGCTGTGCATTCACCTGTAAGGATGACTTTTAAAATGTCACTACTGTTGTGAAAGGTGTGGGGTAAAGAAGTCACCAAACCTATTAATCAGATGCCAAAAAGGGAAAGAATTCCTAGGATATATCATTGGAATTTCACGCCTTACTAAATCAATGAGAAGTGGTTTTCAGAAAACCTCCGAAGGAAATAAATTTTCAACTCAAAAAATTACGCGCAAAAGTAGTGTTAAAGTAAGAGAACTGCCTTTTATTACCTTTTCTCACTCACCTTTCTCCAGCTCACCTCTCTTAGCAATGCATCCCGATCCTTGTCTTCTCTAGCCCTCTAAATCGCCTTCCATCTCTCCTTCTTTTCATGCTTACGCTCTTGGTCCCTAACAGTAGTCTTTGATCAGCATTTGAATGGGACTACACCTTATTTAATAGCCAGTACCTGGCAGTCACTGACCGCTATTCGCTGGCGATTAGTCGCTCATCCCCTCTGATCCTGTTTGCCTTCTTGCACCACTACTCCTTTGAAGCTCAGCATATCTAAGATAGGGTGCAGTGTGCCGCATCGCATTAGCAGATTGTACTTTGTCCTCTTCATGTGGCCATGAGTGCTTTTGTGAGGTAGTGGAACATTCACCTCCTCCCTCTCCTCCTCCTCCTCCACCTCTTATCCCAATCCCAACAATGTATGTGAGTAGTTGATGGTAAGAAGTACATCAACTGGCTAACTGCAACTCATGACGCACATACAAGGTAACTGCCTTCAAAGGGCAGCATCTTCTAGGGGGGTGAAATAACGAAATCACCTCAAAGTGTCGGGTACCTGGATGACTAAAATGAGTTCTAGTGGACCGCTGTCGTCAGCTTACATAGTGGGGGACGCCTTCCGATCTGATGTATTGTGTGCAACTTCAGGGAAAGTAATTCCAAAAAAGGCGATTTATAAAATTTATATCAAGTGAGAGAAATATGTCTTCTTTCAATGACACTAGTCATAGCGGGAGCCATTAGACTTTCCCCTTGAAAAGCACCACTTCACGGACGAAAAGGTGAGTCAAGCCAGGTCGGGTGGAGTCAAGTCTACGTTCATTGCTGCCATTTGACATACAGAACTTCAAGCTAGCCTTGTTGCCTGCACCAAATGCATGCAAGGTGTCACGTTTGCTTGAAGTGACATCACCCTCAACCTATCAAGGCTGGCTTTGCAGCGCATTTCATTGCTCACGTCTGTTTGGTTCATTGAAGATGGCACTCACGGCTTTGGGACTCCTCCAGACCGAAGCAGTAAACCTTTCATCCAATGAGAAGGTCTGTCAAAAGACACTAGTCATATTTTGGGTCTGCTCACTGCAGATAGACGCTAGACAGGTCCTAGCATTTAGTTGACATTTCGCCAATCAAAAATTGGAGTTGTGCATTTCTCTAGGGGACATATTACCATCTATCTTATCCTTGATTCAAGGATGGTATCTATGCATCAGGATTTGACGTGTTTGGTAGTATTCGTGGGGGAAGGACGAGCACCTGTCACATTCATGTGGCACCGATGGTGAGCGTGTAAGGCAGCGCCCAAGTGGTGGATGGTTAGGATGTGGACAGTTGCATGCCCTGGCTTTGTTGACTCCTGCATCCACCAATGGGTCTCAGGGTTTCAAGAAAGTCAAGCGGTGTCCAGTGCAGCCTAGTACAGCCATCAGCAGTTATTTGAGGCCTCGGTGAGACACCATCGCTGTTGAGTTGAGCTACAAGGTATCACTACCACTCAGTTGACTGCTGAGGCTCCTCTCACTGTGGTGCCTGCTCCAGTCCTCCCTGAACTGAGATCTCGTCCACACAAAGCGATGTCGGTTGAAGCAGACCGTCGAGTGTGACGATATGATTGAAGTCTGTCTGGCTTACGAATGGGTTTGACTACGGTGTCTCCAGCTTCGCGAAGATATATTTATCGTCTCTTTGTAGCATTTGGAGAAGGCGTAATGGTAGTAGAATTTCATGACCGGAAATGCTCTAGATGAGTGACTCCTCTTTGGGTGGTAACCCAAGCAAAGTTAAGCCGTAGGCCCATCGCGCCTAGCAGTGAAGGTCCTCCATTTTCTATGCCAGCAGAAAAATGGGTGTCACCTGTGAACGTTCCAAAAGCCACTCTATTTTTAGTGCCAGCAAGAGATCACACATTAACGTTGCTTAAGTCCTGCGTTCTTTCCTCCCGTTCCTACTAACTAAGTGTTAGCTTTTGGGTAATTTTAGATATGAAATGTGCTTCTCCATGGCATAATCCCGTCGTAAATGTAACAAGTAGGTGGTTTAAGGCGGATAATCTCTCCCTTCCACGTGCATCAGTCACATCTACACTGCAAAATCTTCCCAAATCGAAGCTGACCCGGATGGACTAATTGAGACTGGTCTTTTTCTTAACACACAAATAATTCTGTCAATCAACCCGTCCTTCAAGCAGCTGTCAGGAAATGTCAAAACGACACACTTTTAAGTTGCAAAGAGGGAAAGTCGCCTTAACTTTCTATGTATGCTTCTCAGTTGATAGAAGTATCACCTTGAGTTAATGTCATGCAAAGTTGTACCGTCTTCCGAACATTGGTGCATCTTTCAGCGCAGTAAGCTTCACCACTGCCGTCTCGCACTCGGTGCTATTCAAGGGCCACACGAAAGTCCTCCACTGAATTTGATTGGCATGGCTATTCGAGGCAGCCTTGCCTGGAATTCTTTCGGTTTTTACAGAAAATCATGCAGCAGGAGGGTCAAAATTTACGAGGAATTGGCACGGAACACACTTTGGTGCATATGTACGCTTTACAAAGCACATAAGCAGCGAGAATGTTTCCAGATCCGCCAAGTTACCATTGCAAAAGACATTGGAAAGCTACGCGTCTTCCCTTCATCTGAAGCATATCTTTCGTTCTAGGAGAGTTTTCTAGATTATTTCTCAAACGCAAAGACAATCGGTGTGTCTAAAATGGGTGGTCAAGTAATTCGTCGCCTTTGAACTTATCCTAGAGGGCATAGATCTCCCCTGACATATTCTTTGTAAAACCGAAAGTGAGAAATTTTGCTCACCAATCCTCTTTTTGGAGGAAAAAACTTTAAAATAAGGTTGTTAATCGAAACTATTTAAGTTGAGCACCGCTTTCAGAGAAAAAAGCAGAAATGGAGATTGGGTTATTTATTTTTGTTTGTAGTGATGCAACCATAAAACGAAGTGAACGATGACTTTCCCCTCTCTTTCGCCGCATCCTATTTTTATTGCTGCTCTTGGCGCCGCCCGCCTCGTAAATGCACCAACCCCAATGCAAATAAACAAAACCCCTAGCAATGGCATAAACACCTCAATCTGTTGGTCTTGACTCCCTTCGCCCGAAGTCTTGATCACCCAAAGTGGTAGTGAAGGCGCCTACCTCTTAATAGTGTACAGGTGGGTGAGAAGGTTATTTGTAGGAATTTAGGGCTCTGTTGCGTTGGAAATTCCTTTTTGATGACTGCAATAACCCCACCTCTCCACACGCCCGCCCCCTTTTGACAATAGGTGGCGAGGTCTTTGGTCTTTGTCGGTTAGTTTTGATCGTCTCAGAAGCTTTCGCAGGAAATCATAACCACCCGAGGTGTCGGAGGGAGGACATGCTACCTGCTAAAGTGCATGAGGCAGGGAGATGGACCTGCGCCCTTCTCCAAGGGACTGAAGAGGTCTCGCAGCTGCGCATCACGTACAAATAAAACAAACCACCACTCCAGTTTTGTTTTTCGTAGCAGATGAATTGTATAGGGATGGAAAATCATAAAAGTCGGCTAAGTTGCCTTGAGGCCTTCTAGGTTTGTAAGATCCAGAAGGCTTTACCCTGCCGGAGCAGTTCTCTTTCCCTCGGCAGAAGTAGTAAACACTGGTGCCGTTTTGGTGGCTACCCCTTGTGCAGACTTGAAGGGTCGGCCACCTTCTCTTATAGCGTAATCAACTGATCGCTTTATGTGGCGCGTGACCCCCTAGCCACCCCTGGAAAGATTGGAATACCTGAATTCCCTCCCTTCAATCCAAGTAACTGAACAACTTAAATTGCTGGCTTCTCATCTTCTTTTTCTCTCCTAATAACGCAGCTGAACGTGGATTAATGGCCTTTATCCGCTCCTCGCTGGGTGGAGGCAATACCACCTACTGCTTCAATTACATTACCAACGGATCCCGATGGAAAGGCTCGGGTTGTCGATTGATGATGCTTCGTGAGTCCATCTTTTCTCTCTCTTTGAGAAAAATGGATGTGCCTAGGGAATCGCCAACAGCCAACACAGACCTATAGATCAAATGCATCTAAATTGTAGTCTGGGTGGTGCGCTTATTAGTGAGTATCTCCACAAGGCATTTAGCAGTTTAATAGGCTCAAATTATAGGAAGTTAGACGAATGTCAAACTCATGATAAGTATTTCAGGCTTTCATTGAATAGGCACATGGACTAAAAGCAGTTGGAACTCCGTCAAGGAAGAGGAAGAAAACAACTGAGTCATAGACAACATTCAAATGGTATGGAGGCTAAATGCCGTCGTAACCGTAGTCGGCAGACTAACAATTCAATGACGCTGCCTCCACGACATTCACCCTACTCGCCTCAATCCCTTCCTCCTCTAAACCCCCCGGCACCGATAGTCTTAGTCAGTTAACCTTGGCCATCGCCTATGACAAGCATTGTAGCGTTTCACCCAGCCTTCATCCAGAGCCATGCTCACGCAGATGATGGTAGGAGAAGGTGATACCTTCTAACGAATGGCAGGCTACAAGCACGAACCAAAGGCCATGGCGCACAGATTAAGGCGGAATTACATCCGTCCTCCAGGGACTAAAGTACCCGCGCATTAAGGTACACAGACAGAGAAAGCATAGAAAAATAGCTTTGTTTCTTTCCCTTTTTTAGCAGAAATAAACACCTAAACTGCAATCGCGGTAAATTAAATGTGACCGGAAGGAAATAAATAAAAGAAAACATTCTCAAACAACATTGGTAGTCAGCAATATGGCAAAAGTCTAGGGGAAAAATTATCGCTTGACATCACCACTATTACGTGTTCGGAGTTTGCATTTCAAGCAGGGGTTGCCATGTACATTGCGAGTTTCGAATAGCCATTCGTCCGCTTGCATTCTTCCATTGTGCAACAACCTGTCCATTGGTGTCAGTGCGAACCGGATTGTGAAAGCTCTTCATCGAACACGCCAAGGGTGCTACATTCCTATCCAAATTTTTTTTTTTTACTTCTCTCCACTTTCAACTGTCTAACTTCGGTCCATTTCGAGACCGTGACCTTTTGACAGGACTTAGCGTCTGCCTTTCATTTGTCTTTTTGAAAAGAAACTATTTTGAGCTGCTACTGTCAATTTTACCTCTCATTCACAGGGAGGCAAGCGGATTCAATACTTAGAAGTCCCTCACCTCAAAAGTCCATTTTAAAGGTATATTTCATAGGCCTCTCCACCCAATCACTTGCAATTCATCTTCACATCTTTCTCTGGCAGTAAAACCTAGTTAAAATTGACGACAACTTACTTCCTTCCTACCATTTGTCAATCATTACTTCCTCTTTGACGGAATTGTACATTAAGATGTCAACTGCCTCCTCCATGGAGTGACAGATCTAATGCAGAACCTTTGGGTTACCGACTTGCTAGACAAATTACTCATTGACAGGATCAATTTAGGTCTTTGACCCTCCAAAATTCTTCTCGCAGAGAATAAGAAAGGACGAGTTTAGTTGGCATAATTTAGCAATGAGAACTTTGCATGATTTCTTTCTCGATTGAAACAGTCCCTTTTAAGACCGCATAAAATCAAAATCCTTCAAAGAGCCGTCTTATGTTGTTGGTCTACCGCGCCTCCGATGCATTACCACCCACAGTGTATAATTTAAGTCAAATTTTTTAGTAAAATTTCCTTTCCAGGGAGATATGTATGACTTTACTTCAGGGTAATTTCCCGCATTTGTTGGTGCCGCTTCTTAGTGCTATTCGGTTGCACATTTGTAAAACCATTACAAATGAATGTTTATCACCATGGAGGAACACTTTTCTACTCAATCTGTAAACCCTCATGTCATAAGGTGTCAAGTAAGTTTGCCATTTGTCTGCTCCAAGGCCGTCTAAGCTCGTCTGTGAGGCATCGTGTTTGGGAAGACGACCCAATGTTGCTCATGTAGAGCTATCTGCATTGACTGGTGAGCTGGTGATTCTTTTAGCCACGTGGGTGCCTTATTCACTAAAAATAAGTTGTAAGGCTTTGAAAGGTCAGTTTTCTGCTTTCACCACACCCGTTTGATCGCTTGTATACAGGCAATGAGGAAGTTGATTCTGGCTCACCCTCCCTTGTAGTATGTCTAAACAACCCACCTGCAACACGCCCCACTCTCCCAAAGATCGCTTTCAGCTTGTGTGGGTAAGCTGCAGAAAGGATTTCAATTGTGATGTTTTCGTCTCCTGGAGGTTAAACAGCGGTGGCCCTATCAATTGGATATAATTTGTAACTTCAATTTCTGGAAAGGTCAAGGAGACTAGGATTAGTCAGAGGATCAAAAGGATGTCTTAAAAGCCTACAAGCCACGACCTTATACCTCAGGCCGTTGATAAATTTAGCCAAAAGAAGATGCTTTACTAAATCTAGGGATATGGGAGAGTGGGAAGGGGCAGGCGACATTGCTCCATTTTTATAATATTTCTCCAGGGTAATGGTAACAACATTTACTTGGTTTTGTATGCCCAACAGGACCGACTGTAAGCACGTAAATAGCAAAGGAAAACAGAGGCGTATAAAGCAGGGTCTTGCATCTTTGACTCCAAGCCATGGAATTAGCAGTAAAACTGATGGACGTTGTGCAATTTCAGGTCACCCCAATGTCTTGTAGGGAATAATTTCATTCTCTTGCGAAGCAGAAACTTGCATACTTCAAGAATAAGACCCCACCTTCAAGGTTGAAAGGTTTGAAAATTGATGGGCTTTAAGGCACCTCGTCAATCCAGCCAGTCATTAAGTTGGAAAAAATGTACCGCATTGCTTATTCATATCAAACGAGTATGCATTGCAGGCGATGATATTACGGAACGGTCCATCTTGCCTGTGTTCTGTTGACTCTAAACAAGAAGCAAAAGAGGAAGCCAGACAGGATAAAGTGCTTACCTGATGCAAATTGTAAAGGTTATGCAGAGAAGTAGTGGCCTCTCTACAAATATGATGCTGCTGCATCACTTATTTCTCCCCACCTTTTCTATTTATGCATCATTATATTTAGCAACCCCGAAGGGACTCAGGCCACAGAGTCGGTAAACATGCCCCTCAGTCGCTCTATAAGTAGGCCAGCACAAACGCAGACTAAGTAAATACTTCTAAATTATTCAAGCAATTTGTTGTCCGTCAACAGCTAAGCCATAGCCGTAAATGAATAATTAAGGACACAAGCTGGGTCACTTTAATTGTCTAGAATGCTTTAATTCAGGTGGTTTTTTATTAAAGTAGCCAGAAAAGTTTCCTATGCCTTAGCACCATCCTCATCGCATTTACGCAGCTCTTTACCATTAAAATTTGATTGTTTCCCATTGAGAAAATCACTAGCGAACTCATTCTTAACTGAAGCGTCTTATTTAGAGTTTACTATTCTATGTAAGAACAAACATTATTACAAAATAATTTACTGGAAGCTTATCCCTTCTAAATTAGGACGTTTTAGTCCTAACCCCTTAACGCTGATGTCGATTCTTTGAAAAAACGACTGCTTTAGCGTGAGCTTAAACAAACTGTGAGGTAAAATTAAGCAACTCTCCCTTCTTCGTTTATCGCTTTGATGGAGGCACTAATGCCCCTTAATTTAATTAAATTTTACCGGAATGTTTGTATTCTTTTAATTACCGTACAAAGAAACCTTGAAGTTTGTTGCTTCAAAACTTCCCTTTATGGGACTGAAATTTATTCATTTTGTTAAACACATCCCTATTTATTACCCGAGCATAGTGCATTCGTATTTTGAAGAATGCGCATGAAGGCTAAAAGCAATCCTTTAAATCTACACGGGACTGGGCCTGTAGCTCCAATCCTTCTGCTATGTTTCCCGAATTTATAATTACACACTGTGGTGCATCAGAGATTTCCCAAGGACAAAAGAAGGCACAGAACTTAAGCAGATTATGTACATTTAGCAAGTGGAAAGGATTTGGAGCTGCTGTCATGACTCAGAGGTCAGCTCACCCTGCGAAGACCATATGGGCACCCAAGTGACCGTAACCGAAACCGGCAATCAAACAAACAAAGCATTACACACGCACACACTTCCCACTGCTCGCCAAATACGCGTAAAGGCACTTTTTCATAAAGATAACTTGCGAATTCGCGCAGTGTCTTAAATCTACCCTGAAGTCGCACATAGGCACCGTCGGTGCATAGAAGGCCTGGAAAAGGGGAGTGGAAGAAGCGCTTCCCGTTGGATGCTCTGCTGTTTGCTTGATGCGGCTTAACTGCACACTTGTCAATTATTTTGCGCGCTGGCTCTCCCGCCCCCTCTTAGCATGACATAAAACTAATGCCCTCGGAAAGAAAAATGGCTTAATGGACATCAAGTGGAAAAAGTAAACCCATTTCAGTCATGATTTTAATCTTATCAAATAGTAAATATGAATTCCCTGAGCATATGCATTAGTGAAAACTTTAATACCTGATCAAGACGCTGAAAATTATTAGGGAATGCCTTAAGGACGCATAATGCATTCTCCATGTGCATTGTAGGAATGCAAAACAACTTGATTGCTTGTACGATCATCGTCTTCCTGTGCATCATCGCCTCCATGGTGATAGGTGCCATCAGCGTGCTCGCTCGCATGGTCCCCGCCGCTTTGGTCAACGCCTTCCTCTACCTTACAGCCTGCAAGTTTCGCTTCTTCTTTCCTCCTCGATTGTCTGTCAGTTGAGTGCTTTTAACAGCTTCACTGCTAGTTTTTCAAATTTTCCATGCACCTGTGTAATCTTCTCGAAAGCTTCACCCTTTGTATTGATATTTTAATACCAGACTTAAGGCTAGATTTCCTAGTAGTCTAGAGTTTATGCCGCTGTGGCTGGGAATTTTACAATGACTTGAGAGACTCTCAGCGACATTAATGGTGGCTATCTCGGTGGTCGACTGAGTTGATTTATGGGACCGACGAGGAAGGGAGAAGGGGAGGGTAAGAGTAACTGCACAAAGAGCCTCCCCATTCCTCCCCCAGAATTGAAACCTCCTGTGACTTGACATGCAGAAGAATTTAAATAGTTCGAATTGTCTGGTGACAAAACTTTTAAGTTAAAATTTGTATTTAGGATAACCTAGTAAAAAATTTGTTGTACTTCGGCATTTGTTGCTAGTCTAGGTGCAAAAATGAGCAATATGCAAAGGAATTGACCACAATCAGGTGGAAGGGCTCTTTTTCTTCCTCACCTTTGAATTGTATAGAATGGCTAAAACTCAATCGAACTCGTTTCATCTTCATTACCTGAGCACAAAATAGCAAACAGTGTAAAACTACACGTCTTCACAACCGTTGAGTTCCCTCCATTAACCAACACGACGGAACTACGTGGCAATGGTGAACATCCTGAATCACTAGCAGTCCAGCCAACATTAGACTACACACACGATGTCCTTTCTGTGAACCTAAGGTGTGATTATACAGAAGCGGACCTGTTGGCTTGTGGATACACGAAGGCTAGGCGAGTGTTGAGGTCGAGGACGCATTGCTCTCCTATCCCTTCCCTTCCATTCCCATCCCGGTGAAAATACGCATCTCTTCACGAATAAGTCAAGAGCTGCCATGAGGCATGGGCCTTATGTCGAAAGAAGCAGTTCTTCTTACGAAAATCCAAGTTGAGTCAAGTAAATATACATAAGCTATGATATCATTTTGCATTTATCAAGGCAATGGAACCCATCTGGATATGCAGGAGGACAAACGATAGCCAAGCTAGCGTTGAGAGGGTTAGAATGACCTACGTAGGTCACATTTTACTACGTTTCAGTCTATCTGCCATCAGAATCAGTTGAGCCGCACGACATGTTGTGATAACACCTGCAGAAGAAGCAGGCTTTGATAAACTTCTTCGTTTATTAATGCATGACTTAGGGCATCCATTTGTTTGATAGCTTTTAAAGCTTAATAGTTTTTGAATAAACAATCTTCACAGTCATATTTTTCAGCCAGATTTAAGTTGTGATTTTTGCTATCGCACCCTTTTCAAAATTATCTATTTGACCGAGGTTGCTAAGACTCATTAATTCCTTTAAGAGATGTTTTATCGCCGGTCCGTATAAGTGAGCTGCAGGTTTGGTTAGTGTCAACTAACCAAAAGAGACACTGGACGGTGTTCATCTCGTGTACTTGCAGTATTTGGATAGACATCGACATCACAGTGATTACTGGCATGCCGTACATTGGGGCTGGTCCCTCCTCTCACTATACTCGATTGTCGTAATTCACCCTCAAGCCAATAAAACATATGCTTGTAAGCAGTAGAGAATAGCCTGTCGTGGTGAGCCATGACTTAAATTGACGCGCTCATCCTTGCTTTATGAGTTAAGAAGATTTGGGTGCACTTTGGTCATTGAAGCAGATATATCAAGCTGTCGATCTTGTGGTTCAAAGTAAAACCGGAACTTAAATCTACTGCACATAGGTGACTTGGCAATTTTCGTGTCCTTTATGAATGGGAAAAGGCACACCAATGCCAGGTCCCTCTTTTTCCGTTTACTTCTGGTCTCTGGTTCAAGGTCATTTAATCGCAGAAAACTTTGTTTAATTTCGCATCGTAAAATAATACGCACGTATTAATATTTGAGGGGGCCCGAGTCCGTCTTCGCCTTGAAACTCTGTAAAGTTCCCACGTACACGAGATGATCTATTCCTAATAAATGGCGCCTAAATTGTGCAGTCAAACAAACATGTTATGCGGCCGTAAAGATACAACAACATACTTGAACAGTAATGGCCAATTTCCCTTGTCGATTCGGAAAACAAATATGTTGACTTCCTCAAAGTTGACTTCACAGGAGATTGCCTTTAATCGCTAAAGTTTGTTTATCTGGGAAAATCTCATCCTCACACTTCCTATTTCATCCCCTTCCCCAAGTACGGGAACGAGAAATTGCAAACGCGCGGGAGGTATTGACATGCCAGATAGGATTGGTAACATCAAGCCCATTTCTACTATCTTATTAGGAATTTCGTGGTTCCTTTGAGGGCAATGGTTACTAACATAAGTGCACTATTTGTAATTTTCATGTGTTTTTATAATGAGTAAGCAAATGTCCATTCCTCCTCTCTACGGGAAATTTATAGACCTGTTTTACAAGTTGTAGCTTTTTTTACTTTTTTCACTTTAATCTAGTAGAGCATCTCTGTTCTAAAATTAAGATAGTCGAAAAAGAAGAACTGTAGGTTTGAGATCAGTCTCTGAGCTTATTTGCACTCTTAGGGTCAAATGAAAATGCAATGGAAATTTACCACAAACTGTGCACCCAGGTGAAAGAATTACCAAGAAAAAAAATAACTTATCTTTTACATCTACCGACCTTTTATACAACATTTAAATAATTCAGGACCAAAAGGTCAGATTGAAAGGCTGTCAAGGACAAATGAGAAGCATTCGAGATGATCTAATGAAGCAAAACAAAGAAAGTTGAGATATAGAATTTAGAACCTTTTACAGGCTCTATTCAAAGAAAGACTAAAAATTTTATATTGGTCTAGCCGGAAAGGAGGTCAAATTTGGTGAAGCTTCTTTATTTTTAATCCAATTTCTTCTTTAGGTGTGTTCATCATATTTGCCAATTGCATCGAACACATCAAAGTGAATCACATCCAATCAAAATGGGGGCCCTGCTACCCAATTGTCAGTCTTCCTCCTGATGTGAGTTTGCCTTTGAGCTCCTTCATCTGGATGGTGGCCTCTTTGAAGTTTTGACAAGGCGGAAGGCGCGGCGGTTACACGTCAAAGTGTTTAGACAGCAGTTTTAGAAGTTGCGTGTGGTGTTTGAACCATTTTTATAGAGAGAGTATGAGCAACAGTGGCCTGGAGTTGAATAATTTGTGAAGGACTTTCGTATATTTTCACAATAAATGCTATGTGTCACAAAAGATTGAAATGAGTCCAATTTGGCAGTTCATTGATGTGATTCAGCATTGTTCAGTTCAAGGGTTAAAACTCTTCTTGGAAGCTGAGCGCCTGCAGTGTGATGGGCTCCAGCGACTTAGTTTTGTTTCAATGTTCTTAAAGTCACCAAGGCTCCCGTTGATCACCCCCATCAACCTCAGATGGACTTTCCGGTTCACACCAACCTATACAAGAATCTCTTTTCATGACACGGATCACATATCTCATAATGTCACCAAATTCACTCGTGAAAAAGCGTGCATCCTGCTTGGGATGGGAAAGAAGGGGATAGGGAGAGCGCGGGAAGGAAAAGGGAAAAAACACTGCCACGCCTCATCCTCCTTCTTGGTTAAGCCTTTATATTTTCGCAAGTTACAGTGACCGCATTTTCTTTGTATCAGTCAGTCACATACAAAGTAAACCTGACAGGCTCACACCACTACATCCTCTTCAAGCAAATGGGAAGATTAATAAGACTACCACGACCTTGACGCCATTATGGCTTTGCGGCCTTAACAAGACATGACAAGAGCTTAATAGCGCTCCAAACCAAAAGCTGTTCTAGTGCTGCGCCTTTTTTAGACAGCGTACAGTGAGCTTGTAGCTAATACTAATACCTGTCTTACTTGTTATTTTCAAGCTCTACGATCCCACCCTGATTCGTGTGCATTACGGTTGGTCAGTTTACGTGAACTGGATCGTAGTTGGGGTCTTTGTGGCTTCCGCCTCCGTTTGGTTTGTGTTGAAACAATTCCTCTACGTGGAGACTGCTAAAGCCATGATCTGATCTGACCTGATATGACTGCTCTCCCTGTGTCCTCCATTGTTATCCTCCTGCCTCCTTCCCCCTATCTTCCTCTCATTTCCAGGAATCACTTTTACTGCCCATTTTTCTAGCTATTTATCTATGAAATTATGCGACCTTCTATTTATGTGCCTACCCATTTCTATCTCCGGTCTGTATCCATATCCATTCTTATGCAAGAGAAAAAGAAGTCAGTTGGACGACTAGACTTTAAAATCTTCATACTGGAAAGATTTGTTCCCTTTCCAAGTTTGTAACAATCAAGGTAAAAGAATGTGATAATAAAATTTACTACTTACTGATTGTGGTTCGAATTCGATGCCTACTTAGTTGCTATTTAAGAAGCAGCAAAGCCAATTTTGATATGTTTTCAACCCAGCTGTATCGCTGGATGTAAGATCTTTAAAGTCCAAAGTGATAATCACCTTCACCATCTTGACTGTGTGAGTAACCAAAAAATAACTGTCTACTATTGTAGCTAGTTCATTACACATGGGCAGTGATCGCATCAACCTCTTAGTGCCGGAGACAGGAAGGCCAGAAGTCGGGAATTTGGGCCGAATGAGACAATATACAAAGGATAACAAAAGAGTGTATAATGTTGGCCGTGTTAAATTCATCACGGAATTGGGATAACATACGGAGCTAAAAAGTTGGTCGCTTGCTTACGTACTCCTACATGAATGCAGTCATCACGGTACTGAGGCCAAAAAATCAAAGCAGCTTGGGTAGTGACGAAGAGGTTCGCCTTTGCTGCTTAAGCACCGAGAGTGGACCATATCATTCTTCTGGTGATTGAGACATTTTTTGGTACTCAAAGCAGGCTTATCCAATCCACGGGTGTGCTTACTGGTTCCTTAGGCCAATACTTGTCACCTCTCTGACTTAACGAACAATACTTAAGACCACTATTAATTAATTTGCTTTTAACTTAATAGAGCAAATATCTAGAAATAAGTGCATTTCTTTGATAATAAATTGACATTTTTATAAACTACTTATTAAATTTAAGTAGAACCTCATCTCGCCTCATTTAAATGTAACAATGTCCTATTTTGGCCTAAAAGGCACACTTTTCTACAAAATTAAGTCAATCACTATAAAACCTATCATTTCATATTTAATAACAAAGCACTATTAAATGAACCAATGAGTAGGTCCATTAATCTTCTAGTCTCTAGCGTGATCTGATTGTGAATGGTACATCTAACAACACCAACATTTCACTACCCACGTCTCAGTCGATATTT
This sequence comes from Taenia solium, assembly GCA_001870725.1. Classification (NCBI taxonomy): domain Eukaryota; kingdom Metazoa; phylum Platyhelminthes; class Cestoda; order Cyclophyllidea; family Taeniidae; genus Taenia; species Taenia solium. Next base: position 59,731 of record MIEF01001707.1, read on the forward strand.
CGGTGCCATGGCGCCAAAGCTAAGTCTGCATCAGTTTGTTTTACTTCGCTGGTATAATTAACGTAGAGACGACACACTGATTATCTGTGTGGGTGAACCTTAATATAAAGGCTTCTCCCACGGATACATTCAATTCCTGAACACACTTTGTGTGAGGTGAGAGATTGCCGTTTTTCCAAATCAAGTAACAAGACAATAAGACCTTCAACGCAAACGGTTTTATTTGCTCACCGGTGTAAGCATGCTGGAATTAAAACGTATGCTCATGTGACTGCAAGCAAGGTACTTGAGATCGGGGTGGTTCTTTTGTCGCCTCTTAGCGGTATTTGGATTTGCCTCTGAGCCTGTGGTGTTAACTATCAAATTTGAATTCTAACAATTAATGAATTATTTCTAAAAATGGAAAGCGAACGAGAGCACGTGTTTTGGAGCCTCCTAAAATTTTCGAGCATTGGAGAAAAAAAAGGCAACTTCTGGGGGATAACAGCGACTTTTCCCTAAGATTGCAGGCATCCTCGTATCACTCTCACATCAGAAGTGCTAAGAGCATCGTATTTATCTTAAATAGTTCCGTTCACTCTATCCTACAGGATCCAGAGCATATTCGCCAATGATTCAATCCAAAGCATTAGAAGTCTACATTTTTCCACATCAAACTGGGCCACGGGAAGTGATGGCAATTTTTTCAGCTGTGCAGCTAAGCCATCATATATGACTGCGACTGTCCATTCGTTTGGGAGGTATTTTTATTGGAAATACTACTATATGGTATTTAAGTAAGCTAGTGGATATTTGTGTCGATAATATAAATGTCACTAGGATGGTTATCATAATGGCAGAGGAGTAGTCCTTAATTACATGAAAAGAATCATGTCCGGAACTGCCCCAGCGTAATGAAGACTCAATTTGAGCTTCTTAGTATCACGTCGGATCAAAAGCAAATTAAAGTTGGAAGACAGAGCGATTAGAATAAGTAAATCATCAGGTGGTTAAAGGGACAACTCTCCAAGAAAAGGGGCACAACATAACCTCACAGAGCTCATAGTCAAGTCTTTTCCTCTTTCAAAGGGATCCTCTTCATTTGCAATGATCTAGCCTTCATCAATCACTGATTATTATTATTGGTGATCTTACCCCTGCAACCCAATGTCTAGTAGCTTTCTGCTGAAGATCAGCAGGAATTTCCACTCAAAAATGAGTGTTCCCTTATCCCAAAGCCTAGATGTGTCATTCAGAAAATCAAAAGTACATTCTACATCCTTGGAGCTGGTTAGCCATTTACCTTTCCCAGCCGGGTCATCCCTGAAGGCAGCATAAGAAGTAGAAGGAGGGATAAACTTCCATCGACTAACTAAAGAAGAATGCCACGCCATCAATGTGTTGACCTAATGACCCACAACGCTTGAAGCAGTGCAGAGGCGGAATGAAGGGAGATGAACGCGGAAGGTTTACAATGACGATGACGATTTGGTGATGGCCTTTCCTACTTTGGAAGTTCTTTTCCCAATTTTTTATAAGAACGCTTGAGTAGAAGGAAACACGGGGTCGGGTAATTCTCCTGTGTGTTAAATGGGGTGAGATTCATTTTTTAACCTCTCCTATCCGACAGGGTGATCGCCAAGGTCACATATTTTATACTTAGCATATTAGAATTTTATGTGACTTTTCAAGTGGCATGGAAAGCGTTCGATGCACATTTGACGCATTCAATCGACCTAAATGTTAGTTTCATAAAAACTGGGTGATACAATCAAGAATGTTTAAGTGTAGGCTTATTGTTGGTTTACTTTGTTGATTTAATTTCATTAAAGACAACTTTGGCAACTTGCCAAGCACCAGCGCTTCGAAAGAGGCTCTGTTGTATTCCATGAAGAGTAGGTCTTAACTGGTTTCTTAACACAAAAGTGAAGCATTCGCACTGTACTTTTCTGCTCTACCTTAGCTAATGATAACTGCCAAATTATGGTAAAACTTACCCAAAGGACGGTTTATGCTTAAAAGACCATCCTGCGTTTTCTTCCAAGTTGGTGATTCGGCTTGCTTTTAACAGTCTTCTTGAAGATTCAGGTTAAGTCATATTGCCAGCCTTGATTCTTGGGATTCTTTTCGTGGCAAATGCTGCCCTTTTCACTTTTTTCGCCCCCAAAAATGGATAGAGGGTGTGCGTCACCTATTTGTGCCGTTGTGAAGCGAATCTGCCAAGAACCACAGAATCACTGTGATTGGCTGCTTCAAAGAAGAAGAAAAAGGCAGGAAAGGGTTTTAGGCCACCCAACAATTTTGTTGTTGAACCGACTGAAGCACCTCTGGGATTCACTCTCAAAGGGACGAATTTTCACTCCTGCCATGGCCCCCATCTATTAGCTGTCAGATGTGGAGGAGTCGGTTTCAGGGTCGTTTTTTCTCTCATTGCTCGCAATTGCATCTGCGCCCAGCTAGACGTTTGTTAATGCAATTCACTAGTGAATTATCCTCCAGCTTACGCATTGGCGGACCTTCGAGGGAGAGACACGGGGGGAACTCAATGCCCAAGTCGACGAAGCGCACTCACGAGCTATTCGCCTATCTGCGCCATCGAAAAGCTTAACAATGGAGGGCAGGCTTAAGCATTCTCTATCTTGACGCTATCTTGTCCTTTCCTTCCTCTGATACTTCAATGAAAGCACCGAAACTTACCATTTCACTCTGTTATAATTCCTCGGATATGGCGTAGGCATGCATAGTGGTTGGAAAAGATTGGTAGCCTAAGCGGATAAGGCAGAAGGTGACCAAGACATCCTGCAATCGTAAAATCGCTGACTACGAATGATGAATAAAGATGGCCACCAAAACAGGTGGCTTGGATGTCACAAGTGAAGCCAAAGATGCAAAGAAAATCTTTGGACAGGTTTTCCTCTTTCAACCAGTCACCTGATGTAAGCTGTTATATGGGTCAGCTCGGACTCTGTCGTGATCCCATCGCGAATGGTCGAAAAGACAACGATCTCGGATACGAGCACATTTATTTTCCCAAACAGTATGAGGTAGCTGGGAGCATGGCGTATGCCGGCTGCTTGAATCCGAGGTCAGTCCTATTGACCCTAACCTCATCGCGACTATTGCCGTATGCAATCTCTACCTGTACGTGGTCATGACAAATGGGAGCAAGGTAAGCAGGAGTGGGCATTTCAAGTAGGTTCTAGAATGTTAAAAAATTTAAGTACAAAGTGGAAATCAGCGTCGTTATAATAAAATTGTGAGTAATTTGGACATTCCAGTCACTTTAACGATGTAAAATTATGAGATGCAAAGAAAAATGTCGCCTTTAAAATACCCGATGCATGGATGGGACCTAGGTCCTATGGATTTTCCTTCTTGAATGTTTCCTCACCGTAAAGTCTTGAACCTCAAATCTTACCCTCCTTTATTCGCTAACATCACCTGCTTGCCCATATTTGCCAAGGTGAGTAGAATCTCTCCCTCTATTAACCAGATTCAATCAACGAGCAGATGGAAACTATTTCTGGACATCATTTTGACCTACCACTCATGCTATCCTCTATAAAAGCTACATAACAGCATCAGATTGACTCCACCTGGTGCTACCATCACCTAGTATGTAAGGAAACCCCCAAAGCAGAGTTCATTGCAAATTCGTACGTTTCCATTTGGTGTTAGTCCTCTCGTTGAACTCCTCCTGATTAGCTGGTACCATACGGAAGCACATTAATGGCCAAAGCTATCCAAGGTCTAGAATTGCGCGATAATGGACTTATCCTGTGTCTTAGCATCCATCCAGTAGCCACAAACATGTACCACCGCACTGTTGTCCCACAGACGCCTGTGGTGAAGCCTTTCCCCCCTAGATACTCACCATGGGACCTCGAAAGCATCTAAGATGGGTTATGGCAGCATTTTGGTAATATCAATTGTATTTGTGTAGAAACATTTAGAAAGGAAAATTTCGTTGCTGTGAAACAAAATACCACACTTTTATTCCACTTCTTGATCCGATCTGTTTGAATTTGCAAGACTTTCTTCTTCCCCTTTTAGCTGCCTTAATCCTGACCATTCTAGAAGGCCTCAAAGCCAGCACTTTCAATCCCTCTCCTCTGATTGGTCAATAAACAGGAATAAAGGGTCAAAGTAAACGCACACTAACTAGTCTGCTATCACTTGCACAGTTGGCTCGCCTTAACATCTTCATGATTTGGAAGTGTGGACAGGCTCAGTGATAGTGTGCATTAATTTTCCCATTTGCCATTAAGTGATGCAAGTGCCTCTTCCTCCTGGACTTTGGCTGTAGCCCACTTCTGCACAGTCGCCCGAGGTGAAGAGGGAGAGGGAGAGATTAAGGTCGAAATAGAATCCTTACTCGAGGTAAGGTTGGCAAAAGCAATGTATCACCGAGTTGTTTTGCAGTTCGCGCATTTTAAATTATTTATCCAAAATATTTCCTCCCTTCAAAAACTTCCTTTCTGGATGACAGGAGAAATGACTCATCAGGAGAGCGATCCCCTCCACTTCAAAGGCGATTTAGGCCATGTTGACCTTAGGGCAAGGCAAGAAAGGAGGAGAAAGATAAAAGGTGGCAACGCGCACGTGATCATGAGCCGCTCTCTTTTTGCCTTCTCTTTTTCCTGCCTTTAGGATAGAAAAATACACACGCGCAGGTTTCCCTGTTTCTTTCGGTTGGGTAGTAAAGCTGTTTATGTTTCAACCAATTTGGGATGAGAAAATGCTGCCTCGTTTAGTAGTTAAAAGTGGTGTAACATGGGAGTAGGTGAATTGGTAGTGCCAGTCAACCATGTTTAAGATAGTGGGGTCATTGATGTGTGAAAATTTTCTCTTCCCTCTTACATTGCATTGGTTGAGCCAGTCACAGAAGTTTGGGAGGCAAAAACGATGCTGTGAGTATAACAACATGGTGGGCGTCGCAGCCACGCTTCAAATAAAACATCTCGGAATGTATCAGAGAAAGAGATCACCAGTGTTTTTTATGTTCATCCTCTCCTGAGTTGTTGAGGGTTGCAGAAGAAGGGACGGAGGTATCCTTTATGAGTAGGTAGTTCCTTTCCTCTCATTTAATTTTCGTCATCCATAGTTGAAAGTCTATTGCTGTAGGAGGGCAGAGATTGAAGAATGGGTAAAGGGGTAGAAGCGGTGGATAGGAGATGGGAAAAGGCGCCGACAATTTATTAGAATGACTGATAAAGCCAAGTGGTCATGGATTAGAGGTAAATGGACCATCGGGCCGGACGGACCACATTAGGCATCCTGAGGTACTATGACAATATTCTCACCAATTTTTCCCAATTTCATCGTCGCTACCATCAATTTTGATGTGGCAGAAGGATTAGGTCAGCCAGATGGTCAAGTAAATAATGTCATGTGTGTGGTCTGCGGAGTGGGGAGAAGAAGTAGGCTAGGTTTATGGCAGAGATAAGGAGGACGAGATGGTACCGTTATTTCTGATATGAACGAATCTTTTTACTTGTTTACTGTCAGAAGGGAATTATAGCTACCTTATTAAGGTTATGCCATGGCTGGCGTAGATCGGGTTTTTAGAAAAGTTAGAAGCATTTAATAGGGAGCTTTGAGGATCATTCAATCACCACAAACCACCAAAGCTTTGATAATCCAAGTAAGCCCTTTGCCTGACAAAAAGTGGTGCAGTTGGGAGGTAGCGTAACCGGATAAGGTACACGCGTCGCACATAGGTGACGCTGGTAGTAAACGTTTTTAATCTCCTCCATTTTTTTACGACTGACAGGTTAGGCAGGCAGATTTACGCTATTCAGTTGTTTGTTTAAGCGTTCCACCTCGTGGATTCGTTTCTACTAGGCGCAAGTCACATTAATGGGGCTAAAAGAAGAGGTTGATTGACACATCAATGCGGGATATGTGTGCATCGGTATCACCTATGCAAGACAGTGGCTCGACTGTTCCGCTCTGCTCCTATGCCTCGCAAATAACTTAAGTGAGCTACGCACCTTCTCAGACCTACTGATGCTCAACTATTAGTGGAGGGGTAGTGGTGTGAAAAGAACAATGCAGTGAATTCGATGGACTGACTTCAATTTGGTTGACTCTTCTGCCACCGCCATTTGGAAGACATGAATGGTGACCTCCTTCTTTAATTATAAAATTGAACACGATAATCATCAACAGCCATTGTGGATCTGTGCTTTCTCTTCTCTCCAGCTCTTTCAGTGCAGAAGGAGGTGTTGTTTTTCCCTGTTTGGTGTAGAATGCAAAAAAAAGCTGCAAAACGCCTTGTCGCGTATTTGGTTGTCTGCCGAGGGTAAGAAAGAAGAAAAGAGAGCACCTTAGCCTAGCCTGTTATCACTCGTCGGGCAACCGCTAATTGACCCTCCAATTTCACGTCTTTCCTTCCTTCTTTATATTAAGCCAACCAATGCAGTGCCGATCTATACCGCCTTAAAAATTTATGTCTCACAAGCTAATAATAGCTTACTACTTAAGGACTAGGCTTATCAGTTCCCACACGCAAGGCCAACAAGTATAACCTGGGCTCTATTTTGCACCCTTGAACACCGTACCGCTGGGTGATGAGGTAAGCACTACCATTTTGGCAACAAGCAAGTACCAACAATGCTGTTGCCTGAAACGGAACAAGTGGATCTCCCTCACGCCTCTTGATGAACTATATTCGACTGTCATTTTAGGAACAGGAAGGAAAATGTGGCGGAATGTGTAAGTAGCTTTATCGTCTTTATAGCACAATTATGACAGAAAATGTGTCGAATGACACGACAACTACTTCTTCCTTGTAGACACTCACAACTGGGTGACTTTGGCCCGTGAAGTTGTCCTGAAGCCAACTGCCGTCTTGGCTTTCTGTGGAGAAGTTTCAAGACACCTTTTGCACCGTCTCCTTGAGTATGCTCTCTCTATCCCATAATCGACTTGCATTTTCGTAAAACCTCTGCTTCGGCGATGAAGCTTAATGAGAATCGCCTCCAGCAACCAGTTCGATATTAGTGACATTAGAGCTGGGAATATCCCACTTCATTTACTCTCTGGCTGACCTCTTCACTTTGGGTATAAAAAGCTGGCAAAGACGTGTGTCACAACGCCTCAGTGTCATTTTTGTCAATAGTCTGTCAGCCTTTTTGCGTACCTCTGCTTAAACTGCACCCAGTAATATGCATCACGCTGGGTATGTCCTGAGAGCTCGGACTCCAACTGGGAAGGATGTAGGCATAATCAGCAGAAAAGACGCTGTTCTCTTAAATAGCACAATGTCTACCCCAAATGAGTCATTCGAAGCCAAAAAAGCGGACTGGTAGTATTTATAAGCTTTGTTTTTATCGATGTACTATTGGAAGAAGCATACAAGACTCCGAAATGCCATACCGCGCTATTCTCCTGAGAGAACGAAGCAACATTTTATGCTTATGTGTAAAACAATGCCTCTATCTGTGATTTTGGTACTTCTCTTGTGCAATATCGACAAGTAAATGCATTAGAAAGACTGCTAAGTTTTAACCTACCCTTCTTCAAGGGTTCGGTTGGCACTGAAAACCTCTCCGAGTTCGCCAAACTTAATGACTTGTGGCAAATCACCTTGCAGACAAGAGAGCTCTTTGCGTACAAATAAGCCTTAACCGAGACAATTGTTGGACGCACGGGATAGTTGGTGATTTGGAGCATTTGGTAAAAAGACAATCCCTCCATTCGCTCCACTCTATGCCCGTCAAGGAGGAGGCGCTTCAAGGGGACGCAACTTATCAACAGAGAACCCTCACACTTAAGCACGATGTCCAGATAATATATGGATGGTGCAACAAGTCATCGCTGATGACATCTCAAAGCGGTTTGTCTAAGGGAAATTTGCACAAAAACGTACAGCAGAATGGATGGCTATGGCCATTAATGAGACGCTATGAAGACAATCAAAATCGCGGAGATTGAAGGGCAGCTGGTACAAATGAACACACAGCTTGTACAAGCAACATCTTGCTGACAGTTATTTTGGGACTTCTGTCTTAGCTTATGTCACGGGTCGTGCTCATCTACAATGTCACGGAAGAGGCTGTAAAACTCATCTTGCAGTTTTGAGGCATTGTGAAGCATCTCAGCAGCCGACCATTGTAATTTTCTCTTTAGAGAGGTTTGAGTGGAAGGAATGACGACCCCCAGGTGTTGTAGAAGCTTATGTGCTACAGCCTTGATTCACGAGTTGTTTTTACCTTAGTTTGTAAAAAATTCCATGAGCTCATTGACATTTATGTTGCAGGGCGTTCGACGAAGGTGTCGCCTTTGGCAGTAGAATAACGGGCAGTAAGCCTCAAAAGGCCATCAATTATCCCTTCACCTAGCACACTTCTTTGTTGGCTGGTCGGCTTATGATGACGTCAATGATTGTACTTTATCTACTTGTAGGCGGCTAAGAGAGTGATTTGTCTCCCTTTCACTTCCCATTTTACGCTAAGATACAACAGAAAGTTGTGGAAAGGAGAAAATAACCTCCGCTTTCAAAATAATTAAGGTAGATAGAAGTCATGACTGACCCTTTCCATCATCCGTAAGATAGAAGTGATGACCCTACCATCCTACTGCCACCCGGACTCCTCCGCACATTCACAAGGTCAGGCAGTAAAGGTGGTCCAAGTGACACGAAACAACTCGAAGGTAATGTAACGCCCTTCTTAGCCCTCCATGCTAATCGAAAGGGAAATGTGGGATTCGCAACAAAAAAGTTGATGATAGATGGCAACAGTCCCTATCTGCAAGGACTAAGCACCATAAGAAGCATCCCTTATCTCATCCGTTAATTAAACATCTTTTTGCAGACTATTCTCCACATCCTATCCATCCTTTCCAAGGGCAAATATTAATGGCTCTTCACAAGGTAGGATAGGTTTTGCTTTTTATTGCCTTTTTTTGAAAAGGAAGAGAAAAGCGTCAAACTTGTTGGCACAATTCTTCGTCTCAAAGTCCCATCAGTCTGAAATAATTCAACCTAGTATGGAGTGTCAGGGGGAGATTTACTCAGCTGGAATAGAGGACATTCCGGGAGCCCAAATTTAGATAGCCTCTGTCAGGCAAATTTGGACAAAATTTGTGTAGGTGTTAAAAACTGTGATCGAAAAGATACCACGCTCTTTTAAACAATTCGTACTGCAATACTTTGTTGGTTCAGACTGCCGGTTTCGGTTACTTGGGTAGCCGTGTTGTACTAGCCGGTTGGCTGGCCTCCGGGCCATGCCAGCATCCCCCAATTCCTCTGCTTCCAGATTATACATTCCATCCCAGTAATATGCTGTCTTTTACCTTAGAGGAGGTCTCGGGCCGCTACATGTTCACTCCACTGGAATGAAGTTTAAACAAGTAGTGTCAAAAAGCGGATGTTCTATTCCAAATCCTCAAAGTTTTGTAAACATTTTTGTCGTGGATACCACTTTATCTTTTACTTGGGTCCAAATTCTATAAAATAATCTAACGGCCATGTAAAATAAAAACGAAGGGACAATTTGCTGTTGAGTTTGCCTTCTCTCTTTGTCCAGTACATAAGGCCATATTACTAGCAGCCATAAATTTTAAATTGAAATTTTAAAATTAGAGTCCTTGATTAGATCTTGAATTTGCCTCCCCTTCGGATTGGTCTGTGTCGACACTCCCCCACCGCTTCACCTGATTGGTTCGTTGCCTATTGGTGGGGCCATTGGACAGGCGCTTTGCATCTAAGTGATGAGCACGGTCTGGGCAAGATTTAAACAGCAGAAAGAAATGAGGCGCTAGGTTAATAATGGGCTATTTTTATCTAGTTGGAGATCATGCTTGTAGTGGTATTTTCGGCTGTTTCGAGTCAACTTAATGCCCCTCATTTACATCTTCTTTGTGAAAAAAAGGGTAATTTCTAAAAAAAAAATATTTTAATAAGCTTAAACACGTGATGAACATATTTGCTGATTAATCGGGTGAGTACGTTTATGTTCAAGATACAGAGCGTGATCTTAAGCTAGTTTAGCAATGCCGTCATTCTACTCGCTCGTTGTTAGTCGCAAACGAAGTGTGGAACAAATTGATTTGTGGAATTCTTTTTTGTACTCTATGATAATACATTTTTATAACGCCCAAGTTGCAGTAGCATCGACCAGTTGTGTAGTTTGACCACCAGTGGCACCTGGCTGCGATGACCCATTTTCTACCCGTACCATTTCGTTAGTAGTCTTCACAGTAGGCTCACGGTAGACAGGCTGGGTCTTTCCATCACCAGGGATGGAGACCACATCTCCACTAGCTCAGTATTCGTTATAGCCTTACAGGCGTCTGGATAGCTGGCAGAACAATCGACTCGCTTTCTTGGTGGGCACGCATTGTAAAGCGAAACAGAGTTGTCTTGTTTTCTCTCCAACCAAAAAAGCAGACATTTATTTATCACTGAGCCGAGTGGACCAAATTTTGTGTAGCACATTCCTCTTTGATCATACTTTATCGCTTACTTGAGTCAAAAGAGTAAGAGTAGAGGGAGAACAAGAGTGAGCTAGATGATTACGCCTGCATTTTTATCCATCTCGTCCCAGTATCTGGAAGGTTCGACTAGTTATCCGTACCATATGTTTGCCTCGGTTCCTGGCAAATGATAGCTTGCAAGGATAGTGAGAAAGGTATTGTGGACTCTTTCCTTGGTAAAAAATCGCACATCCCTACCGTTGTCAATCACTTCCCTTTGGGTTTCTGAAGCAAAGAGTTAGGTGTTGTTTAAATTTAACCAACCGACGCTAACTGCCATTTCTCTAGAGAGTCGAACGCTCATACAATTCCTCTGGCTGGGCTATAGCACCGAAGGAGGCGACGGTGTCCTGCCAGGCAGCGTGGGTAAGTGTGTCTTTGTCAAGGGGGCGAACTCCTCTGATGAAGTTGTATCACCGAAAGAGGCGATGGTGCCTACCTGCATACACTATGGGTACACTGTACGAGGTGTCAGGACGGTAAAGCTATCTCGATTAATGTGTTTGTTCTGTAATTGCGGTTAAAACCTCCACCGGCAGAACCTTTATGAGTTGATCGACATTTGGGAGAGACAAGGTATGATATAGAAAAGAAAGTGTAAAAATCCGTAAGAGTTAACTCTGGTTATATAAGATCCACACTTACTTCGAGTTCGGGTAAGTGAATGCCAGTTTGACAACTGACGAGTGCTCCCAATCACGAACAAATACAGCAACAAGAGAGAGGATTGAAATTACTTAGCATAGATGCTAAATCGACAAGCTAAAACAATCTTTTAAGGAAAAAAGGAGGATAAGTATGGCTTGAATTCGTGCTGGAGGTACCGGCTTTGCTGTTTGCAATGCTCTCTCAACACGGAAAGGGTTAAACTGTAAATAAATGGGATCTATTCCTTAAAAAATGACTTCTTACATTCAAAAGCTTTAATTAGAAAGAAAAACTATACAATCTGGATTCATATCAGCTATGCTATAGTTAAAAGAAATTAGAGGGACCAAAAAGGAGGATGGAACCGGAAAAACCTGCATTTCCGCCCTCTGGAAGACCCACATGGGAAGTGCCATTGAGTCTTGGAGACTGCAGCGCCAAGTTGTTGTCCGGCCAATCAGCTACCACCTCTTAGTGGTGTGCTAATTGCGCTGAGGGAACAAAACGGAACAGAGTTTTTCCCAGCGCCAATACTAATGACAAAGTGTTGTCATCCCGGTAATTCAAAATGAATGGAATGGCAAAACTGGTCACAAAATTAGAGTGGTGTATCCCATTATGCCTACATGGAAGCCTCGGAGACCTTAAAGATTTGCAGTGGGAAGCAACTTTGACCCTGGCAATGATGTAACTAGTTGAATTTAAAGAGAGTCTGCATGGAACAACTACCAAGTAGGCTTCAAAGGCTTGAGTCATTCTTGGAGACCGATAAATGGCCGTCAACATCGCCGGTATTAAAAATTGGCAGATACAATGGAAGACCCTTGCTGCAAACCACTGCGCACTCCTTAATCTTTTTTTTCCAAATTCATCAATCTCCAAGGCTAATAGGTAGCCATTAGTAGCATGAGGGATAATAACCTATAAATCGAAATTTACAGTAGAGATTGAGGTCGAGTGTCTATAAAGTTCAAGGCCAGTTAAGGCACATTTGATGTGAATCTGTCAAGGAACAATTACTCAGAGTGACAGTACCGACCATGCAACAACCAACAACCGATAGTGTAACGAGGTTTCACCTCACCAACCGGTTGATCGTTTACCTTGCCCATATCTATAAGCGGGGAAAAAAATGTCAATTACTTAGCAGTGACCCTCTTGAAAGATATAACCCTTTCAAGGACATCTTGCCATGCTTCATGGCTGTTATCCCTTCCATTTTCATCACCAAAGGAGTCATATTTTAGGAGCTCTAATCTTGGAAAACTGACATAAAACGGACATTTTGGCATGAGATTCGCAAAAGAGACGAACTATGTTTGAGAAGGTCTAGTAATTGGCGGAAGTTGCAGTAGACTTGTCACAAGCCGACTGAACAACAAGTGCTGTCGGAAAAGGCAACCATTCGACGGGAGCCTTCATCTCAAATCCTTATCCTGGCACTCACCGAACAAGGAAGCCTAAAGTTTTTATGTACTCTACCGGTACTGCTTGATCCAAATAAAAGTTTTGAGGGGCGAAATGCTCTTTCTCTGTCCTCAAAAACAGTTACTTGCACAACTTGTTTGGTTCGAGAAAAGTTTTCTTCTCCCAGGCCAATGTAATACCTGCTTCCAGTTTCAAACTGGATTTGAAAAAAATTGCACATCAAAGAGGATGAAAGGAGGAGAAGGAGGGAAGCCGAGCGAGAGGCAGAGAGAGAGTGAGATGCTACCTCACCTTTGTTTACATCCTACATAACAGAGATAGTTAATTAAAGAGGGATGAGAAGATCGAAAGACGCATTCATTTTCGTTCCACAAAATACCGTCCTTTTCATTATTTCTCCTTTTTCTTCCTTAAAGATGAGATTTCAGTCAACCAAACTATCACTGCTAAGTTGTCATGTAAACAGCCATCCCAAAATGGTAACTGAAATACCGCCATCAATTGTGGTTAACAGACATTTTATCTCTCATCACGGAAAGCAAAACAACCTCCACCCCATCACACATACCTTCTATGATGACATTTCAGTGCAGTTTTTTTCAAAATGAGGCAAAAGACAGAATTTCTTGGATGTGCTGATGCTGCTGAAATGAGCCGCCTTCTTCCTCTGGTACGAACCAATCGCCCTACTCTACGCTCCACAACGTAGGTAGGTGGCTTCAAAAAGCCTACCAGCCACTCCTTCTCCTGTTATCTTCCTTTAAAATTATAGCCAGTGAATAAGTTGGAAAGGGCAAAATTGTCCGGAAATGTGGACACTCCATCTGAATGGTTTTACACTTCCCGACCACTCTCGGGTAAAAAAGGCACGATGAAGACATCAGCAGATGAAGAGCGTAAAGCAGTTCCAGGAAAAAGTAGAAAAAGGAGGAGAGAGGAATGAGATGCTCCACTAAAAGTGGAGCCCTGAAGTAGGAGGACCAAAAGTGAATCACGGTGACACTTAAGGTAAGACAAGGTCCACACTGCTACTCGCCTTCTCATTATCATCGGTATGGATGAAGAATGCTCACGAGGGACGGGGAAAACTACATTCCCAAGTTTACAAGCCACGTTTATGGACTCGTCTGATGGTTTGGCGGTGCAGAGGCCGAAGCGATTAAAGTCACCGAGTGTTTTGCCACTTTGAAAAAAGTGCCGTACCTTTACCCTTCACCACCCAACCTCCCATATCCCATAGGCAACTCGTCAATTCGGAAGATAGAAACGCTTCCATACTGTGTCCATACATTATCCAGAGTTTCTTTGCATTGAAAACCACCTTGGCGATATGGCCGATTCCTACGATGTTCCAGAAGCTCTGGGGGATGTGCCTTCGTGCCATATCAGCACTAGGTCGACAAATTCGTTGAACCGTCAGGTCGGTACGCTGTCACCTCTGATATGAAACCCCTTACCATTCTCAGGCTTGGTCGAGTCTTCTGTTCACGTGCAGTGATGATCACGACTGGCTTAGGATACTACAGTAAAACGGTGCTTCCGAGATTGCCTACTGCCAAATTTGGGGATGCCTCTCGCTCTTATCTCAGAGTCCACTGCACTGTTCCAACGACCAGTTAGAGGGCAAAGCACCAAATTTTTCGATTATTTTAACAATAATTTGCCCGTTTAAGGTAAAAAAGGAGGTGACTCAATGTATTTTGTAGGTCCTGATGTATCTTCTATGGACGACAAATTTTACGCCTCTCTCTTTTTCCATGGAATAAATTAACCACATTTAAAGTAGCTTCATTCTTACACTTAAAAAATGTAAAAGAGAAAAAAATTCATCTGTTTGTTAATAACTTTTTTTGAAACAGCACCTTGCATTAAAACATTTTCATTTTGCTTATCCTTCAATGCCAATGAGTGGAAAAAAGTCATTCGCATGTCTTAGTAAATGCCAAATGCCAATTCTCCACCTCTTTCTTCTCCTGGTCCAAATGTAACCAGCTCTCCTCTCTCATGAAGTACTTTAGTGAGGTTTAAAGAGCTAAACAACGATAACCACAATTCTGTCAAAAAGGAAGGATTAAATTCTCAAATATGGGCGAATAAGATACTCCTAGGGTGGAGTCCAAGGGGCGCAGGCAGACCGGTGTCGAAGGAATATCTGCTGCATTTTGCGCTTTCGCAACGAAGGTAGAGGGAACATACGAAATCATCGTTTTGCCAGTCTGTGAGAAATCCGTGTGGCTTCAACCCTCCCCACCCCCGCTCTTCGGGGGCAGGGGAAGGGTTGGAGAGAGATGGAGGTCAATTTGGCAGACGAAGAGTGGAAATTGCGGCTCAAGGGTTGTCCATCAGGCGCCGAAAATGGGAGACAACGTCATTCCTCAACACGTGGCTAATTCATTCCAACTAGGCGGTTTGGGCCGAAAATCCATGAAAGAGGCCAGAGCCATGCCCCACGTCTAAACCTCTCCTTTGAGAGGCCCGAAAATAGTAAATGCTTTTAATAATCCTTATTGTTTTCAAAGATGTTAACAAGCCCAGATTTCGGAATTTAGAATAAAAGAACATTTTAAAACCAACTTGATTAATATGACAGCCTGATTGGCAAGCTGTACGGATTTAAGTAAGTGAATGATAAACTAGTCGCTTGCTTACGGGTCTTGAGTAAAATTAGTTAAATGAAAAGAAAATTACAATCACCATTTTCGACTAAAATTTGACAGATTTTGAGCCGCAAACTGAGCCATTCACTCCCAATTCCATCCAGGGTGTGGTAATTTATGAAGGCCTCTTATATTAAATAAGTTCGAAAAGATGCAAAACAATTCAGAGATGGGAATGCGTGATTGCTCCCTAAATATAGCAGTTAAGTGGCTAAGTTGGTCCTTTTAAAATGTCACTCTTAGCCTCAAGCTCCACTTTTTTATAAAAAGCATGGCCTCTGGACATCTAACTTGATTACACGAGCACTTCCAACCCCTCAAACCGGTTTTTCGGCGTGGTTCTCGTATCATGCTATCAGCCCATCAGATGGTCTGCAGGTTAGTGAGTTTTGCCTTCTTCCACTGCAACTTCGGGAACAAAGAAAAGAAAGCAAAGCACTCAAGGAGACAAGTAACCGATCTATCGGTGAATTTGGCGAACCAACAAGGCGTAACACCGAATCGCACAAGCCGGGAGTGGACCTCCTGTTCTGTCTCGACTTATAAGAAATAATTGGCTGAGGGATAATTAAGTAAACCCAAACCAGTCTGCAAAAAGGAGATTTGTTGACTTCTCAAATTCTTTATTTTTCAAAATGGCCGTGCAGAGGTGTGTCCTACTGATACACTTAAGAAAAAGGTAAACATCCAAAGTCTGGAGTGGAAAAGGCTATTCTACGAGTGACGAACTGATATCCAGCCTGGATGACAGACTTCGCTAAGGAGATGGAGACCGGAGCCTTATTACTTGGCCTAAAAGGTGAGAAGGAAAGAGGGAATGGAATGAGCACTAAAAGGTATCGGACAGTTACGCGATAGTGGATAATGAACTGTAACAAAATGTCCTCTACCCTATCCCCCACTTCCAGTAATTGGACAAGACAGACGGCTGAATATGTTCAAGCATTTCACCAAAGATATCTATCTTTTCAAACTATATGGAGAAAAGTAACATGCTCTTTCAAAGGCCTAAAGTAAAACGCTCAAGACGCTTCGGATGACATACGGTGTTTATGAGGAGTTTATAATCGTGATCGAGATGGAAAAGTCTCCATGCATATTCTCCAAAAGGCTGTGGCGGTGAGGGTGACCAAGCAGAAGCCTCTTCATTAAATTGGTTGTACTTCCTACCTCACCTCTCCCTTACACTGAGGGTGGGTGGCAGCGAATTGACAATCAAAAGTGGTGCTTCCACTGATCTGGCAAGACACGCAATCTACCCAAGGTACTTATGCAATGCGCGACTAAGGGGAAGCAGTCATGTCAGCATCCCTCATAAAATGATGGGTTCGAACGGTTTTTTATTAGTGAACATTGATCCAAGGTGGTTGTAACAATCAGCCTCTCTGATCCCTCTTATTCACGCAATTCTAGTCCCTTAGAGGTGCGTCCACGAGGCAAAACTCAAACAGCTGCCAAACTGGATAGTCTTTGTCACATCATTTTAGGTCATAAATCTAAACACAATCACTAACAGCGTCGCACATATGTGTCGCGTATATTTTATCTCTTGATTCTAACTTCTGATTGCGCCTAATCGTGTAGGCCAAAAAGAGTAGCAAGATTTTGAAGGAAACGACCCAAGAAAGACGTAAATTGATGCACCCATGCTGAGGAAGGCAAGTCGAGTTTCTAGTTTTGCATCAGTATGTCCTCCAGATCCTTTCACGGAAAGTTCCTGAATTCTAACAGCTATATCCTTAAGAACTAGAGAGCGAGGCAAACATGTCTATGAGGGGAATATTCTTATCAGTTCTGACAGTAGGCAAAGTCGATGATCACATTGTGTCTTAGATATCAAGATTGTTCCATCTATCCCAGCTTTGCAAAACGCCTGGCTGCTCCTCTTTCTCCACCCATATTCAGTTCAGCTTGTACAAATTACTGTATCACCTTAAGTATTTAGCTAACCCAAACTTTTGTTTACATGGAAATCCACGGTTGGATGATGAGTGAGGAACAAATCGGGGAGGATTCCATCGCAATTTCTTCTGCATGTCTTACATGGTACGTACATTTTATAAATCTATTCACCTCATCTTCACCAACAATCCCGCACCTAATGATGACCTTATTTGTTTGTCCTTTCTTCAGTTCTTCAAAGCTTCATCCTTTCCTCGATCCCGTTTCTGTCCATCTCTTATCAACTCATCCACTTATGTGTCACACTTGAACCCATTTGTTTGCCACTTCATCCACCTTCACTCTCTTGCTATCTACGGTAATCTCTTCTCAACTATATTTAGCAAATGTCATCTCATAAGATGGCAAGTGACTCCCAGTGGGTGCGTTCTAGTCACACATTGAAGTCTAGTCAAGAGCTGCTTTACAGAGACATCCATCAACACGTTATCCCCACATCCCCGTGGACGTCTTCATCTTAGTCATTACAAAGAGAAACAAAAATTCACTTGAGAGTTACTTGAACAGCTTCAACAAGGATGGCTCTCACCATATACTATCTGACACTACCCTTACTTCCATTTCTCCTTTGCACTTTTATTTGGACCCTTAGTGAAGCAGCATTTTCTCCATCCAAACCGGTTGAGTCCAAAACGGTTTCACTGCTCATTGGCAAGAAAAAGAACCGAGAAAGACATGCAAAAGGGAGCAGCAAAAATCTGGCGGCTCGTAAGCATATGTACGCAGTTATCATCTTTTCCTATTTCTCCTTCTTCTTCTTCTATTTCATCGGCTCGCCTCAAGATCAATGAGACCTGCATTGCCTTTGAAGTAGAGAAATAGGTTTTCGTTATGAATAATGAACTCCCTCTTAAACTGGCAAAATTTTTCGGTTGAATGGAATAAAATGCACACAGTTCTAAACAATTCGTTGATGCATTATTTATTCCAAAGGTGGGTGTATTTCTTTCTCTCCCTTGGGTAAATATGCTCACCAGAGCTGCAGCAAAAATGCTGAAATGAAGGGGCAGTGGCATCTCCAAACAAATCCACTTGACCAGGAGAAGAATATGGGAAATATTCACTTGGAAAAGCGCTTCATGTGGTCACTAGACCTGTAAAATTTCCCTCTGACATGAAGGCATCTAAGCGAGCTCTATGTTTGTATCAGACGGGCACTTTGAACATATCATGTCAGAACGTGCATCTAAATGCCTTTTGGGGAGGTCACAAATAAAGCAGAGGGGTTGAGTAGAGCCAGCTTTTAGGAGGGAGTCTTAAATAACAAGAAACGTGTGCATTCCTGTTTTAGGTTCATGGGTTTTGGCCACTCAGATGCGTCAACACCGATTTGAGTTGGCCTAGGTCATGATCCACCTCGGATCGCATATCCTCAAAATCCAAATCTGAACAGTCCTCACTTAAAGCAGTCATTGTTCAGGTAATAGTAAAGTGGTGTTCCAGCTCCACAATAATGAGAAAAATTAAGAATTCAAAAGCAGTAGTAGGAGTGAGTAGCATTCATCCTTTTGGCTTGTTTACCTCCATCAGCATGTGATGCCCCTCTCTACAGACTCGCAGGTTTATTGGCTTCGCTTTTGAGGCCTTCTGTTGGTGGATTGCAGAAGACGCCCAAAGACCTTATTTGTGAAGAGAAGATAGTAGTCTTGTTTGAGACCGCACGGCATATTTTCAGTCTGGAGCCTGCCTCGAAGAGGTAATATGGCTGTAGTGATCCTTAATGCGGCCGGCAAATGTGGCAAAATAGTAACAAATGGCTTCACGTGCCAGTTTGTAAAAATAGACTTGCATGATAAAAAACCTTCTACCATATGTGGTGTCGAGGTAAGGGATAAAAGCGCACATCAGCTGTGCAGTCGAAGGAGAGCATTGTCAGGAACTTAATGGGTGCCAAGCGGGTAAGCCTCATAACCCATTCATCAGCATTTTGACGTTCACACGCCCCCACTTCTCCTTAGGCAGATGGATACATGAATAGGCATATCCTGGGGTTCCTCTAATCAACACCCTCCAAGCACTTCCACGATATGTGCCGCTTCTCTTCTGCAAGATTCTGCTTCCTTTGTGCATGCAAAGAACTACCACCAAAACTGAATTAACCTGAAACTGTTAACTTGCCGACTGCCGCCGAACAAAGTCTGAGAACCGTCAATCCACTTACGCAGAGGGAAGGCACTCCAACAGCAGTAGAATCCAGTCCACCAGTTAGATTAGTGACGTCCCGTTCACACCGGACCATGGGAAGTCAGACTTGCTGCCTTATTTACATCCTGCAACTGCGTTCAACTTGGTGATAATTTTCCATGCGATGGTTGTCAAATGTTTGGTTTTTTTTGGTATCACACGACCACTGTAAATCACATGCAAAACGGGAGACATATTTCCGGAAGTGAGTGAAGAGAGAGAGAGAGATAAAAGCAGCCAGAATTCATATCTGTGCTTTCGGGATAATGTGTTGCAGTGGAGATTGGGCCCTCTACATCACCGTGGAGAGGTCCACAGGATTACGAGGAAATATGAGTCGCGGCTATTGCACATATCGATAGCATACCGACTACACTGTGTAGACCTCTTTCACTTTTAGATTTCGCCCTCTGTATTCACCACTCCGAAGTTCTCTTCATGACGTGCATTCAGTCGCTATGCGTGGCTAGAATTGGTATGGTCAATTTGTACCGAAGAGGGCTGCTACTTACTAGTGCTGTAAGTAGCATGATGAAAATACAGGAGGATATCTGAGTAAGACGGCATCGGCAACGGCGCAGACACTGGCTAGAAGGTTTTCATAGTTGCAGCTTTTCCACAAATCGGTGACTTCATGGCTTATCAGCGGCTGTTGCAGTTTTGGCAATACAATATGCGCCATTCACAGCAGGTTCATTCTTCTGCGCCCAGTGGGTTTTTGCAGAATTCATTTAACCCTATAACCAATGCAGCTCCCTGAGTTCCTTCTCTCAGGACGTCATCATTGCATGTAATGGGAGAGACTAGGACGCCCTCAAGGTGTTATGCAACGTCAATTCGGAAGGTGGATCCCAAAATCTCGATTTAAAGCTTACCGTGGGAACACCATTTGTCACCTTATTTTACCTCACTAAATGCGATTAAAATCAACTGCTTTCTTGCCCTTCTTCTGCCCTTTTCAAACAGGAACATGCATTAAACCATTCGTTTACCACGGTTTCTCTTTCCCTACACACCAGAAATGGCTAATTACTTGTCAATCTGTGAAGTGTGTGGAGTACATCTGCCTCGTAGGCGTGCTTCAAAAAGTGTTGCCTTTTGTTCAATTGCCAGGCCTGTGGTAAGTCCACTGGGACGTACATGTGTTTCACTTAGTCGTCAGTTTTTTATCATCGTCTGCTTACTTTCAAAAGACGGGAAACTTGGAAAGCTGGTGACTCGACAAGTCAATCGTTCCATTGGTTTCGGGCCACTTTGACATATGGTCTGTTTTAAATTGACTTTCACAGTCATGTCATTCCAACTCATCTCGTAGGAATAGCCGAGGTGGACCTCACCATTCCTCCACACAACTTGGGTTTCCTAGCCCTTTCTGTAATTCTGGGTCGTCGCGCCTTTTCTAATTTCCGATACATTTCAATGTATTTTCTTGAAGGTTCTCTGCCCCAGCCACCTCCCTTTCTTCTTGGCTTTCTGCTTCCCAACTGTCTATTCTGCTTCGCTTTTGATGCGATGAGCAACACAATGGGCAAAGGTTACCTTGATGCGAAACCAGGAGAAGGATTCTTCATTGGAGTGGGGGTGAAATGACACCTCCCTTTATCATGGCTAAATGCACCTCCAGATGGATGAAACTACTGCCTTCCAGTCTGTCATTTGCACATTACGAAGCATGAGTGGATTCGCTTTCCTTCACTTCTGCCCTTCCATTAGGCTCTTCAACTAATCGCCCTCTTTCGGACTCTCCAATTCCAGCATTCCCTCACCCTATTACGTCGCAGTCCCAGCTACCCTGTTTGGTCTGCTTTTATTACATCACTAGGCCAGTAGTCAAGCCCCACTCTCTAGTCTTAGCGTACTTAACGAGGTGGAGAATGGTGGAGTTTCCCGTCCTACAGCCCAAGGTAAAGTTTGATTAGGCAAATTCACTTCTCTTGTCACCTTCGTCGTCTCAAGATACGCCGCGATGCTCTTTTTCTTTCTAACTATACACTTTCTGTTCCCAAAGACAAGACAAAGAGGTGACGCAGTGTTAAAATCTGTTTAAATAGGGAGAATACACTCCAATCGAAACTGCATTTGCAGCATTGAGTTTTACTTGTTCTATTTCGATCCCATTGACAAAGCAAACTGGAGATGGTGGACGCCAACTTCGAATTTGCAGTGAAGGCGACAGAGACACAAGTGGAGTCAGATATGAATCCCAAGTCCCATAATCTGTTGCCATAAATGGCAATCCCATCTTCTTCGCCCAGCGTCAGATATACGTGACGGCGTGTATTCCTCTGCGTGGGTGGTTACTCATTACACTGAGCGGTCGAGACGATACACTAACAGCCTGTTCTTAGATTTGTCATTACTTGCAATGGAGTCCGAATAAAGGTTGAAAATTCTAGGTGACCTGAGACAAGAATCCAGACGACTGAGTTGCCCTCGACTCTGTCTAAAGGTAAGCGAAGGAGTCAGTGTAGTTTGCCTGCTCTTGTAGATTCCATGTGGTGAGGGACAAACCCTCTGGCTGTCTGCTGTTCATTGACGGTATTTTGAGGTCAATTTCAACTTTAGCAGCTACCACGAAAAGATTCTGGAGAGGTGCACGTAGACACTGCCGCCGATTTTGCTGTGAGGTTGAGCAAAGGGTAGAAAGAGTTACCACTGGAGGATAAAATTGGGATGGTCGAGCCATCTGTCGAGATGTGATCCACGCCCACTTTCACGGAGGAGGGAAGGCGGTCCGCCAACTCTGCCTCGAGAGGATTGGCTAGAGGGAGACATCACATGATGTGACAATGTTAGATTTTACCGACGGGAGGATCAGGTCCCCCTTCCCCTCCACGCGAATCGACCACATCTCCTCCGCCACGAGACTGCCTCTGGTAGTGGATGCTACTAAATCAGTTTAAAACTCTCATTGTCAACGTTTTTTGATTTATCTGAGTAAAACAAACAAACGCGAGTTTATACCAAGTATGATTTACTAGAGTGGGAACAAAAGTGAATAACAAATTTTTGCACTGAAATCTCACCAGCTTGTCAAATTCATGCTTCTACTATGGTCCTGAGCTTCTTCTTACTTATTTTTAGTTTTTTAAAAAGCCTATCGAAAATGAGCAGAAGGTTACCATTTGCGTCTTCCCATTCCGCCTCACCTGCTCTCCCACTCCAACTTCTCACTCACTTGCCCACATGCGGATGCTAGTGTACATCACCACAAGTCTTTCGTCCCACCTTCGGTCATTGAATGAGAGACATTTGGCGCCAACGGAATACTAACGAAGTGAATGATAACTAAAACACCATCCAAAGAATCCTCAACAGTCACTTTTGACTGTCGCATCCCTCCTCCGTTGGTTAGAATAAAACAGCGCCTTTGGTGCTTCGCTCTTGCCTCCTCTTCTCTTTCCTCCCTTCTCTTTCATGGTAGCTGACGGCTCTGGCGTTACTTGGGTGTGAGTGTGCAACAAGTGCTTCGAAAGTGGGGCCACGCCATGATTTCACCCCGAACATCGACTCATGCAACAGACTATTTTGATGTCATTTCCTCTTATCAAATGTATGTGAGCCAAGAATTTCAAAGTAGGCTTCTTAGTGGGTTACAAGTCATCATGTTTATCATTTCGCATCCTTTTTATCGTTTCCCTTCGAAATTCAACAGGTCTATCTCCTCCACACGCTTTGCTGCAACCAGGA
Organism: Taenia solium; assembly: GCA_001870725.1. NCBI lineage: Eukaryota > Metazoa > Platyhelminthes > Cestoda > Cyclophyllidea > Taeniidae > Taenia > Taenia solium. Next base: position 82,761 of record MIEF01001707.1, read on the forward strand.
GTCAGCATAACCGAATCGAGCATTTGTAGCACTCATGTGTGTGTGTGTGTGTGGGCTTGGGCTCTTCAATTTTGCCCCAGCTTCCAGGTTGGACGTCAAATTCACCTGAATTGGCCTTTACTTCAATGGTTTCGCCTCACGCACCCAATGGTAAGGTGCCGAAATTGCATAAATGGGGATGAGCAGGGAGGCTGCTTGTGTCATCCACCTTGAGTCTGCATGCATCATGGTGTAAAACTATTTGTAAAAGACACATTTGCATCCACTTTTTTGTCCAAGGCGCTAACTCGACTATTCCACTGTGCTCACGTACTGCAAATGTAACTTGGGTGGACTGTGAGCATTTCCAGGTCAGTCAAAGCGCCACTTTCGGTGGGTAATTCGCAGTCAACCAGCCAAGTGGAGATGGGGTGAGGGAAAAGATGGAGACAATTGAATGAAGTGGCGTTTGCTTGGCTAACTGCTCTGCCGTTGCTTTGTGGGGAGCACGCACGTCAACAACCTCATGCTGGGTGCGCATTGAACTTCTCAGACATTACCAAGCCCGACAGTACGTATCCTTGGCGTAAATTTGCCATGTTTAAGAGAGGAAACCTGGTGAATAACACGACAACTGCTTCCCTATGCCATTAGGATGCAGTACGTATCCTTGGCGTAAATTTGCCATGTTTAAGAGAGGAAACCTGGTGAATAACACGACAACTGCTTCCCTATGCCATTAGGATGGTCGATGGCCTGTAGACACCAACATTCAGGCAATCGCACCTCAGAAGTTCGTCACGAAGCCGAGCATGGGTGGATTTAACAGTGGATTGCGAAATCAACACCTCTGTCTAGGCATTCTGTGAATGTGAGAAGAAAAGATTTCGCAACTGCCTTGTTGACTCCTCCACTTTTTGGCCATTCATTCCTCTAACAAAACAATTGCCCTGCTCGTTAGGCTTGGAATGAGTCCTTTCCACCAAGTCCGTTGACTACCGATGGTAAATGGGTGGAGAATAGCCTATTTTATCTACTTCACTGTTGACGTCTTCACCTTGAGTTAAAGGAATTTAAGAGTACATGTTTCGCGACTCCTCAATGGCGTCATTTTCTTCAACCTCATGTCGGCTACTCTATACATCTCTGCTCAAGTTGTGCCCAGACACTTGTCTGGTTATTGCGTGCTCCTTGAGGATGGAGACAGGATAGGACAAAGCAGATGTAGTTCTGCAGATGTGAGTTTCCCAGCGGTCTCTTAGCTGCAAAGAGGTGTTCCTACATTATTGCGAGAAAAAGTATTGTCATTCCCACTTGGACAACCTCCACCTTAAATATGTCAGCAATAAGCAGGAAGTGGGCTGGCAATATTGACTTGTTTTGTTTTGTCTGATGGAGTGTTTGATGAATGGGTTGGGTGTGGGGCATTTTAGGGAGGTGGACAACAATCCGAGATGGCGAACCACATTTTTCCAGTGGGCGAGGGAGCATTCCACAAAAGAAGACAGTATTTCATGTTCCCGAGGTTGACAAGAAGCCAATCCCCACTCAGATAGTAGACGTTGCATTGTTCTACGAAAAAAATGCAGTAGTTTTCCCCTGTACTTTTCTTTTCTGCTTGACTATGCAACTCAAACTGCATCAAAGTGGATGATGCTCGAAAGCGAAGAACTTTCCCAATGTTTAGTTCCATACTGAGAGGCCTTTTCGCCTCAACTTTCTGTGTGGATCCATACAGCGTCAGCCACTCGCTCCCAATTCTTGAGCTCTTCTTAATGAGCACTGTTGTATTTTTTTCCACTATTCCCCCTTTTACTTGCATTTTTGGCAACAAAAGTGGACTATAAAGGCGTCACGCATTTGTGTCGTTAAGTATCAAAAGTGTCAGGAATCGCAGAATTGCTGCGATCGACTACTTAGAAGGAGAATAGAAGAAATTGAGGAGCTTTGTTTCCATCGACGACTGCTAGAGGGCGTTTTTTGTTAATCAGATTGGATTGATGCATTGCGATTATTAGTTCCTACAAGGTCGAATTCTCACTGCTGCAGTCACCCCGACCGTTACTCTTCCCATCTGAATAGTTCATTTTTTAACATTTCTCCCTCCATTCACAGCGGTTGCACCTAAACTTAATGGGGAGCAAGTGAAGTGAATTTTCCACTAACTCATACATCATCCCCCAATGAGGAAAGGGGGAAGAGAGGGATAAAGGAGGTAGGAACTGAGGTCAAAAAACGAAGAATTTTGTTCATTTCCTATCCGCATTGCCCAAAGTATAATAAGACGCTACTGTTTACTTCAATAATAGTGCAACTGATTTGTGAATTTTGTTGCTAGCATCCCTTTTGACTGATAGTTGTCTTTGTAAGATGGTGAAGGCAGCTAATTTGCCAAACAGAATTATGTCTACAAGCGCTGCAGGACACCTGACTGCAGCTACTCCTCCTCCTCCCTTCGCCTTTAGTATTTCCTTATAAAAGATTATACTTATAAGGTTATATTCAAGAACAAACAACTATGGTGATTCCAAAAGGCTATTTTTTTTTCTAAAAGAAGTTTCGGAACAGTTGTTGCGGGCCAGCCTCCGGATTCAACAAAAGTCTCTTTATTGGCTATGTTTCCAGGCTTCTCCCGGAAAACGAAGCCATTCCTATTTGCGATCCAACTTTTTTTCTCAAAAAAAGTGAAACAACTATTGTAGATCCCTATTCCTGATTAATGGCCAATGCAAAGTTCGGCTCCTGTCCACTGAGTGACTTACACCACGCACATTTCTGAACCACCACCACCCTCAACACCAGCAGCAGCAACAGCAGCAGCAACAGCAGCAGCATCGGTACCATCAGTCGTCGCAACAGTTGCAACACGCCTCGTCCACAATGCACCACTCGATGCCCTCGGGGATGTATAGTTTCAGTGGCGATCAGGCCTTGGTTGATCATGAGGGCACGGTTCGTCGACTGAGCACTGCGCAACGTGAGCGCTTGAGTCAGGACTTGACAGTGGTGCAGACCAATCTCCACATCCTCAATGACATGCTCACCGAACTCCAACCTGACGCCATATCCTCGGACGACCTTGAGCTGCTACAGGTGGGTCAACTGTGGAGAGTGCATTTGTCTTTTGTGTCGTGACTCGGGGGTTAGTCATATCTCCAGTGGACCAGGCAACATGAGCGTTTTGTCAGTTTTACACAAAAGAAGAAATGTAGCATTCTTTAAATGCTTGTTTCCATGTGGTGATACAAAGGAGCGTCTAATAAAACATTGTTTCTTCGTTTTTTCATGACTTGCTTTGTTTCGATAACTCTCCTGTCTGCTTTTCACAGCGGGCTCATTCTTCTTCGCCCAGTAGGTTTTGCAGAATTCATTTAACCCTAACACCAATGCAGCTCCCTGAGTTCCTTCTCTCAGGACGTCATCATTGCATGTAATGGGAGAGACTAGGACGCCCTCAAGGTGTTATGCAACGTCAATTCGGAAGGTGGATCCCAAAATCTCGATTTAAAGCTTACCGTGGGAACACCATTTGTCACCTTATTTTACCTCACTAAATGCGATTAAAATCAACTGCTTTCTTGCCCTTCTTCTGCCCTTTTCAAACAGGAACATGCATTAAACCATTCGTTTACCACGGTTTCTCTTTCCCTACACACCAGAAATGGCTAATTACTTGTCAATCTGTGAAGTGTGTGGAGTACATCTGCCTCGTAGGCGTGCTTCAAAAAGTGTTGCCTTTTGTTCAATTGCCAGACCTGTGGTAAGTCCACTGGGACGTACATGTGTTTCACTTAGTCGTCAGTTTTTTATCATCGTCTGCTTACTTTCAAAAGATGGGAAACTTGGAAAGCCGGTGATTCGACAAATCAATCGTTCCACTGGGAACACATGAATGCTTCTTCTGGAGCAAGTAAGACTTGGCTTCGAACCACATCGACATTTTTAATTTGTTTGCCTCCATTCATCTATTTGTGTGGTAATTCTCGCCTGCTCCTCCTCCTCCCTCTCGCTGTGCAAAATGTTGCCCTATTGGCATGAGCAAGTCCGCCAAATAGAGCATGCTCTGTGAGTGAGACCTTAACCGGCCATCAAGAAATCTCTAAGGGAAGATGGATGTTTGTTGGTTGCAGCGAGCTAAAAATAGTTTTATTGTGGAGGACTTGGAGGAGCCTAGAGCGCGTTCAAGAGGTGTACACTATGAGTTATAAAAGGGCTGCATAAACACACTGGAAAGTTTAGTGTCTGGTTTCCAAAAGGAGGGAAGAGCGTTTGGCAAGATTTTTTGTAGAATGGAGTTGAAGGATGGTTTCTTTGAAGTTCTCAATTAAGGCGAGGTTCAACTTTTCAACTTTTTTGCCCTGTTAGATTTGAGATGGGTGATTCACTCCCTGTCAGATGAGATAATTAACCGAATCGTTCGTTGGGATTTTCGTTAGGCGAGATGTGCGTTACATTTTGGTATTTCTCGATGAGGAAGAGACTGGTGATCGTAAGAGAATTGCAAAGGTGTACCAGAAAACGAGAAAAAAAGGGTAAATGAGGAGGAAGTAGAAGTTTCACTGAAAAGAAAACTGTTAAATGGGAAGATCAATCCAACGACAAGATATGCAACGTAAACAACAAGGTCTGGGTAGCTATTTTAATCACATCTTTCCAGTGCTTTAAGCAAAACTTATCTGACAAGCTTATCACCGTCCTCAACTGCGTGTAAGAAGTTGACGGTATTGTTATTTGTGCACGACGTCACAAATGTGTGACACATGCAACATCTCGCGTATCTTCCACACGCGTCTTCAACAACTTGTCCGACAAACGAGGTGACAGAATTGGGGGTTGAGTGGCACATCTCAACACCAAGTGAACAGAGGCTGCTCCTCAAGTCTGGGGTGAAGTGTACCGTCTAGTTTGCGGGCAACTGCCCCGGACTCGTCTCGCCAGTTGTTGTCACGGTATAACAATACAACATCTCTTATTTCAAGGTGAACTAGATGATTCTCCAATTCTCAACGGAAACAAACAGGTTTTAGCGCCAAACTATAAGCTTACCGGAAGTGGGAGCATTTGTTTTCTCGAAATGGGGGTGAATGTCTGATAAACCAGCCACGTCACCACATTGCTAGGGCGAAGTGGTAGGTGAGTGGACCAGCTTTCAAGCCACCAAAAGAATATTGCTGCAATGATGGACCCAGTGAAGTGGTCGAGGCAGGGCACTGTTCCCTCTGACAATGAAGAAGCTATAAAATGAACATCTGCATACTTGTGTCCGCACACCTTGGATCTCGCTGCACGCCTCACACACGGGTGGACGGTAAATGGCTTTGTTGACTGAAAGACCACCTGGGCTGTTTATGAGGTGGGAAAGTAAGGGAAAGGGGGCTGGTGACAGCTGCCTCAAACTGACCTCAGTTGGTTGTTTGGGCTGTTGACTTATTCCCCTGCTGCAACGCGGCATTTGAATAAATTGGAGCGGTTCCTCTTCACTAACCGTCGACAACAGCCCCTCGATTTGCGTTCCTCCTCCACTGCATCTTGCTATTTTATCGTACTTCTTCGTCGACTTTGTCGTTGATTGGGCCATCAAGACCATTTACTGACCATTACAACAATTGAACCTTTGCCACTATCCATTGAGGGTCGAGGCCTTTCGTCGCCCAGTGGTTGGCCTTCATCAGTCTCATCTACGCTATGGGATCCTTTCGCCCCAAATGTTAATTAGCAGCCTCATTTCCACTGCAATCACAACCATTTCACCAACTCATCCGTTCATCTCTGCATTCAAAAGATGACTTTATCCCTGTGTGAGGCAAGGACAAGGGACATTGGAACATTTCTCACTCACACTAGATTGCCTAGTGGATTACCGATAGACCACCTCCACCGTTGTAACGTTGAGGAACCAGACCAGACAGCACTGATCCACCAGTGGAGGCAGCATCCAATCGTTGTGGCCTTTGGACTTCTTTCTTCTTTTCCTTGGTGCGTTGCAGGCATTGAATGAGAACTGTGGTATGGTGCAACAGCTGGTGGGCGAGTTCCTATCCCAGGTTGCCGATGATGCAGCCAACTGAACGATGAACTCAGCAGCGCCTTCCAACGGTAGGTTGTGGTCACGTGGTCGTGGCAATAGCTTGCAGCACTATTTTTGCTGGAGTATTTTCCACTCATTCGGAGTGCAAAGGGTCCGCTTTCCTCTAGCGGCAAATCGGGTGATATTTGGTGGAGGCATTTTGGGGGAATGGGGAGGAATAGGGCATTGCCATACGCCACCCTAACAGGCGGTCCACATTGAACCACTCTTTCGTGGAGTGGCTTTAGAGCAAGAAAAATCCTTGAAATCGGATCTTCCGCCCTGTCGCCTTTGTCCCCACGGCGAGCATTCTGTGCCCACTCCAAATTTGCATGAAATTTACAATCAACTTGATTGGGAAAAGGAGGAAAGAAGATGAACAAGTTGGGGGTGAATGCAAAAATGACGCTTTTGTTTGAATAGACAGGGGACACAAAGCCGCAGGGAAAATATTTGCCTTTTGCCAAAAATTTGATGTCTTCTTTCGTTTTTATGTCATCACAAAGTTTACCCAACGGAAAACTGTTGATGGGAAATCAGTGGATGCTATGCTATTTGGTGGAAAAAGTCGACATACTTAAGAATGCCTAAATATTTACCCAGTTTATTGCATAGTGTAAGTTGGTTTTGAGAGAAATTTCCTGCTTACAAATCCCCCATCCATCCCTTCAACTTTAAAAGAGAAACATTTTTTCTGAAATGAAAGGAGAGTAGGAAAAATTTAGCAGTTTCCAGTTCTCCATTGGACATGGGACATGCCTCTGGCCAAGTTGGGATGAGTCAGCCGCGTCATGGGAAACGATGATGTTGTCTCCTCTATTCGGCGCCGCATGATTAAGCCTTGCATTGCAGCTTCCACTCTCCGCCACCGTTTACTCCCTCCTCCACCCTCCATCCCTTCCACCGACCCGCTCTTCTGCGAACCCCAATAAACGAAGGCATGGTGCTGCAGTGTTTTCGCACAGGTTTCCATAAATTATGACCTCCGATGTCATTCCCTTCATCCACGGTACGGAGGCTTAGAAGTGCAGCAGACATTCCTTTCACATGGGTCTGTCCATCACTGTCGATTGAAGTGGAAGATTTTCTATCCCATTATTGTGAGCACCAGACTAGGAGTAGCCTCCCTCACTTACGCACCAACCAACTCACGAAGGAGGCGATTGTTTTTCCATAAATCTGCAACGGTGGCTATTCTGAGAGCAATTCTGGTCTGAAAATGACTCCTCCTCTGTTTGACAAAAAGCGGTTTTGTTGGCTTGACAATGCGAAGACGGGATGTTGCAGTTTGAATGTTGAGTTCCCACGGAAGAACCGCTTGAGTGAGTAGAGCTGGTCACATTGGGAGCAGGAAAGGGAGGAAATTGGGAACTTGGCAATTAGCATTCATCAAGGTGAAACGTGTGATTGACTTTCGGTTGCAACGTGTTAGCAAAAGTCAAGTTCTCCTTTCTCCACTGCATCGAAGCAAAGGAACCAAACTGAACCAAAGCATTCGGTGCTACTAGGAGTCAACCAAATTGAATGGGTGTTTTTAAAATGCATTGAATCAAACACACCTTTCAACGAATTTTGAATTTACGCCGCTTCATTTCACTCCCACTGACGTGAGAAAAGAAGTTGCTTTGAATCAGAAGTAGTGCGAAATTCATCTACAGTGGAAGAGGGGCTTGGAACCAGTTACGATTTCACATTCACTCCTTTTCCTTTTAATGCATATTACTATGCCTAAATAATTGGCCAATTTTCATGAGAACTGGTTTCGTCAAGTCGTGTTTCACAGAGAGGGATTGGTTTGTGTGGCTGCAGTGAGGCGGATGGCAAGCCGTTTTGGTGAGCAAAGGTGAGAGTGGATTTGCTAACGCCAGTGGAAGGTGAAGGCGAGGGGACGAGCTAAGGCTGGTGGTGAGGCACCTCGAGAGACCCGTTCTGCCGTGGTAGGCCACACTGGTCGAGATCAACAGTGAGCTTGAGTCAAAGACTTGACTTGATATGAGAGGCTTTCGGGATCTTATGCCAGTAGTAGAATGAAACAAGTGTAGTGGATTTGGAGAAGAGAAAAAGGCAGATAGAAGTATGCAGAAATTTTGCTCAGTTGGATGATTTCGCATAGATTCGATGACACAAGAGCTGTACTTCCAAGGGAAAGAGATGACTGCTGCTAATCTTCTCACCACCTAACATTGTGGACACTGATCCTAGAGCTCCTAGAGCACATCAGAATTCGTCTAGAGCAATAAATGAGATGCGTGCAGTTCACGAAGTCTTCTTAGTGCAAAAAATTGACACCGAATAATGAGAAGGCATGGTAGGGAAGCGTTTGATGCATCCAAAATGGACGAGTTGCATAAGTGAAATGGTGGGTAGGGAGTGGAGGGCATAAGTGAGACAATCCTCTCCAACTGCAACAAAGCTCATGCGTCTTCCCAATGCATTACAGCTTGCCGGTTCTAATTGCTCTCAGCCTGGCTTCGCCAATGCCCTTTGATGCTGCTTGTTTTGGCAGGACATACGGCGGCATTTCAATTGGCAGGCATTTGTCCCATCCCATCCCATCCCATCCCATCCCATCCCATCCCATCCCATCCCATCCCATCCCATCCCATCCCATCCCATCCCATCCCATCCCATCCCATCCCATCCCATCCCATCCCATCCCATCCCATCCCATCCCATCCCATCCCATCCCATCCCATCCCATCCCATCCCATCCCATCCCATCCCATCCCATCCCATCCCATCCCATCCCATCCCATCCCATCCCATCCCATCCCATCCCATCCCATCCCATCCCATCCCATCCCATCCCATCCCATCCCATCCCATCCCATCCCATCCCATCCCATCCCATCCCATCCCATCCCATCCCATCCCATCCCATCCCATCCCATCCCATCCCATCCCATCCCATCCCATCCCATCCCATCCCATCCCATCCCATCCCATCCCATCCCATCCCATCCCATCCCATCCCATCCCATCCCATCCCATCCCATCCCATCCCATCCCATCCCATCCCATCCCATCCCATCCCATCCCATCCCATCCCATCCCGTCCCACCGCATCGCATCCCACTTCGTTGTTGTTGCTCGCATTGCCGTTGCCTAGTCCACGTGTTGTTTATGCGCTATGGTCAAGCCACTTATCCGCCTGCCTTTGTTTGTTCGCCTACCCGTCTCTTAGAGGCGCAGAGATTAATAAAGCAGTGGATTCATTTCCTGCCAACTTTCCTTTCTCTAGACCTCTTAACTGACACTCTACTTCAAGTTAGCGTAGAGGCCTTTTGTTGCCTTTGTTGAGGTCGATGCAGAGCAATGGGGAATGATTCAGTGCTCCTTTGTGATACCCTTGCTGTAGCGTAGTTCTCTTGCATGAATGCGTGAGTGACGAGTGAACGATACTTGTTCGAGGTGGAATAATTCATGACAATGTTGAGGTTGGGGGAAGCCAACTTTCCTGTGACCAACAGTGTTGGCGTGGTTTGAACGGTGACGAGGATAAAGACATTTTGAAGTTGAGGTGGTAGAGACCACGTGCTGCCATGGTTGAACAGGTATTGGTGAAGTTCTTGAATTTTCCGTTTGCCTCTTTATGAAATAGTGATGGGTTGTCGTGGTGAGTAATTCTTCAGAGGCAAGACGAATAGGGAGAAGTGGCGGAGGAAGGGCGTTTAGAGGAGTTAGCTGTAGCGGGTAGTGTCCAGCGTGCAATGCAACTTATTTGGATGACGTATTGTGGTGGGGCGAATGGGTTGCCAACCCAATCAACTAATCTGGGTCAGGTCAATTAAGCGGTCTCTTCTCCTCTCCTCCCTGCACCCCTCCTTATTGCAGAATCATTGGGAGAAGGCCTTTCAATCAGCGAAGACGTCGTCTGGCTAGCTGTCCATGCGTGTGTACGTGTGTCAGCAGAATGCAAATATCCTTGATACGTCTTCGTGTTCATACTTCCGTGTCCCTGCCAATGCAACGGTCATCTTTCGATTGTTTCAATGCTGACTAATGAAGTTCAAGTAGGGTTAGATGGCGTATTTGGCCAACTTGGGCACTAATCCGTTCCAATTACATGGTCACGCGGCTCTCTCCATAGAGTAGCGAATTTATTAGTAAATTAATTCCAGAAGGTATCATTTTTTATTTTGGAAACGAATAAAATAGTAGCCAAAATTTTAACCTTGTCAGCATAAATGTTAAATAAAGGCCAGCAGTTAAGTTAACACAGCCTTTTTGGGCCGATCAAATCTTGTCCAAACCGCAATCACTGCTGGGGTGTGAAGTGTCCTTCAAATGGCACCGCCAATAATGCACAACCAGTGGACCAATCAGGCGGGGCGGTGGTGGAGAGGGTGCCGGAATCAACTGACACTTGAGCAAGGTGAGTTCAAGACCTAATCGCAGATTCAAATTGTGAATTTAGCTCCAAAATTTATGACTGTCATAAATATGGCACAATTTACTGGACGAGGAGGGAAAGGTTTGTCTTGATTGTGACTTAAAATTTCCCACATAACTAAGTTGAATGGAAACAAATGAACTCGAGGGAATGGTGTCACTTGAATTGCTGACTGTTGGATGCAACTAGGAGTAAAGGTAATGACTGCAAGGCTTTTATTTGCAATATGCAGAATCCATTGGCAAGCAAAACGTCCATCTTGGCGATATTGCTGGCTCTGATTGCTAAGTCCTAGCTGAGTAAACAGGCTGTTTATGCAATCATAGTGAGGTTGAGGTTCTACTTTTAATTAACAGGAGCCTTATTGTGGTGGAAGTTTGAGTGAAAGAGACCACCTAAATACAGGCGCGTGAAATGTCCTTTAATCTACCCGACTCCTTCTCCCACTCCTAGCTCTTTCCACTGGGTTGAGGGAATTCATTAAATGGGATTTTCGGACCAAAGTTGTGCTGAATATGTTGTCGCCTTTTTTTTTCCTTTTTTTGAATAGAAGTAGCAACTCTTGGGAATATTTATGTTATTAGTCCTTGTAGAAATGGTTATGTGTCGGAAACAATGGAGGAGAAGAATGTGAGATAAATCTAACGGTGGATAGTTTATTAATGGACGCATTCGCCACTAATCATCACCTTTTTCCTTAACAAGTTACAAGGTTGTTACCAATTCCATATTTTTCTTCTCAAAACATTCTGTAACCGGCGTAAGAAGAAATGTGGATTCTGAAGATGGGATGGATGGGATAGTAAACACATCCTTTCTGTCTCATGTAGAGTGATAGTAGAGTCACTTTGGGATACAGCTTGTCAATGATGCCTTCCAAATGGCTGACTAGTCTTGACTGCTGAGGAGAGAGAGGTCATAGTTTCTTTTGCTCGACCTTTAGCTGTACCTTAGATTAAGGGTGAGGGATTCAAAGTGGACACACATGCACACACGGGCAGAGATACAGCACTTGGTCATCTGGAATTAAAGTGGTGCCACTGGTGTGCAAAGCTGTAAATCAACCATTTGCTTCTGCCCGATGTCACGATTAGTCCTTAAACAAACGGTGAAGATGATACCCCAACACTTGTCATTAAAGGTAGACCAGTCAAGCAAAAAAATGTATGTAGGTTGAAGGGTAGATTAATGGCCTTTCAGGCTTCCCGTCTGCCATTTTGATGTCTTAAATGGCACCTTCGTCAAATGCTCCCAAATAATAGTGTTTAGAAGACTCTACATTTTCATTTTCATCTTTTGAGAAAAAAATCTACTAGTTGAGTTTCCACAGCCTTTTACATGCATGAACAATTCCTGAGACATTCATGAAGAACTTAGCCCCCATAACATCGTGGTATCGACTGAGGTGCCGACGGTGAAATGATGCACAACAAAACGCTGCGCATTTACGCTGCGCACCTATCTGCTTGAGTCGAACCTCCGTCCTGGCAATTCCGGCTGATAGCCTATTTCCATGGCTTTGCGTTCATAACCTTCGCTTTCCATCATCCACACTTAACTACTTTGGGACGTTTTTATAGGTGATTCACTACACAATCACCCCATCTGTTAGCAGTCAACCCTAAATGCTAGGATTCCATGCATACATACAGGTATAGTTCCCTCATAGCACCACTACCTCAACTGACAGAGTGGAGGAGCTGGAGAGATTGCCTTCTTATGCGCGCCTTTAGACCACCGAGACCTTCGGCTGTCCCAATATATTCTAATTTGTGGGCAGAAAATCGTCTTCTTTGCAAGGCAAACTGCAAAACCATCAAGTTATTCCCTGAAGTGGTTTTTCAAATTCCCACCGAACACTTAAGACGGTGGGCCGAGGGTGCCACAAAAGCCTCGGGAAATGTGTCTACTGAATCAATCCGTGTTTACGATCCACCTACTTATCCTAACTGCATGACAGATGGACAGATTTCACATCGCTTAGCCTGCCGAGAATTGACAACCCAAAGTGGTGCTTTAACTGACCTAGAATAACGCTCAATCCACCCAAGTTACTTGCATATAACGTGACTACGGTCGAGTCACCACCTATCATAGAACAATGTATTTGAATGAGCTTTCTTCGTGAAGGTGGACTTGCCGATGCACACAGATCCAAGCTGGATGTGCCATATGGCGTCTCTGTTCTCCTCCAATCATGCGATTCCAGCATCCCCTCAAGTAGTCGCCAGTGTGGATGAAATTTAGTGTCCAACTTGTCAGTCCTGGCAGAAGAAAAGCTTGAGCAAGATTGCCGATGGAACCCAATCATGCGGGGCAAGGGTATTGGCTGAGCTCTAAAGAAAATGATCCATGAAGGATTGGAATGATGATCTTGGCTTAGAAAAGAAGCCGCTTTAATAGTTTTAATTACCACATCTTTGGTATTCTGTTGTAACCATTTGTCTTTAAAATCTTCCTACCACGATTTTCTGGATTTTTTTCAAAACAATTCTGTCGTTTATAATAAAAAGGGAGTCTGAGGGCCATGGTGAAGAAAACAGATTTTGTTAGTGAAAATTCAAGATCCTTTGCCGCTTTACAGTCCACTTGGCTCAATCATTTGCGTTGTCTTGATCACTCGGCCAGCCAAATTAACCATTCAATCAATCACATCACAATCAACGGCAGCAATCGTAAAGAAGGGACAATTCAATTCATCATGATGTCTTCCATTGTTGCACATTTAAGCAATCCATTTAGCTGCCACTTCAAGACCAATCATCTTGACTAATAGCCTTGAACAATATGGTAAATACATTTGTCGGTGCTTTCTTCATTCCCTCAAGGATTCATCCATTCTTCCATCCCCCATCCATCCATCCATCCATGTGTCATTTCTGACCTCATTTATTCGTCTACTTACTCATCTGTTTATCGGTCAGCATCCTCTTGCCTTCCACGTCAGTCTACTTTTAACTTGGGCTGCCGATGTCGCCTCATGCTGTTGCAGATCACATCAGGTGTGTGGTTCCTAATTACAGTGCTAATCCTACTACCTTTGGGGATTCAAATGTGGGTGATATAAAACACCTTTGTCATAGTTCCGGTTAGCACCTCATGAGCTACTGCGAAAAGGGAAAGAAAAGCTCAACACGGTGATCACTTGGGGAGCTTAAACAAGGCTTACTCTTACTCGTCAACATCTGACAGCACCTGTTTGTCTGTTCATTCATCATTTCTGCCACTTGTATCTCTTTATCAAAGCGGCATTTTCTCCATCCAAACTGGTTTTGGCTAAAACAACTTCAATACTCAACCAAAAACACAACAATGAACGCATGAGTGCTTCACTCCCTAGAAGGCAAGAAAAGAGAACAGGGGAAGGGAGGGCGAAAGGGAGGCAGACAGAAGGAGGGCAGAGAGAGTGAGGAATGAGGAAACGTGAGAGGCTCATGTATGCGTAGATGTCTTCTCTTCCATCTTCCCATGCTTACCCACTTTCCCCAAACGTCGACATGGCCAAAATGCCCTTGAAGTTGAGAAGTAGATAATCCTCACCAGTTGTTTACTCCTCTTCTCTCCTTTCAAAATAATGTCGCTCTCAAAATGGGAGAACCATTAGTTGAATAACTTGAGCGGGACAGGTTTTGAAGCAATTCACTGATGCTTTGGTTACTCCAAAGGTGGGCAACTTATTCCCTCGCTTTCTCCACCGCAAATGAGTCTGTTCATCAGAGCCACAGACAAAGTGAAGGAAGAAGGGGCAGTGAAATCCCTAAAGATGTTTGCTTGGTGGGAAGAGGATGAAGGGCAAATGTTGACCTGCCAAAAGTGCTGCACACGATCGTGTGAGTGTGTGTGCCATGACAAAGCAGTTTAGGCACGAAAGTGCTGGCTCATCAGAGTGAGAGAACTGCGGCTTTCTAGACAGATCAAAAGTAAAGTGAAAAATTCATGCCGAACCAATTCTTGCGTAGTCGAGCAGAAGAATGAGTGTACCTTCCTCTTATTTTATCAGTGGATTTCGACTGCCCAAATGCGTTAACACTGATTAAGGACAACCTAGGCTACTGGAATGTTGTCATGACCCATCTCGGGTCGGATTCCGAGAGGTCCAAAGCTGAACGCCAGCAATGTTGCCCGCTGGCATGCACACGGCTGCTAGATGGATGCAAATACACAGAGCGGTCTTATGCTCACGAATTTCCAGGTCCTGGTCAATCATGACCCCTGGATCGTTAGCACGCATTGGGATATAGGTACGGTACTCGTTACTGCTCCCCCATAAATTCCTCCTCTTTGGATTCGAAAAGTAAAGATTAAAAGGAATGGAACTGAACTGGCTCCGTCGTGAGGCCTTTAGAGAGAACGACATAGGTGGGAGGTCAGCACATCGTGTAGAACTAGTTTGTGTCTGGTAGTGAGTCACTCATGCATGGGTGCATTCCACCGCTAAAGGGTGAAGTTCCTTTCCTCTTGCTAACTGTGGCCAAGTACGCCATCCCGTGACTAGAGGGTGGAAAAGACTATGCTTTCAATACTTGTCTACAGAAAACAATTTGGGGTCATGTGTGGATGGGTAGGGAAAGGTCATGGATACGAGAGGGCTGTGGACCGCATCCACAAGCGTCTAGCTAAGTGCGGATGTAAACACGGGAATTGATTGGCCAACCAGCAGCTGGAATGGAACTGCGAGAGTGGGAAGCCCGTACTTCAGCAGTGATTCCTTATAGTGTATCAACCGTTTTGGAAACCAAATCCCTTTGACTACCTTCAAACGAGGATGGCCTCCCTCATTCCGGCCTTCCTCTTCCCCCTTCCAAAAGTAACCGGCTAATTACGATGATTATATGATCCTTCATACCCTCTCAAACTGATGACACAAATAAGTGACACGCCCTCCATCCACTTTTGCAAAGAAAACCTGGGCAACGTTCACCATGATAAAGTCGCGAGGACTGTGGACAAATGGCCTACCCTGCTTAACGGCACAAAACTGCAAAAGAAAGGTCCATCAGCTAAAGGCGGAAAACTAAGACAGTCCTTCGGCAAATTCCATCTTAGAGGCAAGTTTTCCATCTAGTACATTTGCAGTGAGTTTAGCATCAGAGCTGGTGCATAGTCTCTCATACTTATTATGTGCTTTAAGGTATTCTTCTAGAAGGATGAAGAAGACAAATGAACGAGAAACAGATGCATGTATAGAGTGGAGCAAGATGGTCAGAGGTGGATCAAACTAGTACGTATCAAATTTCTCGATGTTTTTTGGAATGCTTATAGGGATGACTCGAAGCTCCGCCTGCTCCTTCCAATACTTCCCGTCTTCCACCTATTCCCTTTAGAAATGCAGTCAATTTAAAACCTGTCAAATTTTCACTTAGTAAATCAAAATCCATACCAGAATCCAACAATAACATCAACACCACATTCCCTTTCCAATCTTCTATATGAATTTTTATTTGGCCACTATTTATTGAGACGAAATGTGCCCAATACATGTCAAATGCTTCCCATGTCACTTGACAAGTTGCATTACACATTGTTACAGTAGCTGACAGAACTCTATTCCCATAAGCAACCATTCTTATTACGGATTGTGGTTTAAATCTCTCTACCCCAACAGCACACAAGGAATAACAGGAACCCTCTGAAGGACTGTTTATGGATGATGAAGAAAGAGAGGTTCAAAGATCACCGCCAGTTCGCCATCATTATTCTCGCCAAACTGGGTAATTTTCTGCCTCCTCTTAACAGCAGCAACAAGTTTTCTTTAAGGAGGCATGTCATTAGTTTTCGTGGTTCGGTCGACACATTGAAGGAATGACCTCATTGACACCTTCACTGTCCTTCTGTGCTTGGGTAATAAACCTTTCCTCCCCACTGCTACTCCCTGTGCTGCCTTCAGAGATGACTCGACAACCCCAATCAAGTAGACAGCACTCCTGATTTCCCTACTGATACATGTGAATTGTGGGGAGGCGAGACCTGTGCTTCCTAAGGCAGTATAACAGAGAAGAGCATAAGTGTCAAAGCCTTGAAGAAAAGGCTTTTAACTAACCTTTTCCAAACGGTGTGGCGTGCATTACGTCCAGAGTGTGCCTTCTCTAATGTCAAGTGGTAGGAACGAAAACTATGCGGAAAATCATGGCGCAAAAGTAACTGGTTCCCTGTCAAATGACATTGTGGGAGCTGGTTGTTAGTTAAAAGGCAAGACATTCCTTTGTCAAGACCGACAACATCCCCACCCAAAGTTTTCCGTATAGAGTACAGTGAAGAGCTGTTCCAGCCCCACAATAATGCGAAAAATTAAGGCTTCTAAGGCAGAATTTATAGTCAGTAGTACCACTCTGCTTACTTGCCCCTGTCTCTGCAATCGTGCAGACCTGTTAGTGCCGCCTCTAAGACACACTCAAGGGCCTTTACTGTGACAATGTAGAAGCAGTCCTGCTTGAGGTCGCATACCTCGAAGAGGTAATATGATACTGGTGCGCAAAGGATGTGGTAGGAGGTTAAAACATGTGGTTGTGATCGCTTATTTGCAAACAGTAGATATGGATGATTAAAACTTTTCCCATCTGTAGTGTCAAAGTAAGAGTTTAATGCTCACATTGGCTGTGTAGTTGTAGGAGAGCACTACCAGACACTTAATGCTTTGCAGAAAGGTGAGCCTTAAAATCCTTTTATTAGCATTTTGCCTTTAACAAGCCTCTATTTCTCGTTAAGCTGGTGAACAAATGAATAGTTTTCTCGAGAGTCCTCCAGTCACCACTCTCCACACACCCCCACGACACGCACCACCTCTCTTCTGCAAGACTGTGCTTCCCTTGTGCATGCAGTGCATTACCGCCAAAAATCATTCGACCTAAAGCTGTTGCCTTGCCGACTGGCACCGAATAAATAGTGAGATTCATAAATCTACTTGGTCAAAGGGAAGGCGCTCCGACAGCAGTGAAATCCGGTCCATCAGTCGGAAGAGTAATGTCCCGATCGTGTTGCATCCTAGAACAAGGGAGCTGTTGCCTCATTCTATTACGCAACTGCATTCACCTCGATGATATTTCCCCACACAACAGTAGTCAAGTGTTTTTTGTATCGTACAGACATTGCAAATCACATGCAAAATGGAAACGATAATTCGGAAGTGAGTGAAGAGGGGTAGATAAGGTAGCCAGAATTACTGCGTGTGCAATGTGGAAAAAATGTTTTAGT
The DNA here is from genome assembly GCA_001870725.1 of Taenia solium. Taxonomy (NCBI): domain Eukaryota; kingdom Metazoa; phylum Platyhelminthes; class Cestoda; order Cyclophyllidea; family Taeniidae; genus Taenia; species Taenia solium. Next base: position 100,391 of record MIEF01001707.1, read on the forward strand.
GAAGATAGGGCCTCTTATATCACCGTGGAGAGGGCCACTGAGTTACGAAGGGGTATTAGTCGGAGCTATTGCGTATATCAACAGCATACCAGTTCTACTACATAAACATTTTCCTTTTTTGAGTTTCCTTCTTTGTATTTACCTCTTCAGAGCCCTCTTTCAGAGGTGTAATCAGCTGCTAGGAGTAGCTATAAATAATATGGTAAATTTGTACCAAAGAGGGATGCTACCTACTAATGAGGTAAGTAGCATGTGATCTAAATTTTGGAAGGATATATAAATAACACGGCATTCGCATTGCCAAAATGCATCAGGTTAGATACACTTGGTGAGAATGTGGTGGCTAGATGCAGGGTTGTAAGAATTGTATATCTTGCCTTAAGTTTGTCAATTTTTGGCGGGAAAGGGCTACCCTTGAAAGCTCCTTTAACTAGTAATTGTAAAGCTATTCAGCAGCAGCTGCAGTTCAGACAATACGTTTTATGCTTCTACAGCATAATGGGCTTATTTGGTGGAATTTCTTTGGCCTTGCCACTAATGCAGGCTCCCGAGTGCCTCCCTCCAGAACGTCATCATTACAAGTAATGAGACGTGTTAAACGTGTTAACCATGCTCCGCAATGCCAACTGGGAAGTCGGATCTGAAAATTTGGGTAGGGCATCCTAATAACACGGCATTTGCAAAATCAAACCATTACATAACTGATTCCTTTCGGTAAAAGTGCAGAGACTGGATAGAGGGTTATTGGAGTTGTATTGTTTGCCGCTAGTTTATCAAGTCAGTGCCAGAGAAGGCAACGCTCAAAGGCTCTTCTTATCGTGAATGGAGGGCTTTCCAGTGTTAGCAGCACTAATCACAGCATGCTTTATCCTATAGCAGGTGATTTCTCCCTCTCTACCCATTGGTTTATTTTGGTAGAATTCATTTTGCCCCATCCTGTCCCTTCTGTTGGGGCGTTGTCATACTGCTAAGGAAGAACATCACTACCTGTAATGGGAGGGGCCGAGGCGAATTCAAATTGGTAAAGGATATCAAAGATAGTGTCGGAACTGGTAATCCCGCATTAAGACGCGTTGTGGAGGCATTGTGTATCCACTACACTATTTAACCTCTCCAAACATGCTCAAAATGAGTGGTCTTGTTGCCCTTTTTCTGTCCTTATCAAGCGGGAATGTGAAATGAATTCGTCACCACGGCTGCTCTTTCCCTAACTAAAAATAGCTAACAACGTGTCAGGCTGTAAAATGCGTAAAGTGCAGCTGCCTCGCATGTGTACTTTAAAAAAGGATTCATTTTTTTAAGGTTCTTAGCCTTCGGTAAGTCCATTGGGCCATAAAGATACTTCGTCCAGTCGCCATTTCGTTTATTGTCACCCATTTACTACTCAAAAAGGGAAAAAAAGGAGATTAGTGATGTGACAATTCAGTCTTTTCACAGGGAATAAATGAATGCTTCTCTTGGGGGAGGGAAGATGTGGTTTAAGGATGCAACGGCATTTAGTATGACCTTCATTGCCACCTTGCATTTCTGTCACTCAACCGCATCTCATCAGAATAGACGAGGTAGACTACACATCTCTTCCAAAAACTTTGTCACTTTCCTTTTTTCCCTTTTCTGTTTTACAAGTCGGCACACCTTTTTCAATCGCCTCCTGAAATAGGCTTTTCGCGAAGAACCTTCCCTTAAAGTTCCACATTATTTCTACAAATAATTGTGGTTACAGTCTCTTTCCTCCTTCCTCTGCCCCATCTCGCTACCTTTAACTCCTTACCCTCGCACCCTACCCTACCTCTCTTCGACAGACTTGCTGTCAATTTCTCTTCTCTGCAAAGTGTTTTGCTTCCGGACGTCAAAAACAGCATCAAAGAACAAAAACACGTTTGTCCCAGGCACTTGTTTCCTGACCGTCTATTCTGCTACGCCTTTGATGAAATGCGGAAAAGGAGAGGTGGAGATTACCTACATACAAGGTTAAGCAGTAGAGAGGAGAGATAGTTTTCGGTCCAGAGCACAAGTCTGTCTGAATTCTACCACACGCGCATACAAAGCGAGGCGAGTCTTGAAGGAACAATGACGTGGTGGGTGCCTCTCACTTGTAGAGTGAGCAATTGACGATAGATCGTTGAAGCATAATTACCGATTCAGAAATCGGTATGACAGTAAAAGAGAAGGTGGACCACCGTAGAAGTAAGTATATGAAGGCATCTAAAAAATGGAAGAATATTAGCTCCCCGAGATGGGTAAGGAGTGACATCGCTCCTTATCACGGCTAAATGCACCTCCAGGTGGATGTGACTACTGTTTCCCATGCCGCCATCTACACAAAGCAGAGCATGCATAGGTGGAGCTACTTCCATTAGCCTCGTCAACTAATTGTTCTCTTTTGGCTCCTCTAAATCCAGAGTGTACACTTATCATCACTTTATAGTTGTTGCCACCCGGGGTGATTCACTTTCAAACCACGAGTGCGACTTCTTGAAAAATCCTGCTATCCAGCTACTTAAACCTAACGAGGAAGGTGATGTCCTCAGACAGATGACTGCAAGATTGGCAGGAAAGGTGATTGGATATTTGAAATCATTCGCACCCCAGAATAATACATCTTTCCATCCTAAAGACTAAGAGAGAGTTTGACTAGCCAGTGTCTCTAGATGCACCAGACTGCTATTTGTCTTCACGACATTCGCATAAACTCGAAAGAGAAAGGAAATACAAAAGATAAATCCCACAGTCATATTGAGAAATCCCCTCACGATGTCGAAGAAAACATTAAATACTTTTGCAATAGCAGAGAAGAGGAGGGGGGGAGAGGAGAAATTAGGAGTGAAAGGTGTTTGGGAGAGATGGAGGTATGTTAGGCAACGTACTGCCTAACACAATTCTCAGGATCTCTGTATTTTCAGGAGGCATTACTCGTAGGGTATGCCAAAAGGCTCTACCATCTCCATTCAGCCATACCCGTCTCTTATACCTTCTCCTTGTAAGCAAAAATACTTTATAATCTGTAAAAGTTTTCATTATCCCCAATAAAAAACCCATTATATGCATATGTACGTATATTTGAAGGTTACCTGCCTCAGTTACTGGAGGGGTCGCAAAATCGACATTGGGCAGCCGGGATCCATTTAATACTTAAATTCGAACCCGAACGTTGCTAGCAGTTGTGATCCCCACAAAAGGAGCCCCAAAGATCTTGATTACTCTTAACTTTCTTTTTAAGTGTGAATCAAAATGAGGTGAAATTTAGGGAGCACAAAAACCTGGAATCAGCGTAACAACTAAGTTAAGGACAATGACATGCGATAAGATGGATTTCTATACAGTTGTCGTGCT
>MIEF01001741.1:0-19872 GCA_001870725.1 Taenia solium
CTTGTGTTGCATTAGAAGGAAAATTCAGAAGCATCCCAAAGCAGTAAAATAAACGATTTGCATGGTGAAGCGTTTGTTATCGCAGAAGCGGGTGGTCCACTGCCTAATCTGGGAGACTTCATCAATAGAAGATAGCCACACTGATCGACAATAAACATGGGAGGCATTTCGATGTTGTTCTAACAATAGCTTCCTTATGCCTTCAGTAAAGCCACGTTGCCTTAAATCAAGAGGTAAGATAATTATACAAAGTAGAAAGGCCATTTTTCAAAAAAGCTTTACCAAACTTACTAATTAGGCATCTCGTTGGTTCTGAGGTTAGAAGTGAGGGCTTGAAAAGAGCTTCGGAAAACTTGACGTCATGAAATATGAAGCAGAAATAAATTCAATGAACAAAGATATAGGACTAAATGCTAAAGAGCAAAATAAGTGGTAGCTTTTGATATTCATGTATCAATTGCATCAATACCCACAAGTAGTTTTGGCAAACGATTTCAACAAAAGAAACTTCCAATTAATGTAATAGGTGTGTTAAACAATACGGCTGGCAATTATTAAGGTGTAAGTTAAAGGTAGATATAGCTAAGAAAGAGTGATTAAAATTGTCGCAAGCACTGAGCGTGGCACCAAAACAGAGCAAACCCATGACAGATCCTAAGTGAAATCGTTAGCTATTAATCTAGAAGTATGACAGTAAGGGGAGCGATTGGCACCTGATGTGCTTCATACATCATGGAGTAGGTGCCTCGAGAAATGAAACTGGTCACGTCGAAGTGCGGTAATTGCACCGTCCTAACTTCGCTAGGACAGAATACGGAGGCGAAATATATGCTGCGAAAAACCAACCGCATGCAAGTACTGTAGTGGCGCGCGCCTATGAGTGAGCCAATCAGCTTATTGCATGTGGTGCGCACCCAAGCAACACGCATGCGTAAAGTCGTTGGTCAGCCCCCCTGCGGCCTTCAGCTCTATCATAATGCATTGACATTAAAAACGAAAAATATCAGTTACTCTGTTTAACAGAAAGGTAATGCGGTGGCGTCGATGAGGATAGTGGAGACATTGCCAGATCTAGAGCGGAAGGCAATCTACGAGATGGAATTAATCCATGTATTTCCTCATCTCTATGTCTAGTAGGATACATTTTTAAGCAAAACACGCAGTCAAGCTCATATACTCCTCATACCCTTTCTCCCTTTGTGTTAACATTGCGTACGGAATCTCGCGCTGCCTGCTTAACATTCTTATCTACTCCCACCTTGCAAATCCGCAGCGCCAGATTTGGCATCACACATGCTATTCTAATACCCGGGCCAATTCCACACTTCCATCCATATTCTACGCTGAGAAGATGGTCTCTTTCACCATAAATTGATTACGCACTAAGATATCGCTTCAATTCTGCAGGAATGATGCTAACGCTTACCTGACCATGCATTTGTATGCGTTACCCTGTTCTGTTACTCGATTAAAACTCATCGCTGGACAAGCAATGAGTGACACTCCGATGTGAGCATGCAGACGGAGGTTCAGTTGTCAGGACAATGTTGTGTTGCTATCTGACACGTCATCTTCTAAGCCCTCGATCAATTGGTAAGTAATGTTCAGGCACGTTCTGAGGTCACAGGATGAAATTAATGAACTCCAGTTAGGCTGCCGCAATGTCTACTTTTGGGTGGGAGCCAAACAGCATGACATTCCATTTTTATCTATGAGAAAAACACATTCAGTTGGTAAGTGGGCACAATCAAAGCTCAGCTCCAATAAATACAAGCATTTTATTGAGTATGGGAACGCTTTGAGACCAGACTGTGTAAATTTAAGTCAAGGCACCTGGGAATTTTATGCACTTGGGCACTGCTAAAATGTCTTCGTTGTTCCCTATCTACCAGTTTTAGTTTGGCAATCTTTTGTGATGTCATATGGGTCGTGGGAAGTGTTATTGACGAGCGTTGATCGCTGCGATTTGCAGGCGTTACATCCCATGCTATCTCTTTAAATCCCCACTGTCGCCAACGCGTTACAGTCCATGAGGATCTGCTTCCTCTGCTCACCCATTATGTTCACTTTGATATATGCGTACATTGCAGTTTAGCAATGGAATCACGTGCTCAAGAGGATTGTCATCGGGAGTCAAACAAGCAAAAGACGCGAAGACCAGACAAGAAGAGGCAAATACCGAGCCAAGTACAGTGTCCAATTCGTAAGCATAGATTCTCCTAGGCTGTAACAAAGAGATGCATGGAGATAGGACGTAACAGAAAGTGTTGATGTGTATTGCGACATTAAGAATGTGCAAATAGGTAACTGATTAGGTAATGGATGAATAATAGCTGCGTCACCTAACTACTGCACATGAATGCAGCGCCTACTGAGGACTAGCCCGTGCACACTTTATTTGTCGCAAGATAGGGTAATTAGGGTAATGCCTGGTTGTACACAGGACCATATGACGATCTGTACGTTGCATTGGCAACAATCTAGGTCTTATAGAAGCGGTGAGGCATTGAAAGAAAGTTGGTAGCGTAATGGAAGTCCGTTCCTAGTCAGTAATGATGATAGCCCTCAGTAATGGTTCATTTAGGTGCCTACATTCCGGCGTATTGAATTGTGAGTATGTGAGAAGCCGCTGCTGGATCTCTAGGCCACAGGTCGCTTTGAAAATGTCATCGTCGTACAAAGGGTCACAAATTATTTTTCCGGTTTGTCAATAATAATGCAAATCGGTGCACAGGACAAATTTTATTGCAATTTTGCCCCAACGTTGATACACATTACATGCGGAGTTGAGGCCACAAGCGACCAATAAATCATTTAGAACCTCCGGACAGCAGCATCCTAGAGGCCTCAAGTTTATGTCAGGATACAGACACCTCTAAGAACCTACTGAAGCCATCTGTATGGAGACTCCGAAAAAGCCTGCTCATGAGGAAAATCGTGGTGAAGTGGTGATTGATGGAACATGCCCAGCTAACTTTATTGTTGATGCACTTAGACAATCGCCTAGCAGCGCAGGATGAGGGAAGGAGCACAAGAATTTTCAGCCATGCGACAATAGATTGCTCTGCCTGCTCTCTATCCCCTACCGAATTCGTAAGATGAGTACACTGAGTTTTCCTGAGAATCTACGAATGACGTCTTTGCTCCAGGAAGTCTTCTCATTTTACTTCGCAAGTGAAGCATTCCTGTGTTGTTATAAACATTGTTGATAGTTGTCTGTGAGAAGGATGACCCTGTTCTTGAAGTAGATTGGTGAATGGATTGAAAGCTATCGAATCGAAAAGGGTGTGAGGATGTAGCCAACTTGAGGAGTAGAGATGGGCAGATGTGGGATCTGGACCAGAGAAGAGTAGGCGAGATTGAGACCTGGATCTGATTTGATAACAAAGTTGGGAGGAAGTGAGGTGTGTAGTTAGTTGAATAGATTAGTGGAAGGGTAGGAATAGGGTGTTAAGAAATCAAGTGAAGTGGGTTGAGAGCTAAAGTTTTAGAGGAGCCGTGAATTTGTAAATCCGGAAATGCTAAAGAGAACTCGAGTAGTGCTTACTTGGGTAGTTGGACTTGAAGACGTGAGATACTGCTCCAGCTTCATTTTAATTATTTAATTGCAATGATCTTGATTGATAGGGTATTTGGAGTGTACCTGCAACTCCAAGACAGCATTCATGCTCGGATTTGGCACTGCTTTCTATGTTCTTTTATCAATCTCAGAATTTTATTTAATTACCCAACAAGGTAATCATGCATTGAAGTGAAGTTTGAAAAAATCGGCCCAGTTAAGAAAGTATAAAGGTCTTTATAACGACACACTTGAAGCGACTGCCTGTAGTTACCCCTTTATATGTGATTTACATTGGAATACCAGTAGTGAAGCGACGTTTGAATTGAAGAAATGGAGAGTGGAGCAGAAGTGGCAAAATAAAGAATAGATGGTAGCATAATCAAACTTTACATTTAGCAAATTTTATCACTTAGGCGTTTGGCGTCTTTAATATGGCGGTGTGGGAGTTTTGAATTAACCAGCGGTGGGAATGGAGGCGATGGAAGTAGAGGAGGAGAAGGGCATTGAAGGTAGGCAGGAAAAGGAATTGGGGAAATGCGTTGGCAGACCTGTAGTTTGAGAATAGCAACCTTATTTTAATTATGAATTGTCAGTGTTTGTGCCGGCCTATCTATATATCTACCATTTGAAGAGATTGAATGTCACTTCTTCCCATAAGCAGTGCCTTCTTACGTCAAGATGAGTGGTACGTGCAGTTACAAGAACCATGGAACCGTCAACATTAGCACTGATATCTAAATGCACACAAACCTCCAAATCTTGTTGTAGTTATCGAGGCTGTGCATTGGTGTTGGTGATACCAGCGGTGGTTGCGTCGAGCATACATCCTGTCTACCAAGTCGGATGTTTTGGTCTCTATATTTTGCAGGTACTCAACGCACCTATGTGAAATACCCCTCCATCCTACCCACACGTACTATAACATTTGAAAACGAAGATTGATAGTTTGGATATTATTGGCAAATTCTCAGTAGCAGGTTATATCACAACCGCGGCATAAGACCGGAACTAGTGCTGCTCAAAATGATCAATAGAGAATTGAGGGTTCCAGACAATTTCAGTCATTAGAGTGAATTGCCAACAAAAGAGTCCGTTGTACAACACAACCATCCGTATTCGACAGCCAAGCATCAGTCCCGACATTTTAGAATCTGAGTTATGAGGCTCACCAACTTTAAAAGGGTAAATTATGCTGATAGTGATCTATCAGAAGCCGCACAGATACTACGACACAGCAGCAGTGAAGTCTGAAGCTGCACTGAGGTAATGGTCAGTTGGCAAAAAACTGCAGGTTTTTATCTAAATTAAAGAAAGTGGGAAAGCAAGCGTTTGGATTAAATTTAAAATAATTACTGGGCAACAAAAAAACGCTGACTTTAATTCTATTGACGCATGTTATAGGAAAAAGAAACTTGCATTTTGGACAAAGCAAGAGTGGCAAATGCCATTTCCTTCCCTCCTCTAGGGCTTCGACTAGTAGCAAGAACCACATGTGCGCCCGGTTCCGCCACCTCCAAAGCCCCTACAATCAAATCCATAACCTCACGCGCAGGCAACGAGGAAATAGCGGTAGTAACAAAACCATCAGCTGCAGTGTCTTCGTTTTCAGGTGCAGCGAAAACCACCAACACTTCAGTGGCAGCCTTTATCCACCACACATTAATGGTGTCATGGATCCGCACCACTTAAAATGAAAGAGTTTACAAAAGTGACGATTTAGCAGACGGAGGTTATCATTGTGATGAGGAATTTGATGAATTTGATGCACAGCGAGAGAGATGACGTCAAAGACACGCTGGTTGTAAGTTCAGGCGTAGGAGACTGACTTGTCGAGGAGATCGTCGGTGGTCTCTAGTTTCGTGGTCGCGATGATAGTGCTGCAGCAGTAGGCTGGAGGTTTTGGAGAGGTGTAGACCCTACAATAGGGTGTCGATCACTGTCTTTGCCACATCACTTTCCTTATCTGTAGGAAAATTAGGACCACAGTAGTGTGAAGATGAATGGTTAACTAACTAGGGAGGCGTTATGTGAAGGGAGCCACTGAGCAGGTGGTGATATTTTACAACGATATAAACTAGAGTAGTCACGAGATTATAACCAAAACAAACTACCAAACACCAGCCTTTGCAAGCGTAGCACCATGAAGGAATCGACATTTGTAGAGAAGTGACATCACGCGGGCAGACTAACACTGCTGAACTTAGAGCAAAGGCTGGTTCAGCATTCGCACTTAACCTCCTCATTATGTAGTAGTAGGATTTAGCGCTTTTTATTTCAGTCTTAATGAGATAGGGCAAAAACAAATAGACGTCAACAGCACCTCGAATCGTCCCTACCTGTTTTTCATTACCATTTTTCTGTAAACTCACGAGGCCGAAAGTTAACCCCACACTAAGTGGTCATGACGACCAAGAGGCAGTGCGCTCCCAGCATTCGCAAACTCTGTTCATTCTAGCCTGTAATTAACAAATCTTGTAGCCATCTTCACCTTGCAGTAAAAGCCTAGGCTGAATCGCACGACAACCGGTGCGTCAGAGAGGAGTGTCAATTCAATGCATCAAATACATCGAATTGACTCGTCCTCCTGCCTCCAATTCTCATAAAATGGACGCGATTACCAAAGACCATGACAAGTCAGGTGCCAATGTCAACAGTGCAAATGACTTTACCTGCCCAAATTTAACAGGTTTACCACAGCTCTGGAGCCCAGTTATCAAATTGCCACAAAAAACTTGTTCATAAAAATAAGTGCATCTGTTCATCAAAAACAGCTCGTACGCCTACTTTACTACCTCAAGTGTTAGCCAACTATTACAAACCGGTAAGGAACAAGCAATCTGAAATTGACATCGAGTCTATTTAAAGGAATCAGAACATTAAATGTGTTGTGCAGTAGGAGAGGTAAACACCGTAGCTCCAACACCCAGAGAAGAGTTCCGTCGAGAAAGCAGCCCTATGGTTGCCTGCCTCTACTCACGTATTCTTTGTTAGAAACTGCTGTTCTCCGCCTTATGTAAGGAGCGTCGAATGAATCGCATGATATCAAAGTAGGCGATGAAAGTGCACAGACGATTACGACCCTTTGATCACTATAGCGTACGGAGGAGACGTTTTCCTTAATCTTCGCAACTGGAAAATGGAGAGCGAAAGCCTTTCAAGGAGACGAGGAAAGTATTCTCATGCAGAGGTACATCCAACTATGTCTTAGCACTAACCAACTGCTGTTGGAGGAGTGAGATTTACCTAGGCCAAAGGCGAACCGCTACATAAAAGCCTAAATGAAACAATAGGGCGGAAATGGAGTGAAAATTTGCACTTTGGCATTTCGAAGACTAAATTATAATGCCTCCACTGCAACCTAGACGCTGCACGACCTTCATTTTTATTTGTTCCTACATTCAAGGAAAAAACTGATGAGCTGCATTAAAACCTGTGCAAAGCACTCGAAAATATTAAACTTTTGTACTCATTCATCGAAATCAGCACGCGATTGCTTGCTGTCCTTCTTGTTCATCAGTAAAGTCGACAACGGCTATTTGGTCCGGAGCAGAGGAAGCATCATAAGTTGTTTTCTTGTGGGCGAAACTTCACGTCTAACTGCTAGAATAATCACAACTTTACATCTTCGAAATCGCTGATGCGCTAGAGGCCAAAATGAGGCGCAAGGAACAGCATCCTACAATTAATGTGTTAGTAGCCGATTTCTCTCAACAAATTTGTTCTTATTGTAGCATTAAAAACTAAGGTTACGGTTTCCTCGTCTCAACTTTGTGCCTTTATAAATTAATTGCTCTAGAGCCTAGAACGTCACCCTAGAAGCGTCTAAAAGAGTCCGACTGTTTTTCATCAAGGAATATCCAAACCTTAATCGTTTGTCTTAATCTGAAAAGAACTCACATCCACTAGGATCAGCGAATTTGATTATGCACCTTCACCAAAAAGGACATTGTCGTAAGAGTATTTGAAAAAATTGGACAACAGAATTCGAGTATTCAACCAAAGGCAGAACAGAAACAATGAATGCGAAAAGCTTGCAAATCTAGCACACTTTCCCCACAACCCATACTTCTGGACACGCTTAAAATAAACGAATGAAATTCCCTTTAGAATAGGCACTCACGTTGTGGCATTCTGAGACTTCCTTGAAGGCAAATGGCGACAAATTGCTAGGGCAGAATATATAAATATATATATTCCGTGAACAGAGGGGATGGGGCCGCTGACATGGCCCAAAGACTAGCCAGCCAGCCTTGGTCGTGCAACATGGCCACCACAGTCATCACGAATTCTCAGTGTGTCAGCATCATTGTAAGATGCGCTTGGATCTTATTTACAGGTCCGTCAGTCTTCCACCACCAACTCCATCCGGCCGCTGGCTTTCGATCTTGGTGCACTTTCTTTTAAGCACTAAGATGGAATTATTGCCCCATTGCTAATATATTTACGTGAAGTAGTTGAAGCAAACAACGGGACTCTCTTTGCTTTGCTGTTGGTGAGGAAGAGAATCACCGCGCTCTCAGTGGCACATCTAATCATGGAGGTTTCGGCAGTGGCACCTCTCTATGCCAGATTAAAGGCATCGTACTGTATCAGTGCCATTCCAACTAACTCTGTGGCATCACTTTCGACCAACGACCAGTTGAATGTGTTGGGTGGGTTCCAGACGAACGCCTGCAACGTCCTAATGACAATCAATTTTGTGGAGGAAGGGCTCCATGTTAAGGCAAACGAACTGACGTTCTTTTGTCCATTTTCTCCAATCTCAATGGAGAGCTTAGGCAAAGATATTCTACTCTGTTCTTTTGACTGATGACGAGTTCACACATAGGGTAAATGTGAAGAACTTTGTTTGAATGCCGCAGTATCGATGCATTGGCAATGTTGCAGACGAGGATAAAGAGGCGGACATCACCCAGCATCCAATCCTTCCTACATGACGCATGGCATTGACGGACCACTAATCTCCGTCACTGGTTTCTCTTTCGTGCTCATGAGGTATACAGCCCTACTGAAAACCGACACATCCCCTCTTCCATAGATCTTGTGTTCAGTAAATGGGGAGTTTGGTGGTTATCGTGTTTACATGCTCGTCGCCCGTTGCCACCAATGTGTCTTCGCTAGCCTTCCTTGAGGGCAGGTTAAATGCACTCCGTAGACAGAGGGAGTTAGACTCCTCGGCTCGTACAATGTGGCGATCAAAGTTGCCGAAGTCGGCAGTTGTAAAAAAACAAAGTATCGTGCAGATGCTTTTATTCTAACACAAGGATCAGGTCATGCGCCCCATTAGGGACCGTACTAAGTCTCAAGAATACAATTAATCAACGTTATGAATGAAATTACGTAGGACTAAAAAAACTTAGCTGTGTCCACACCTATGTAAGCAAGACCAATTTACATACTTGGCTTTTCGTAGGAAGCTTATAAATTTACGTCAAATATATGCTTTTTTGCATCCGCCCATTTTATCCAAAAAGACAAGCGGATAGTGTGTTGCAGTAAAGTCTAAGAAAGAAATGAAGAAGATTAGCTGGCTCCTTTGCCAGCACGGTCACTGCGCTTGTAGCAACACAGTGCCTCAAAGCGGTAAAAATGATTGCTTGATAAAGTAGGATTGTTAATAAATTATGCAGAGCAAATGGACTAACTGCGTTTAAATCCATTTCTGTGTTCAAAATGATCACTACTCGATGCACGAGTGCTTCGTAATTTGTCTTTGGTCTTTCGGCGCTGGACTATTTGTTACCTATTTAACTGGTTTTGAGGAAGAGCCAAGCGCTTCAGGAAAACCGATGCTATAATTCGCGTTTAGTAGTTTGCTATTTTTGCAGCAATGAATCTTGATTAATGTTGTTTAGGCCTGCGAAATATTGTAACTTTAGTGCGTTTCCTCATTCACCTTAATACGTTCTTAAAGGTGCTTATTTACACGTGTAAGTATTCATTTGTCTAATTACGTGTGCATCTATTTACTGCTGTGGTTTAGATTTATACATATTGTACAATAGTTTAAGTGACTAATTTTCATTGTTCTGGTTCCCCATTGTAATAACGGTGGATTCCGACAACCGAGGCTCAATTTGCTGAACACTGTTGAAAATGCACCTAGTGTTTAGCTTTAGTCGTTGAAGACGTTGAGCATTCTAGATTCGACGGCAGTTTACTTTTTTATGTGAAGCATTTGTTATACGTGTGGCGGCATTATCGACTGGCACGAAATACGAATCCTGCCTTTGCCGTTGCTTTAAACTTTGCCCAGGTGAAAAAGAACCTCAATTTACTAGTTGCTATTATTTTTTGATGCGCTAATGTTTTAATGCACTCCTTTTGAAATTCCACTTAATCCTAAGTTCAGATTCGACATAAGTTGGTAAGGTACTTGCAGAACTGAAACCTTCCTCATTGTTGATCAAATCATGCATGACGTTTTGGCAAACATAAAGTGGATTTGAGAGATGTGCATAGTTGTGGCACATTCATTTCCTCATCGTAGATTGTTTGGGACCGCAAAGGGAATGAAACAACTGTTGACCTCCTATTTTTGGCTTCTAAAATATTTGGTGACGAGCAACAGACTTTAGAAAAGTAGGATGTCCTGGCAAGTGGAGGGTAAATGCTATTGGAGGTGAGCAGACATGGAGAGGGAAACAGATGGAACGTGCAACGCGAAGGAAAGTGTGGAGTTAACCGGCTTGATGTTTGGTTTTCAGATAGCATATTGGATAAATTCAATCAAGTTTTCCCTGCTTGCATTTGTGCAACTTATTTCACTTTTAATTCCTTGTTTAGGGGATTTATTTGTTCGGTTGTTTCGTAGCTGCCTATGAAAAGTGTAATTCCAAAGTGGCTCAAGATGTTGGGTTGTCAAGTGCGCGTGATGCAGGCAGTGGTAGGTAGGTGCGCCAGTAGAGTTCTGACTTTTGGTGGGAAGTGCAGTCCTGAGATGGCTGCTCAGGTAAAATTCAAATTTTGCACAGACTAATGTCAATGCACTTGTAAGTTAAAGCCATTGATATTAGGCAGTGTGACTTTAAGATTTTGTGTCCTTAGTTGATGGAGGTTACTGGTTGATGGCACCTTCCGCGGTATCGAATATGTGGGAGAGATCTATCATGGTGAACAGCTGCTGGTGTCTGTCTGTCTCAAAGGAAAAATAGATCGTCACGTTCACTGTCCGAATTCTTCGGTGGTAGCATGTGGATGGCATTGTAAAATGCAAGACCCATGAGGGGGATTATCAGTGGGCACTGTGATATGATTGCATGGAAGTGAATATGTCGGTGTTTGCTATTTGGCTTCTGGGATTTGATGGTGAAGTGTATTTGGCCGGTGCAAGGCAGAACGTTGGGGTTGCCGCATGCATGTGCCGCAGATGGTAACTGGATGCGCCAGTAGATTCTCTACGAGTAGTCATTATTAAGGTTGACTGTCTGATCGAGAGTAGGCTTGAGGCTGTTATTTGACTAAGGTTTGAATACTTTGCAAACAAGCAACGTTGGAGCCGAAGTTTCCTCGGGTGCCGCGTTGCAGTTCTTGATGCGATGGTGAATCGCTACGAAGAGCGTCCGTTTGCACTGAAGTAAATTATGAGCGTATTAATTTCTGCTCACCGATCATGAGGAGCGAGATGAAGCCCATCTGTGTTGACCACGCTACTGTTGCTTATCCTTCTGTGGCCTTTAATCGCAGATACCCCACCGATTTAACGGAAGGGGTGGACGAGATCCTACCCAATAGTGCACTGACTTGTTTTGGCAGCATATGTCTTCTGATGTAATATTCGGCCTTTCATGTGTTGCAACAACTTCGTTTGATTGCAGTGCCGTTGACTTTTATGGTGTGCTTACTGACTTTGCGAGGTTGTGGGGGTGGTGGCTGACGATGGCGCGCAATCCTTCTGACTGACACTCGCTCTGCTCCTGCTACTACCATCTTCAACGCTGGTATTGGAGTGGCTTTTAATGACAACACATGATGATCAGACTGTTAATAACACCCATCTTCGCCAACGGTGGCAATGGCAAAGGAGTGCGTGGATGTAGAGGTCGACCCATGGAAACTACTGCTTTAGGTCTAAGCCGTTTAGGTGTTGTCGCCTTTGCAACTATGGCATGAGATGATACTGATATGAAGCAAATGTTGCGCAATTGGAAGTGTACTTATGAAACTTCGGTATGTAGACATGGTTCTCTGCATAATCCAATGCCATATTTGCCAATCGCTTGCCTTATATTTAAGGTTTAGGACGCAAGCTATCGACGCGTATCCACGCATGGGTAATTTGTTCAAATAAGTACATGTGGGTGTTGCAGTGAGTGTAATGACGAATTGCTCAAGTTTCACAATTTGCAAGAAAAAAGGAAAATTTTAACGACTTCATGCTTCAATTATTTCTAAAGATTGCAATCTGTACGGCCTATGTCACATGAGGTTGTGCAATTTTGGAATGTTTGTGTGCATGTGAGTGTGCTGCTTAATGATCATCTGCCATTCAATAGTATTGAGTGTATTTTGCTGCTTGAGACAAGTAATTGGGCTTATCCCTGCATGCTTGCGATGCAATAGTAGATTTCGTGCCAATAGCCCTATCAAAGCCTAATTTTTCTGGATACATTCCAAGGGTGTGCACTCATACGACCATGAGAACTGATTAGCAGACAGAGACGTGTCCATTGTTTAATCCTTCAAAGCTGAGTGGCATTTAAGTGACCACATTATGTCCCTGCAACCACCGCTGAACTCTGCGATATCGACATCCGCCTAGTGAGTAGCAACAGACCTTTAAAACGATGACGTTCATTGTTAGTTAAAATAACCTTATTATTACCAAAGAAAAATATTTTGGAATCTCGGTCGCAATGTCCTAAAAACGGTGCACAATGCAAAATGCCTTCATCTTTAACTCGGTGGAAGTGAATGGTGACCATATTGCGTAGAGTACATTGATTGCCGAAGCAGCCCTTGCTAGCGTTATGAGTGAAAACGAAGAAAGGGACCACAGGCCTTAGTAGCTTAAGGCAGTACCAGCAGCCGAATCAATAGATAATCAAAGGCAAAAATTCAATCTCTTAGAGCGCTTCATTGATTTTGAAAGCGAAGGATGATTCCCACCCCTCTGGATTCCAGTGCCGTGCTTCCCCTGCACCATGCTTACGCCGACAAAATAGTCCATGATCAACGACCAAACACATATGTTTCAATTGTGATACTTTAATGTCTGAGAAGTAAATGAGTAAAGTTGTGAATTCCTGGGCGGCAGAGAAGTGGAGCGGAACGAAGGTGATTGAATAAGTGAGCAAACAAAGGATTCAAAGAAAAATCACATCATACAAGTGCCTTTTGATGATTGCGTAGGTGGTAGCGACATATAGACAAATTCTTCCGAAGTTATGGACATTGTTGAAATTGGTCGTCGGCCATTTCCTCCAGCATGTAACCATGTTGACGAGGAGGTGGAGAACAGTCGCTACCCTGATTCTGCGATTTCGTATAATTCAAAACAATTTTTTACAAGATCAGTCGTAACTACCCTTATTTCTGACATACTTTGCGGGACCAGAGATTCGCGCATTCTACTGCAAATGCTGCACCCAGGTTTTTTGCAACACCTAGACTGATACTATTTTTCTGCTACATCTGCTTTTTTGTCGACTAATTATGAATGGGAACTTTCTGCTAAACTCACGAGTCCAGTTAGACAAAATAGTGTAATTTTCGATTTTTCTGAGCAGATTGTGGGCGGAAGATATGAAATTAAAAAGCGTATGGTTTGTTCAACATGAATTACTGCGACATTTAAAGGCTTGTTTATTTGATTTGACCCCATTTTCGCTTCTTTTATGTAGTCCAAATGTAAATAAGTGATAATTATTCAGTGGGATGATTTTCTTTGAATGAAGATGTTGTTCTACACTTGCATTGTAACTCGTAGCCATAACATGAGCAGTTTGCCAATGATTTAACGATTCTTTAAGCCGCATCTTACAGAAAATACTCAAATCCAACTTCGTGGTGTGTAGGACAGTAGCATGCATAGCATTTTCCGCTAAACATGTTGCATTGGCTTTGCTGACTTTGATGGATAAAAACACAAGATGCGATCTGGGAAAACAGAAGGTCACCAACCACCGTCGTAAAACCACGAGACACCAGTCGATCTTTCCACATGACTGGTTAGATGTCATGGAATCCACTCGCTTTCGTGATCTGCACAATTCGGCTGCCATAGTGAGCTACACCAAGGCCACCGCAGCCACTGTTTTCTGCATTGTTTGGCCCTTGTATCATCTTTTTGGATTATTTGGATCAACCTCAAAACTATTTATTACATTTTTTGGGAAATCTCACGTGCTTTCGCAACACCTTCCCCAGCTTTAAATCCACCATCATACAGACAATTGCCATCATCCTCAGAAAAATTCGGCTTTTGAAGGAGTGGGTTGTGAACATTTCTGTAATGAATTGCATAATGGATAATGTAGTTAATTGATTGGCGAAGTCAAGTCAAGCCCTAAATACTCACCCACAGACAGTTGGTATGGACCCATTAATCAGGTCGTCAACATGCGCTTGGCGCAGAAGCAGGCCCATTATGTTGTCTCAAGCATCTTCGGTGACTGGCCATAAAAGGTGAGCACGCGAACGAGTATGTCTTGCAGCCAGGAAGTCGTGTAGAAAGATTGCGAAATTGTTGTCAAGCTGATGCAGAGTGGAAGAGGCGTGCGCTGGATCTAGACGCCATTACAATATGTTAGGTGTAAAGACCACCAAATGGCGACCTTGATAGTGTCTTTTTTGTGTTAATGAGAAAGTGACGACAATTTTCACCCCAATGAGAGGGTTGGGCGGGTCACAACACGGTGTGGTGCACATAGAAGAGGAGAAAATATGCATAAGTGAGGTCTGTTACGAATTGTCTGCCTGTTTTGCCTTACGCAGCGTGAATGTCGGTTGTGTGAAAAGTAGTTCCTGCCTGATTCACTAAGTGGAGCCTGACGTTGGCGAGTAGAACAGACTGCTGTAAGAGATGATGCTGAACGAGGAATTCACTTGTCACTGCAGGCGATAGGAACATTTGTTGTACAAGAGAGTGGACACAGGACGAAGAAGAAGGAGAGAACGCTATATATACTCAATTTTAGGTACCATTTTATACACAGAAGGAACTGAAGGGTTTTGTAAATGTAGCCACGCCTTGCCGTTTCATTTTGCCCTCTGTGCTGCACACCAACCACGTAATGTTTAATGACGGTTCTGCTTTGCTTACGGCATTTGCAAAAGCACTGAAGTGATGGGCAGAAATGTTTTTGATTACAGATGTGTGGGATTTCAAACCATAAAAGGACATTTCACACATTGCTGCGATGCTCCAATCCAATTTTTTTCTCGGGTATTCTCAATGCAGGTGATGACCATCACCCAGTCGTGAGGAGTCTCATCGTTGAGGAGGATTCCAATCCCTCCCTCTCGGTTTCATTGCTTCCCTTTGTTAAGAATAATCAACCCACAAAAGCACACCGTTGCAATATCGCGTGTAGTCACCTTTTAGTGTGTCTGCTTTACTTACCATGGTGGCTCAACTGCGAATGTCCTGTTGCTCTATTTTGGTTCAATTTTCTCGCCTTCTGAACCACATCCTATTTGGAACTCAATGTACTTGGAAAATAATGATAGATCGTCATCTGAGTTGTTTGTGGGTAGTAGGTCTGATGGTAAAAAGATAACCTGGGTGGATCCACAGCTGAAAATCACAAATGTATGCATCTTGTTTCAGTGTGTGTGCGTTTGAGGATGATGACAGACTTAATGGGTGGAAAGCGAAGCAGAAATTAGTTGTTTCTTTCACTGAGGGCTCCATCACGCCATTGTTAACAATTCACTCCTCCAAAAGCAAATTTCTCTCAATGCTGACAGTGATTTCCAGTGTTCAGGGTGATGAATGGTGGAGGGTTGTGTTGCGGATATCAGCAACAAATCAAGCAAAATGGGTAAATAACAACAAAAGAGATCCAAATAATACAAATCAAAAGTTCGGGATGTAAAATAAGGTGGCAAAGAGGGACTGTAATGCATTCGCTCTCATAATGGTGGTCAAAGTTCTCAGGTTGTGAAGGCAGGTGGATTCTAGGTGACGGTCAATCCGTCACGCGGAAAAATCAATCAGCTTCTTGTGGCTTTGCGACTGTGGTTTGACGGTCTCTCTCCTGACCACATTGCGCTTCACGTCTTAGCCACCACGGACCTACACATGCTGTGGCCTGACAAATGTGCCGCTTTCCAAAATTCGACCACCATTGTCAGGTGGATGCCTCATCCTCCTCCTTTGTCGGTTTCGCCAGAAAACTACTACTGAGCAATATTTCAGTAACAAGAACATTCCACTCCAGAATCCACCGGTAAAGGTTTCCAGCAGTACCGATGTGGCGATACTAAAGGAGAGACCGTGCACAGCAGGAAATAATGGTGTTGCAACAGTAAATGCCCTCCTAACCTCTTTTTGTCAGACAAATGCAATTGGCATGCATTTGCTTACCACTGTTGGAGCTGTATTTGGGAGACACGCTGCTCGTTGACAGAAAACTAACATTCTTGTGTTGTTTGGCGGCGATTATGGTTTGAGCAGGCGCGTATGCGTTTTCAGACTGAGCATTTTCAGAAAAATTTAATCATGACAGCGGGTTCAACGAGGGTGCTTACGTGCTCGCAGCGTGAACAATGTGGGTGATTATCACAAATGGATCATGCTGGACCTGTGTAATGTCTTCAAGGGAAATGTTACATGTTCCTCTCCTACCAGTGTTACTAATGTGTCGAGCACTGCCTGATCAATGTAATTTAACTCCGCCTTGACTGTCTGATCCAACACAGGACTACATACTTACTTTGTCTACTTCCAAAAGTAGGTTGTGTGTACTGTGCGGCCACCGGGAAAACAAAATAGGCACTTATACTCACTAGAGTACAAAGTCGCTTAGCAGACACATTGCAAGTTGTGTGAATTTGACAATTTCAATCAGGTGTAGACACTTTAAAGTCTTCACGATAAACGAAGATTAAATCCGAGCCCATCTTTGGTCCTACATCCATTATATTATCAACCTAATTTTAGATAATGTGCCATTTTCGCGTGGTCCGCCGATGATTGCAATTATGACTAAGTTTTCAGCTACAAAAGGCTTATTTTGTCTGCTAGACATTGAAACATCATCTGGTAATACTGATTACGAATTTCGTCTCGGTAGTTATTTCACGCACATCTTGCGCAAGCATGGGTTGTAGTTCATAGAATTTCTGCTACACCGCTATATAGTGATGGAGCTAATGTGCATTCTCTGAGCAGCAACGTTCTTTTGCCATTAATCCTCTGCTCAAACGGATTGAAATGTGCTCAGTTTCCACTAAGTTAGCATTTGTGATGGTAGAACATGCATCACTGCTACGCACGCTTTGCAACTTAATTGTTCATTGACTTCAAGACCGCGGCTCTATGTTGGTATTATTCTTGCGGAACGTGCTATGCGGGCCCTTATTATCGGTCAAAAATTACAGGCATAGCTTTGGCGTGAAGAAGTGTATGAAGCATACCCTGAAGCAAGGAACGGCAGCATGGACACCTTAACTGATTGTCAGGATATTCTTGCACCATTATGCAGTTCGCCCCTCGTAGCAGCCTCGAATGTGTACTTTTGGGGTACTCTTTTAATTTGCCTATGTCTGTCAGAGTTTTACAATGCACTGGCCACTAACTCATTAGCTTCCTTTTTATAGCTGTTACGAGCTCATATTTAATAAATCTGTGGAATAGTAAAAAAAGGCGAGGTTTTAAGTCGCCTCTGGAGGCATCTCCTTCGTCCTACGATGTGGATGCCTACCTAGGCGACAGCGGTGCGTTTGATGGCGAGGCGATAGCTGTGATATATACCGCTTCTTTGGTGCGAAAAGTAAAACATAGCACGATTGCATGCTAAACAGGCAGAATCAGTGTTAGACTAAATTGCGAGTGATGGGAATGCTTACTCTCTCGTTGACAGAAAGCGGTGAAATGCGGTAGTGATTATGTGAAGGCTGGAAAGATGAAAATGAGAAGAGATATTGCAGAGCTGTTCGAAATATTCTCTTGGCACTTCTGGTAAAATTATGCCTGGTTACTTTCGCTTATCGAGGTATAAACTTATTGTGTGAACTATATCTGCTTGCGACATAGCATCATTAGCCTGTCATCAAAGTGCATTAATCTTAATTTATTTTGATTAATATGGCTAGTTTTGTTGTCTGCGGGCGACATGTTTATGCGCTAGTCAGCTTTTATAAGAACTTGCAGGAGGAATCGCATTAAGTTGTCCTAGCAGAGCGTGAGAAACTCCGTTGTTTTACAGAGAGAGAGTTACTGCTAATTGGACCTCATTTGTTCATAAAAATGGGGAAGTCATAGTAGGCTCATGACATTGCGTGTTGTCCCAGTCGTTGCGGGGCCACAGCGCAGCATGAGTGATTTTATTCCCATGAAGCATCACGGGATGAGCATATAGCCATGGCTGAACAGCACTACGTATCATATCCCTTTTTAACTTCGCACTTTTGCATGAAATGTGTCAGCATAGTGTTTGTGTGTTTAAATTATCATCATCTCACTGACGTTGGATAATGGTGATGAGCGGTCTTATTAACCGACATTCGTTTCACCCCCACCACTGTTCAAAATGCTGCCCTGGAGATGCCGTTCAATGCCATCACAGGCTCATCAGGCTGCCGGTAGATTCTAGCGTTAACAACAGTAACAGTGGCAGTGGTTTGCTCCAAGTGAACTTATTAACTTACACCGTCTTATTATCCAAGTGCTGTTAAAGTGTCTACTCCCTTCGTTTGGCCCCATGGGTGAGATTTAACGATGATTAATAAATGCGTGTTGTACGCAAACATGCATAGAAGGACTGCAACCAAATACGGAAAAAAGTGTACTGGTACACAGAAGAGCACTAAATTCGCATCAATACACTTTCTGGCACCTATTCCAGGTCATTTTCAGCCCATATTAACCACAAGGCATAAGGCTCGAATAGTCTATTTAAACTTCAGTGTTAGGTATTTATTAATTTAATTCAGTATTTCTCAAAAACTGAGGCAACAAAGAGCGCCCAGCTCGTAAAAGCACCAAACGATTGAGAGGTCTTGTTAGCGTCATCGTTGTGACATCTGATGTATGAGAGGAACTCCAATCAAATAGACGGACTCCGTATGAGGCGTATATAAACGCACAATAAGTACCGCTTGGGGCACAGACACACACCATGTTGGCAATCATTGTGGTTCTAATTTCTGCCCATATTGTACAAGTAAGCGACTACTTCACTACTTTCTATCCCTGGTTCTTCAGTTGTTCTTCTCCGCACTGGCCTTGAATACATTGTATTAGTTGTGTAAAAGGACACTGATGAGCACTTTTTCCCTGAAGGTGTTACGAGTCCCAAGTTGTGGGGTTCCCGCGTTGTCGGAAAGCCGGTAGGACCATCAGACACAATGAGTTACCGGTGCGAGGGCAAATGCGTAAGTGCGACGCGAATGTCAGTTATGAGAAAGGATGGTGAAAAGGGAATTGGTGTTTGAGAGAATGATGCCCCACATTGTTCTGCACAGTTCTTCCAATCACAAACGGATTAGCGCCGCGATATTTCCACTTCCATGCAGCTTATTAATCAGCAAATATTTGTTTCCGAACTCCTCGTGTTTAGGGAGCATTGATTTATACTGCAACAAGGATGGACGAGCTCACGATTGGAAATGGCAGCTGCGTGGTCAATGGCAAGGTCTGGGGAAGCCCTTGTCAAGTAGGAAAAGGTATATCAAGCCTTCTATGCCATTGTCCACTGGAAGCACAGCTTGAATGGCACGAATTGGGCCAGTTTTGGAATGTGTGCTTTAAAGCGAAACATTTAAGAAGCATGGAATTGTGTCTAAAGTCGCGTCGAGCTTGATCAACCTAAGCATCCTCGCGCGATTTCAAGCTGTAATGCTATATTCGCATCTCGAGTC
Organism: Taenia solium; assembly: GCA_001870725.1. Classification (NCBI taxonomy): domain Eukaryota; kingdom Metazoa; phylum Platyhelminthes; class Cestoda; order Cyclophyllidea; family Taeniidae; genus Taenia; species Taenia solium. The sequence goes on from MIEF01001741.1 coordinate 19,589, forward strand.
ATCACCAACATTATTTCTCCATATAATTTTATTAGACACTTCCACTAACTAGAAACAAACTTACCCTTAAACGAGTATTTTGGTAACATAATTTCATAATGATAATCCATTTATGGCAGTTGGCAAGAATGCGACCTTACCAATATGAGCCACAATCGGATTGGATGGGCCATTTCTTTTTTATTTTTACTCATACCCTCGATGATTTCCTCGAATATGCCCATAGTTCACTGCATTATCGACGCTAACTAAAAGTTTTATAGGTTGAAGTAAGCGAAATTGTT
>MIEF01001774.1:0-68424 GCA_001870725.1 Taenia solium
TCTTTTACCTTAATGGAAATCTCGGGATGCTGCGGTGGATGCTGTTGTGTTTGAATATTTACAGTCGTCGCCAATTTGATGTTTCATTGTTGCTGGGTTACTACCTTCCCTTTTTACGCTCAAAATTCTTGCCCTTCTTTTTGGTCATATTTGCCTACATTAATGCCAAAAAAATATTATTGCAAAGTAGGGAAGGATTTAATGCACCAACTTGATTTATCCTGCAAATAAATTTCAAATCCTAAGCGCACAAATTCTGTTGTAGCCCGGTAAATAAAATCTGCCTTGAATACCAGCACAAATGCATCGTCAAAATTCCTAAATTGCACCACATTAACTGTAACCTGGCATTAACTCTATAATAGTTTCATTTTAAATTTTTTTGGCTGGTTTAAACCTAACCTATCTTGCGATGAACCCACTTGACAAGGGTCCAATTGTTTTAAGTAATGACGTGCTGGTAAGGAGTTGAACAGTGTTTGGTAGCCTTTGCATAAGGAATAATACTCGTCTCTTCCACTTCATTTATTTCGCTTGATCTGGTTCGATGCGCATTGGGAGGCAGATTATTTTAATTAACTTATGTAGAACATGTCGCATATGCGAGATAATAGTAGGTCAAGCAAGGAGATAGAGTTTCCAATCATCAACAATGGTGAATTTTTTAAAATCTTTTTTCAATGTCCTTTTTTAACTTAATAGAATTACAGGCTAAGTTATTCAAAGTTGCGAGGAAAATAGGGACACTTCCTGTAGCGTTCCAAGGCTCCCTCGAAGGCAATTGAAGGCCTAGCACTAAAAGCGTAACAGGGTTGCTACTGGCCTAGGCCAGAGGCCAGTTTATACGGCTAGGGCAATATGGCCACTCAAATCACCGAAACCGGCAGTCAAATAAACAAAGCATTACACTTCCAACTTTCACAGAAACATTTCCGCGGGCATTTGTCTGCGTGAAAAACCAAGCAGAAGGCACAAAAACCAATGGGAACTATCTTAAGCAGAGTAGAAATACTTTAAGTTGCCACAGTGAACCACGATTTTAAAGTTTATCACTACTAATTTTTACTTCATGAAATAGGGGAATGTCAATAAGTCAGAGGAAAAGCCTTATTTCAATCACATGCCACGGCGCTCATTTAAAGCGCAGTTTTTTCAAACGAGGTGCTAATATAAAAAAGGCGATTTTAACGAAAAACTGCGTAGCGAATTAAATAGACACTGATTTATGCGGCATTTCGCAAAGCGTGGTAACTTATCAAGGTGACGGCAGTTTTAAATAGAATCCCAACAGGGACGTTGCCTTCAAAACCAAAACCTAGTCAAATTATGCATTGGCATGGCCCATCGTGCAGGCCGCCTAGGGGAGTAATAATGGTGGAATCCTTAGGTGATCCATTTCCAAAATCGAGGTTTTAACAAAAAAAGTGTTTTTTTACGGTGAATGAGCAATTACTTTTGTTTAACAGGAATACTGGCAATAATTCCGGAGGGCGCTAGGCACAACTTGGCAGTTATCGGTGTTGCCTCAAGGGCTTGGAGAATTCTGCTTCTGACTGAGAACCCTAACAAATGGCAGAGATGGTATGCGAGTGGGAATAAAGTGACGAAATCGTCTCTTACGGCAGAATGGTATGAAACACACCCTCACACAGGGCGTTGAGTTTCTTGCTTGTGTTGGTAACAATGAATCACCTACTACTACTAGTCAGATCAAAGCTGAGTTTCGATTTAGTTGATGTTCAGATGTTGCATTTTGTAAGAAAGCGGAGCGCAAATGCTTGTTAAGGGCAGCAGTCACAGCGCTGTTTCACTGCCTATAGCCGTATTGTCTGAAAAGCTGGTGCTAGACTTACAGTACCTCAGTGACTTTAGAAGGGCCTGCAGGTGCTGTACTTGCAGTCACTTTGAAAAGCCATCCACCAAATCTAGTTGAGACAAGATATCGGTTGAGCTGACGGAATTGAAGTAAAGCTACAACCATGGTTCTCCTGACAGAATCCAAAATATCGGTGAGGATTTTTGAGGATGCTCTGGCGCCTGTTAGTAAAGCTGACAGCTTCTGTAAGAGTTGACAAAATTGCCATCCATTCGTGTTAAACAAACGAAATTTCTGGCAGTGCACTCAATGTGAATGACACCAAGGTGAACAGCACGGAATGGATAAAGTAGCCTCATACGAAGCGAGAAGTAACCATCAAGAGACCTCTGAAAATGCATGATGAAGTAAGATGTCGAAATAATGTTTAAAAAATGTCGCTAGGTAAATAAAGAGCTCACCTATTTGCAATGAATCGTACCAACTGCGTCGACACGTTGTAGGAATTCTACCATTTTGACGGCTGCGGCAGTGTCCATTGAGTGCTTTACTTGAGCACGTCAAATTGCAGATGTGTTACTTAGCCAAACTTGTTTAGCTAGACTTGTCGAACCTCTCAAGTGAGCACGTTTCGACAAGTGATGTGACGTGGCGGGAAACTCAACACTGGGTTTGTCCGTGGCTTTTAGGGCTGGCGATTGGAGTGATTTGATGGACAGGTGGTTTGCCAAGGTGACGCCACAAATTCCCTCTGATATCTGAGTTGGCTTTGTTCGTACATTTTGGAGCTACATAAGTAGGACCGACAGTACTCATCTTTGTGACTACCAGTGTTGCGTTAATGGAATGGAAGTATGCTAAAGCAGGAATTGCCAACAGAGACTTGGTGATTGAGACCTTGGCTAGACTTGAAAATACAAGTCATCTGTGGGGTTGACAAACAAAAGAGCCTTAAAAAATACCACGATGGAGTTGATACTCCGCTGTTGATGTTATCAGTTTTATAAAACGATACCCCACCAGGATCAACAGGGTTTTACGGATGTATAGAGCGATTCTGAGCCTCAAAACTCAAACAATGATGGGACATTTTTATCTAGACGTCAGCCATTCCCTTTGTTTTTTTAGGGTCCGTGCTGGCGGCCAAACATTTCTGAGTAATTCGCGCATTCTCACCGTCCGGCTTTAGCATCTTCTGGTGATTGCAGTTTGAATTGGACGACGATTGCAACTTCCCGACGTTTAACGCTATACATAAGCTTCTCAAGCTGCTTCAAATTGCACATTCTGTTTGATGTCTTTAAATCAATGCAAGAATTTAACTTTAGCATCAATAAGCTACAAGACAATTTGCAGCCCTAAGAGGTACAAATTAAGTGGGGAGGTAGGTAATGGGAGAAGTGGTATTGTTGAGATCAGCATTGAAACCAAGCCACCTCATGTTTGCGTGAACGCGGGCTAACTTCCGTTCGTGTCCATGCGTGACTTTTAAAGCACTGACAGTGCTGTGGTGCACATTTTGGCCTAGTGATCACTAGTGTACAATGGAAGGAATGGGACTATGTGTTGATTTGATACTGTAATAGTTGTGGTGTTTAAATGTGCTTTGTAGGTGAGAGGTGGGAAGACGATTTCAGCGTGGTCGCTGACGAGCGTGATTCATCACCGGCGCCGGGGACTCCATCATCGTAGACAGGCCTACTGCAATCGCCCTTCACTTTATAATAAAGAAGTGTCTCGAAATATTCCGCCTCCTAATAGCGGAATGGGAAAGAAGGAAGAGGAGGAACGGGAAATCCCGCTACAGATACCTTGATCAACTCCATATTTAACTAGGCGAGACATCCGGTTCTCGCACATTGCATTTTTCTAAAGAGCATATAACTTTATTGGTCTCCCAGTTCACACTGTGTGATGGACCAAATTCGTTTTACTTATTTGAATCCAAGGGAATGTATGGAGTAGGCTACACCATTCTGATCTGAAATACTCCATTAGTAATTCAACATGTAGGGTTGGAAAGACACCACTGGTTTGTGGTATCTGTAATGCATATGTTCTTTAAACGTGCTTTGTAGGTGAGAGGCAACAATACAATTTAAAACTTGTCGTCGTAAAACTACAACAGAGCCACCACATCTACTTCCTATGCTTTTAATAAAAATGTCTGAAAATAACAAACCTTCTCATAGCATGGCTGATAGAAAAGAAGGCGAGGAAGGAATGAATCGTCCACAGTATCTTTTGCGTCTACTGACCCAAGCCATGAGTTTAAAACTTATTAAGTTATATTTTTAAATGATTGTAGCATTGGGCCACATTATATCCGACCACTGTTACACTTGCAAAAAGGTTATCACAATTACAGATTACTTAATATGTATTTGGACATTCGGCAAGTACTTTTTTTATGTCTAAGCTTGAATTGCTTTACTGATTGTATAATTTTCAATACATTGGTACCTTGTGGGTATAGCAAATCTATCTACCAACTACAAATAAAATTATATACAGGGCAACGTACACTTTTGAAAGGCTTTTTTCTCCTTTTTCAGTTTCATCTACTGCTATTGCATCTTTGTTTAAGCTTGCTGGAACCACTAGCCATCAAGGTGGTCTTTGTACCTTTGTGTGGCAGGCGACGATGACGATCAAGGTTTTTGTATCCTCTGCATCTGGTAGTCTTTTGGTATGGTTCTTTTAGTCTTCTACTGTTGTTTAGGTTAAGAAAAATCAGTCAGTGCTGTCAAACATTTTGACAGCGAGGAGAATAGACTTTGAGCAAATTGACCTTACAGACCCAAAGAATGCGGAGAAAAAGCAGGCCCTAATTGATGAACTCAAAAAAAAGTCCCTCTCATTCGTTCCACCGATAATTTATTACAAGGATGAATACCTTGGGGTACTTTGGAAATTGCTTCGTACTGTTAGAATTATGATGATTTCTTTGAGTCGCTGGAAATGGAACGCGTTGATTCCTTTCTCCGCGTTCCAAGGGCGAAATCGGTAAGATGAATTTGTTTAACAAATTGTTCAGGAAACGTTTGACGATATCATCTCTCAAACCGAGGTAGTGAGGAATCCAAATGCATGTCTGTGAATGCACGTAGCATGGCTTCATTTGCATGCACGTTTCGGTTTTTATATCATTGCCAAGTCTACTTCACATCTTCAGGCAGGATTGAGGGAGGCGATTCCTGAAGTGGTAAATTGTGTGATGCATCACTAACAAGTATTTTCCAGGGTGGCGTTGCCAAAACGAAGAAAAAGCGGAAGGAAAAGAAGGATGAAGGAGAAGTTGGTGAAGGAGAGTCAAAACATTCATCTGAAGAATCAGGAAGTGAGGATGAAGAGAACGGGGAGGAGGAATCTGAGAGTGTTGAGGGGACTTCTGCTGACAAAAAATTAAAGAAAAGAGGAGTAGAGGAAGATGCCATTGAAGCTAAAAGTGAAGGGAAGGCTGAATCAGCTCCTGAGGAAAGGGCGAAGAGTTCCTCTTCTTCAGAAGAGGAGAGGGAGGATGAATTCGAGAAAGGGGAATCTGGAACAAAATCATCTACTAAGTCTTCGGAGGAGGCTAACGGAAAAGCCGCGAAGTTTAAGAACGAATCAGCATCGGAGACTTCGTCAGAGGAGGAGTCATCTGGGGAAGAGGAAGACAAAAAGGAAAAAGACGTGAAGCAAGCTATTGAAAGCGAAGAGGAGTCCGAAAAAGCTGCAAAGTCTTTGTCTGAGAGCGAGTCTGAGACCTCGGAGGAAGGTGAAACTGAAGAGGAGGGAGCATCGGTTCCCAAGACTGTTGCTGAGTCGAAAGTGGAGCAGAAAGGGGAGGATTCTGGCTCAACAGAGGGAGAGTCTGAGTCGGGGGAGGAGGACGACGAGAAAAAAACAAAGGAAGAAACGAAACCAACGACCGAGGGCAAAAAAATAGAGCCGAAAGAGGAAACGTCCGAAAGCAGTTCTGAGGAGGAGACGAGTAGCAGCGAGGAGGAATCGGATTAGTGCTTGTTTTGAGCTCATCGAACCCTTTTGATGCCGCTTTACGGTTTCGTTGCTTTCCTCGTCTACTTTTGTCCAACAATCTTGATGTGTTCTGCCTTTCTTCATGCTCTATTTGAAGTATACGGCGTTACCGAGTACCTCTTTTCCTCCTTAGGCATCTATTGACTCTCCAGACGTGTTTGGAGGGCATGCATTTTTTTGTTTTATGGGTGGATCGTTAACTTTTATTGGTTCTGTGAAGTTCGTCTTCTGTTTGCTTCATTTCTAGTATGAAGCTCTGCTCATGTCATTTGTCATTAATAAAGCCCTTCGAAGGTCATGCTTCTTATTTCCAAGGGAATGAGCCGAACACTTCCTAGCCCAGGCCTTAATCGTTCAGTGTCAATCGATGGACGTACGGTGACACCTACAGCCTTGTGAAGGGCAGGTACTGAGTCGTCACAGTAGTGTTTTTGGACCGTACACTAAAAAGTTATCTCCTACTAAGTGACATTTAGTAATAATAACAATTTATTGTATTATCCCACCAGTTTGTATTCATGCCTCACATCACGACATTTCGATCTACTTGAAGGAAGGCGTAATTTTCCAGACAAATTATAAGCATTACAAGGGATGTTCCTTACTCCCAGAATTCATGTCCATGTTCGATGGAACTTGATAATCCAAAGTTATCACTTGACCTCTTGAATTTTACAATTTCCTCCAAATAAATTTTCCCACAGTCTTAAGTAAATCCAGGAAAACCGCTAAGTCGTTGCAAAACTTACCGGCCTAATTCTGTGCTTGTTGTCTAACCTGTCTAAGCGTATCTAGTGAATAGTTAACACCACTTTCCGCTCCTAAAGCTGTAGAATTGGCCATGCAGCTCATGTCATCTTCGAAACTAACTGCCGGTTAAAACTACGATACTAGAAAGACCTAGACCGTCAAATGCTCGAATTGACTATTCGTACTATCTGGAGAAGCATGGTCCGTCAAAAAATTGCCATGTGGATTAAGTTGATTGCTTTCCTGCTCAAACGGAGGTGGTTTACGCCCCCCTCAAGGCTACATCAAGAGCGCATCGTTGTGGAATCCTATGCCACTGAGATCTGAGTAACATTCGTGAGGAGAAATTAGACGGCGGAAAATTTCCAACTCACTGCCATTGTACAGCCTAGTTCACTTCACAAAAGTATAACTGGATTCCAGTAGAAACCCAATTCCAATACAAAATCACACCACACATTACATTCCTTTACTGGTAGAAGCAAATGCAAATTTTAAAATTTAGATCTGAGCAGTTTAGATAAATCATTAAGGAGTAAAAAGTAAAAAAGCTATGCAATATAAATTACATGAAATGAGTAATTTGACCAGGAGAAGCGCAGTACTTAGCAATTGGTCGAAAAATGATGACATCAGCAATGCATTCCTGGTTTAAGGCAGTTTCCAAAGGTTGCTTATAGGGTATATTCCTGCATTTAGTTGATTAGAAGGCATAAGTTGCTTTGTTGATGTTGATTATACGATGGAACTTTACGACTGAATGCTCGGGGCAATGTTACTAGGTGACTCAATGCAAAGTAGTGCGGTCACACCCAAAAATGAAGCCACAACTCTTTCTAAATAGGCACAACAAATTATTCCACATTTTCGCCCCGGAAAATCACAATGGGAACGTCCTTGCTGTCTCCAATGTGGGTCATCCTTAAAAAATTTGCAATCAGAACATTTTATTGCTGTATTGATGAAGTCAAAATGTTCAAAGCATTGGTGCTAAGCAAAAAAACTTAAAGTAGGTTCTACTTTAGTCATAACAGGTAAAATTATCTTCCTCCACAACGGAAGTTAATAGCTAAACTCGAAAATGTTTCGGATAAAGAATCTTCTTTAATATCTATACGAGTTCACAATTTGGTTCTTTGTTTTATTGGTCTAGGTCAAAGGTCAAATGCTAAAGTGGGGGATTAGCATGGATTGCCTCATTGTCCCCTTAACTTGAGTCACACGTACGCCTCGAGTTTTGCGTGGTGCCCGCTTTTTTCGAGTTTGCCGAAGAGTCCCGATTGTGGGAAAATCACTCCAATGGCAGGAGTGCACCTGGTCATGGTGAGCACTCGGGTTTTGACACGACAATTCTTCAATTAAATTAACTTTCCAAGCCTTGAAACGAAAAAGCCTGCAGCTAACTTGACACGCGTCATTTAGAAGCCAATATGGGGAAAAGGATGGAAAGATTTTATAACAAAGCGGTCAAATAACCACTTGGACATTAGTTCATGATTCAAATAATTAGTTTTAAGTTGGTGGTTTAGACTCCGTTTATTTCCAAATGCACTTCAAAGTTGGCTCCAACTTAATGGATGCATTATTTTTACCACGAATGCGTCAACAAGAGTTCACTGATGGGGACAGCTGCAGTGACAAGTTAAAAGTGCCACCATCCCAGAGATGAGTGCTACGTGTGTGTGTGTGTGTGTGTGTGTGTGTGTGTGTGTGTGTGGCACTGCCTTCAATGGCGTCAGAGGTGCACCACGAACAAATGAATCTCTTTTGCCAAGATACTGAATCTTCTTTGTGCAGAGCAATCCTTATAGATGCGCAAGAATTGTGACATGACTACACGTCTCATGTCATCCAAATGAGCGCGGTGCTTGAGTTAGCGCAAATAACCATGACGCTGCTCAGTGATGAGGTAATAACTAACCTGTTATACCTTTCAAAATGCATCCCACTCTCTAATCAGTGCTTTTTTCCCCACTTTACCGGGTAGTTACACTTTGTCTCATTGGAGACAGCAAGAAAACGTAGGAGAAATAAAAATGCAGTGAGAGAGATCAAAATTTTTATGCAACTGGATAGCCTATGAAAGGTCGAAAAAGTAAAAATGTCTTATACGTCACGTTATCGACTTGTTTATTGTTTTTACCGCAAGATAAAAGCGACAATATTTCTGTTGAAATGATTTTAATGAAATACTTCACCGGTAACTGGTCTATTCAGCAACAAAATTAGTTGGTCATAAGTTTCGTAACGGATTGTTTAGTCTCTCTACGGTTCGACGACCAAGTTGTCACATTTTCTTTTCTGCCCGCTGAAGTTTGACCATCGTTTTTGGTGTTAAACCGGAAGAATCTTGCCGAGTGAGGACACACTTAGAAAGCTTGCTTTGTCAGAGTGAGCATCCTGTTACCTCATTTGGTCAGGTTTCACTCAGTGGTTTGCTTTAGGGCCAGACTTGCACAGATTGGCGACGAGGTAGCTCCAAATGTGTGCGACGTCAAGCGGTAGGGCACTAGAGAACTCTCAAAATGTTCGATCGGCAATGTAGTCTTGATACCCACCACAGGAGCCTAACAGTTTTACGCAATCTTGAGAGCCCTTTACACTGGCTGCACGCAGCAAGTGGTGGTTGGCTTTGTGAAGTTCGGTAAATGAATGAAGCATTAGGCTTATCAAGTCCTTGACTTAGGAGGTAGCAGACAATGCAAGCAGTCTCGTTTTTTGCTTTCCTTTAGCCACTGAACTTACATTACCTTCAGCCACTTAATCATTCTAAGTTCGGGTATCCTTCGATCCAGCTTCGGGCGGTGATTTACACTTGCTATCTCCCCAATGTTAATTCAAGCAGTGTTTAATAAACAGTTTCATTGTTGTTTAAACATCCATTCCAATGGTCTCAAAAATGGCATATCTTTTGGTAAAGTAAATGAGTAAGTGAATATGAATGTATTATTAGCTCAAATGTGGGCATTTGGTGATAAGGCCAGTTTCGCTCTTACTCATTCCTATTGCATATTACTAAGTCGGGTTGAATCTTGGGGTCACATTTTCGAAAAAGGATGGCAATAAATGCAATGGCCTCTCCAGTTAAACCAGACCCTTTTATGTATGGTTACAATTGCTTGAGAACCGGAAAACCTGAAAACAACCTTTACGACTTTCCCATAAGTGTTTAAAGGTGACATTGGATTTAGTATTAATTGAGCACCACTCATTGCAAACTTCATGGAAAGTTACAGGGGATTTTACGATGAGATGGCTTGCATTATAAGAGGTTCCAACATCCACGAGTCCTCGAGAGTTGTGAAAAGTGAAGGGATATGGGATAACCCATGGACACTTTTACTATCTTAGGGAGCGAACAGTGACATTCAAGAGGATTGAAATGCCTAAAGTGTGTGAAATCGAAGATCCACTTGATAGGGACACTAGAGAGGAATGATAGCATAACCAAGAGGTAAAGTAAGATGTTCTAGTGCTGTTAAGAAATGGAGGTAGTCACTCATTTTGCTTCTGGGGTAAGGAAGAAATGGTTAACCAATATTGAACCACCTCGTTGCATCTTTTTTCAATACACCATTCAAGTGACAAGCTGGGCGAATGGACCCGTTGTGTAAGCAAATCGGTGTCATTGGCCCTCAAGGAGGACCTCAACTCAGGCTTTTCCATAATACAGTCATCACTTCTAAAAATCCACTTCACCGCAAAAGCGACGCCTTCCTCTACTCAGTCCTATCGACCCAAGGGTTTGAGTCTGAATGTGAAAGACAAACAACCAAAATAATGCATAAAAATGCATTTAACAATAAAATTAAAACAGGCTAACGCAAAGCTTAATATACACTCATATGTTGTGTTAATTTAGGCAGTTATAAAATGCCAACAAACTGAATGCGTAGAAAGTGGAACAGGGTCTGAAGGGTATACCGGTCAGAAGGCAAATGATTTGAGTTAAGAGGAAAATAAGTTAAAATTCTACCAATGTGCACATGTATTTTAACACCTAAAATCGAGCAAGATTGGTAAAAGGCCGGAACTTGAATGCACTTTCTACTTGTTTAAGTTACTAAGTTAAGATAGCTTAGCTAAATTTCATTTCGATGCATTGCAAAGAAAAAAAAACAAACAGACTACAATTTCTCGTTGACTGTTACTTATTCTAAAAAACCTAAAATGCGATGCTACCGCTAACACAATTATTAACTACAAATTTAGTTTTTGCGGTACTTTAGTTACCCATAATGCTATAGTGGAAGCACTTGACAAAAACTGTCGTGCAATTATCTTTTCTTCAAAATTTCCAAAGGGTCACAGGAACGGTATGTTGTCCTCCCGCTGATAACGTAGTGCTCGGAGGAGATGAGCTGTCGGTAAACTTTGAGTAAAAAAATTATTTGAGAGCTTACGGTGGAATTATCCATGCACAACACACGTAATACCTTGAAGGCATTAATGACTTGCACTGGTGTCTATGGTGGGTTACATAGTAAATAGTTTAGAAGTCCACGTCAGATGGTGCCCCCAATTTGTCACTCTCTATCCCGTTAATTTGAATATATTGCTTTTGGGATGGAGGCTACACACATGGAACGGTACAACGCTTGGGATTAGTGACAATGGTGTTTATTTTTGGAGATAGAGTGGCCAAAAGCATACTGACCCAACACTCCATTGGAATGACAATAAGCAAGCAAGACTATGCATTAGATTAAATATTAAACAAAAAAACTTCTAAACCCAACAATTCGTCTTTTCAACTTCAAAGGCTCATGAATTATACCACTGATAGGTTCCATCTGAATCACCCGCCAGAAGTTTCTTAAATAAATCAACGCAGAAAAATCAAATAATTTAGAGAATCATTTGCAGTTCGAAATAAAAACAAAACTGCAAAGCCGCACCACCATCATCCTTCAATCTTAATGTGCCTTTTACTTTGTTTCTTATAATTAAAATTCAAAGAGTACACATCAAAAGCCCACAATTTTTATGCTCCGTTCTTCCATTACTTTTTAAAGCATTTAAGTATACAACTCAACTATCTTTAATTCGATGATATTCAGACACACAACCTCTCAAAAATTAACTTGTCATGCCTGCGATGACGCAAGATCCATGCCGATCGAACACAGCAAAGGTCCTTAACCCTCTGCGTCAGTCTCCATCAAGATGCATTTGGACTTTAAGCAGCTCTCTTTCTCAGCACTACTACTAAATCCTGAATTATAGGCGAGCGTGTTTGGAAGAAACACTTTTTAGCTGTCAACTTTAAAATCTTGTCGTAGAGTCTGAGTAAATAAAATTAAAAAAATGGAGGTAGCATCGCCGACTGCAATGCCCATATCAAACCATGGTGGTAAAAATGTGAAAAAGTGTTTCATTTACTACAAAAGTCCAGATTTGGTGTGATAGATGCCCCATTATTGTTAAATCTGCGAAATCTCTTCAAATACTTGGGCCCCCTTGTTAAAGTTATGGCTTCAAAATCAGAGAGAAGGAAAGTTCCAATGATATTCTGCAATTTATTTTCTCAAGACCATTTTTCCTTACTTTTGCATTTAACTCTTACTGAGCATTGCACTTAATCACGATGGTCCTTCACTTTAGGTTTGTGGTTTTTCATTTAAGTCCAATGGAGGACTTAAGGTTGATGAAGCAAACTAACACAATTAATCTAGTTGCTTGGTTTTCTACGTAGGAGCGTTTAATGTTCCATCAACCCTTCCAGACACCGAATAGGAGATAAGGACAGCTTTTCAAACATGTTTTTATTTAATACAATGAACTATGTGCAATTTGATCAATTGTCATATATTCTGTTGTTGCTGACAGCTGAGACCTCAGCAAACTCATCCTCTGCCTCTTCTCTCGCCGCTGGTGGAACGTATCGGCAAATATTACAGGCATTCGAGCATAGACGCGAAACGTGACTCCACTTCCCAAACTTATCCTTTAGGAAGAGTGCAAGAACGAAGCCTACAAAAGAGTCAGAAGGGGCGGGTTTTATTGGAACGAAGCAATTCTGACCGTAAGATTGAATGCGAGGATGCCAGTACTTACCTAGAAGGCATAGACCACAGCAACAATAGAAGGTCAAAGGAAAGTTATCTTTAATGTCATGTACTGACACGATTGCAGACAGGATGAGTGCACTGGGACACTAAAATAAAAGCATCGTGTGGCGTTATTTGACACCCAATCTCTTCTTTAAAGATTATTAACTTCATAAATGCAGAGTAGCTTACGGTAGTAAAGTATAGGAGGCCATATATAGTGGCTGTATTCTTTGGACCAAAGATGCGAGAACAAGCTGCGGGCATAAGGACAAAGTGTCCAGCCATTGAGAAAAAGAGGAGGAAGACCCAAATTGGGTACAAGTACACAAAAACATTTGTTGTGGCAATAGCAGGGAATGTCCCAAAGAGTATAGCCCATTGCATCAGGAACCAACAAAGAGGTATCTAACATTGTACACAAAGTGTGCGCATTAGTTAATGTTACTACAAAGAAAAACCGCCAGCATTTGTAAAGACACTACCTTGAAAGACACATGGTCACAGATGAGACCCCAAATGACACGACCACCACAGTTGAAGATCGCTGTACATGTAGCTATGGTTGAGAGATATCGGTCCTGCAGATCGTTTTCTGAGCCAAACACCTGTAACCATACCAAAAAATTACTCGCGTAAAAGACAAAGTCGTTTTAACGATAATTGTTAAGACCAAAAAATCGAAGTAATAGTAATAAATGCTAAGTAGTTGTTTGCAGCGAAGATATCAGCTTTTAGGATAAATGTGTGTTCTTGACACTTATGCATGAATTGAGAGCCTCCCACCTTGTAGGCCGATGACTGGAGGGTGATGGGTACAGTGTCCAAGAAAATTATAAATGCGATCGTGTAGAAATCAATTGATTTGAGGGCTTCTTTGATTGTATAGTTGTAAATATTTTGGACATCACTGTAAAATTTAAAAAAAAGGCGTTACCACTTCGTACACCACCAAAATTTTTCTATCTACAATCAGAACCTACTTATCCTTAAGGTTCACCGCAGCCTCTGACTCAAAGTCAGAATCGTCCTTAGTGGAACTAAAAGAAGCAAACCTCATGCATAGAATCCACAAATAAATTAGCATTAAATCAATATCACGTTGAAAACTTTTTTGTGCAACTTTGTATTAAAAATAAAAACAAATACCCTTGTGGAGCATCCTGGTATTCGCTAAAATAAAAGAGCAATTGCTTAATAGATATATGAGTGGTTTTCGCAAAGCTCAAGTAAAAGCCTAAAGTTACAAAAACTTACTTTTCCGAACTTCCAGAGTCAGAAAATACATCCTCTTTACCCTTTGCCTAAACAGAATAAGTTAACAAAGAAAAAGCCTTACAGATGAAGGACATTTGCGTATCAGGCAAAAGCCAATTATTTGAAGAGCAAACATGACCGCCGCAAAAATGAGGAATGATCTGGTAACACGAGCTTTTACTGCCGGGCTAAAAAAATTTCAAATTGTTAATTAAAGGTAAAGAATTGCATTTGCCGTTAAATGGCCAACATACTCAGAGTTTGGTAAACTGTCTGGATTGATCAATGCTGTTTGCGTAGGTGTAAAGACCAGTGCGCCCATTCCCAAACCACCAAGAATGATACCAGTTACAACGGCACGGTGGTTTGGGAACCACTAAAGATTCGAAAAACTTAATTGGTAATAATTCAAAAGGTAAATGAGGGCAAAATTTCGTTAAAAGATCAATCATCTCACATCCGCTGCCAATGTGAACAATACGGAGTACGGAAGACCCATTCCAATCCCAAACATGACGGCATAGGTAAAAATAAAAGGACCAAGGCCGCGTTGCACTGTCAATGAAGACAATGCAACTCCACTACTAGAAGGCAAAAGGGAATGGTTCCAAGAGGTGTTTAAAGGAAAAACTTTTAATTATCATGAAAAATTACCTGCACAAAATACAACCAACTGCAACGACAATACGAAAGCCAATCTTTGATGCCAGTAAACCACCCAAAGGCATTCCAATTGCTTGCCCAGAAATAACCACTGCATGAAACCAAACAGTTTGACCAGATGTGATACCCATGTATGGTATCAGGTACGCGTTCATATTACCAACCGTGTAGTTGTAGCCAAGCGAAAGGTGAATTAGCGCAGCTCCAATCACAGTCAGAAAAGCCCAAACAGAAGCCATTCTTGATAACGTGAAAATTTCTAAAGCTACCCATTTTTATATTAGCGGCTCAGTGAAAACTACACAAACAAAATGTTTCAAGGTCGAATGCTTGCCAAATAATAGAGGCTGAACTAAAATGTGTATGTTTGAACAGTGTACGTAAATATTATCTACAGTATTAAAGTTGGTAATATGTGTATTTTGCATTACCAGTAAACTCAAATACCTCAATTTGAACCTGGAATATATTTTAGAAGTTTTAATAGCAAAACAGGACAAACTATTTGTCTTCTTGTATTAAATCATTGCTTCTAAACAATTTCTTAAAAGTCACATTCTAGCATTGGGGCAAAAGCTTACTTATTCCGCACACCAGTTAAAACACTAAAAAATGACACTGAATTGCTCAAACCATAAGTAGTTCTTCATTGTTATGAACAATCGAGGCCATTCATAAGTTGGTTTTAGTAGAAGCTAGTTAATTTGCCCCCTAATTTACAGAAAATTATGAAGCTTTGACATTTTCATAAACGGAAACTAAACAGAATAATAGGTCAGATCACGTATCGCTGGAGTTAAAACGGGATGAGAGGCTGTGAGGTACAATGGCAAAGCCTTTTAGAAAACAGAGTGAACGGGGCTATTGGCACGACCTGGAGGCTGGCCAACCGGCTAGGGCAATGTGGCCGCCTATCTGACCGAAACCGGCGATCAGAACAAACAAGGTATTACACATTTATCCCCAACATCAATCACTTCCTTACCATTCCACTGGATCTGCAGTTTTGTCCTACCTTAAAACCGTAGTAGGGAAAAAGGAATGTGCTGATCCTATTTTCCTTATTGCTAATCGTCAACGTGCTGCAATATAGCAAAACCATATTGTTAAAGGTGACATTTAAAACTTTGATGGGAATAAAGTTCTAAGTTTGCACCTACTTACCACTCGGCTATCGCTTTAGTGCTGCTCAGCCACACCTACCGGCATCATAGCCGGATGGTGGAGAGCCTGAGGAGTTAACGTTACCGTTACCGTACGAGATTTCGTACCGAAATTCCAGATGAGTCATGGCTAGTGTCGCTTCAGTTGTAACTAGCACTTCTGCAATGCACGAGGATGAGATAACTGCTGAATAAAAATATCATTTTTATGCCACATATTAGGGGTAGTTATTGCACTCGAAGGCAAAAGTGGTCATAATTCTGGAGCAGAAATTTTTTATTACCCACATACAGAAGGAATTGGAGATGCCGGCATCTTCCAGAGGCCACGCGACTCTTCAATGTATAACGTCGTAACCAAAACAACGTGTAAAATCATCACCCAAGGTTTTACAAAGCCTTTGTTCAACGAATTTAGTTAACTTAATGAGATAAGATTAGTTATTCATTTTTCACGGCAACTTGTATTATCTGATAGTTGATACAATAAATTGCTTGTATACCGTTGCGATCTGGAAGAGACCTTCCCCTGTGTCTGCCATCACATATAAAAATATATGGTCTCCGAGGTTGGTACATTCAAAAATGGCGCAACAGGTCCAGTAAATGCACTAATTAGGACCGTTTACACTCCTTCAAAATCCAACCTTTCGCCTTGTTCCCGTGTATGTGGAAATCGCGATGATTGGAGAAGTTTAGTTTCATGCATCGGCTATACCTGGATAAACATACGAGTCATCACTGGGTGTTTCCCTCTTCAGAGGTGGTTTTTCCTATCTTTGCAGTAACCTTGGCTTTGTGAAGTTTAATGTTTTACAACCGACTACATTATAAACATTTCAATCAGTCATTCCACTTTTTGGTGTAGGAGTACTCTGCAGACTATCTAAGACCACCTCTAAGAGGCATTCAGATCAGTTTGTTTCTGCATCGATGCTGTAATTGCCTTTGTCAACACAGCATCCGTCACCTTTCAAGTGCGGATCATCAAGGCGGGAATCAAAGCATCCGTTAACGTCGTTCAAACAGTACTTATTCACAGAAAGAAATACCATTGGCACATGTACAGCCAAGTTTCTGATGCCCTCCAAATTCAGTGGAATTCGCTGTTTAACACCTCCACAGTGTGGTGCTTTTTATTCATCACTGGCTTGGTTTTAACCCATAAGTAGCCAAGCACAAGGACATTGTAGTTGCCACTTTATGAAAAGGAGGTCCCAGAAGGCTTTTCAAGTCTAGTCATACCATTTAGAATATTGAAGTGCCCTTAATCACACCCTGCTTTGTAACCTCTGGCGCTATAATAATGCCTGAATGTCTAATTGAACGCTATGTGTGGTGTTGGTCTCAGTCGCTTCCATCAATGTTGCTTCAGATGATATTACCGTTCTTGCATACCACGCAGACTTTCCCGTACTGACAAGGTCAGCAATTAAGTAATAGAAGTACCCTGCCAGCGATGAAACGGCTCGAGATTTTACTGGGGTTGGAACAAACAAAATGCAAGGGCAGACGGTATACTACTACTGTATAGAAGCATTGGGAAGCAATTGGCATGGCTCGACGTTTAGATCGTCCAACTGAAGTACAACTACTCTGCATTAAGTACCACGTAGCCGAAACCGAAATTTAAGCAATGCATTATAAAGAAATTTACTAATGCACTTTATGCTAGGTTTTAGTACTTATAAGGATGACATTTGCCCTAGTTGCCAGTTGTCGAATACGACTTTAAAAGCCGATTATTGGCCTTAAGACAAAAAGGTAAACAAAGAGTAAAGTGACCCCGCATTAGTGCGTAGATTCAGTTCTGACAATTTAATTTCAATTATCTTAAAAAATGACCTAGAACAAGCGATGTAATATTTCAGGACTTCCCTAAAGCCCGCCATATGATTCACAACCTCAATTCAAAAGACTGAAGAGCCTACGACGTTAATTACGATGTAGCTACGTAGCCGCCTTTGGATCATCGACCTTGACATTCCCCTCGATCCCGCCTCATGTTTAATCTGAAGGTACCTTTGTGTTAAATGCAATATTTTCCAAGAAGGGACGAAAGAAGAGACCGATACCTTTCGGTGGTAATGGGTGATGCAGATTTGGCCTAATATTGAAACAGTTATCAAAGCAATGCAATAATAAATTGACATTTATCGTCATAATGATATCAGTCTAAAGCTGTAATACTTTGTTTGTTCGAACTGCCGGTTTCGGTCACTTGGGTGACCATATTGCACTAGCCGGTTGGCAAGCCTCCGGGTCGTACCAACAGCCTCTCAATCCCTCTGCTTCCAGAATACATATTCTGTCCAAGTACTATGGCTTCCTTTACCTTCAAGCAAGGCTCGGGTCACTACATTGGTGGCAGCGGAAAGCGGACACGGCTTCAACGGATTTCACCCTGCTCCATACCGCCTCTGGCAAACTTTGGCGGTGTGAATAAAGTGCATGTGCTACAGATGGGAGAATCCCTCACATCCCATAACAGAAGGGCTGAGATTCACAGTCATCTTTGGCATCTCCCTCGCCCTCGTGTTCTGCAAGCAAGCTATTAACAACTGAAGCGACACTAATCGTGAACTTCATGTCCAGTGGAAATGCCAAGAGGAATCAGCGACGTTGTGGTCAAGCATCCTCCGTAAGCTCTCCCTCCTGTTATTGGGCAACTCGCCTCCCTCCGTCAAGATGCGTATCTACAGATGTAGAATGCGCAGGACGCCATTGGATAGCATCGTTTTATGCTTCCCACACTTGGATCGCATGCGCTTTGTTCCTATGAGGCCCGATCGCCCCATTTGCTTGGTGTTCTACGATATCATCGTGTTTCTTCTACGGGATCAATTAAGTCTGGAATCACAACATGTACTGTGTGTGTCCCCACCCATTACATAATTGTATTCGTGCCCCCATCTTTCACTGGGCCACATTATCGAGGGAGAGGATGACTATGTAATACGCACTTGCTGCACCGAGTGTTACGCAGAATTGATGGCACTACAAGAACGCGTGCGCTCGAATCTCGATGACTGGCACGGTTAGCTCGTGGGTGCTTCTCACAGCACTGACTACGTTGTGATGGCTGACACGGGAGGCTTACCGAGGGGATCGTCGGGGATGAAGCTCCAAATAAGGGAGGGGCTATGTAGTAATTTGTTTGTTCGAACTGCTGGTCTCGATTACTTGGGTGGTCATATAGTACTAGACGGTTGGCCGGCCTCTGGGTTGTGCCAGCAGCCCCCAAGACCTCCGTTTTCGGAATACATATATTCTGCCCTAGTACTATGCCTACTTTTACTTTAAAGGAAGTTTTGGGACGCTACAACGGCGGTCAATGGTTCCAACATTTTGTAACCACCAAGCAGGATTTTACATTCACCAAATAAAAAAATAGTGAAATGTAATCGCCATCGCTTTGCAGAACGCTAGCTGTAAGAATAAGTTATGAAAGGGCTGTGGAGAGGTGAATGTGTGTCCAAATATTCACAAGCAGCCTTTTCGCCCTTTTCTTAAGGAACAGGGTGCTTACGTTATCAATATTGGAAGTCGAGTTTCATGGTGTCGAGGGTGCAAAACTTATGTAGATTACAAGCTCAGATCAGTGCACTCTTGTTATGACTAAGTTGCGTTTGGTATAAACAAATAACCAAGAATGTTGTCTACTTAACGGCAAATACAATTCTTTGATTTTATGCATTTTTGAATCTTGCACCATAGAATGAGGTCTTGTCAATTATCTGGAGGAAAACATCGCTTGATTTCAGCCACATGTCATAGCACATAAAAAAACTGCCTTCCAAGCAGGGTGTCAACGTTAAATAGGAATACTTTGGTGATAGCATATTTTGCAAGCTAAGAAAGCTGTAAGAATCTAGGTTTTTTTGTCATTGCTGATCGGAACCATTAGTAGGATTTTAGGTAAGTACTAAACACAAGGCTGTAGTCATATAGCTGCCCCGCACACTTAAAAAAACCGAATTTTAACTGATTTCAATCACTTGTAGTGGAGATTGTACACTAGCTGTAATGATATGACTTAAGGACTACTTATAACTGGATGATTAAAAGTAATTCGCGTAGGGTAGTGTTTTTTTTTCTAGCTCTAATTGCGATGGATATTATCATTTTAGGACTGGTGGCTAAACAAATGTGTTTTATTAGAAGGCGAAGAGCGAACTTCTGTAAGACACAGTATTTGTCTATGACTGCCATCGAAGAAGGCTAATGTTGGCTAAAAAGCTGGCGTAGGACTTCCAGTACCTTCTCATCCCCAGTAGGGCCTGCAGGTGCCATGAATGCTGTCACTTTTGAAGGCCATGCACCAAATCAAATGGGAGATGTCATCGACTGGGCTGACGAAGTCAAGGTGAAGCGGCGACCGTGGATCCGATTAGAAGTTTTGTGTATTATCTACTGCTTGTTGACAAAGTAGACAATAGAGATTAAATGAGATTTCTGGCATCGGACTCAATGTGACTGACACTAAGATGACTAGCGTGATTTGGGCCAAGTGACTTAAGAGGAAGTGATACTTAAACACCAGAAGGCTTTTGACAATGCAAGTTGAAGCGGAATGTCGGAATAGTGGTTGAAGATTATCGCTAGACAAACGGGGTGGCTGTCTCTTCGTGATGAATGGCACCACCTGCATCGCCATGTCACCGGAATGCATTACCTCTGGCATGTCGAAAGCCATAACCACTGCCGCCAACTGTCCAGTAAGCGCTCCATTTGGGCATATCAACTTGCAGATGTGATCGAACTTGCTTAGTTGGAGTAGTCGTGCATGCCAAGACCAAGTGAGCTGACGCTGGATTGGGTGGCGAAGTAGATTTCGAGAAGTGACGTGGTGTGAAAGGAAACACAACACTGGATTTGTCCGAGGAGCTACTGTTGTCCACTTTTCCAAGGTTAGGGAATCAATTGGTTTGATGTACCGGCGGTTTGCCAAATTGACGGTGCCTAGGTGTATTCTCATGAGAAATCCATTGAAGTGGTTGGAGATAAAAGGCAGGCTTTTAGCTGCGTTGTTCAGGAGGACATCTATGGGGCTGAGTAAGCTGTAAGCTTTCTCTGACTTGTTTGAGCCCTTTGCTCAGATATTTTGCTGTCTGCCTTGGAGCTACATAAAAGGGATCATTAGTACCCATCTTTCTAACCAACAGTGTACGCTGGTACAAAAATTTCATTTGCCCCTTATTGTTGTGAACGGGTATTTAAGTGTGAATGTAGGCGTCATTAGAGTCCCAACCGAGATAATACACCGAGAATATGGAGTGCGTACATGTAAGATTGTAATTTACTAAAATTTTTAGACTTTATCATTCTTACCTATTTATAGCAATTTAAATGGCTCCAAACTTACCGCGCCCATTGGTAAAGATGGTTGAGCCTCGAGTCGAATTTTTAATTTAGCGACCTTATTGCGAGTTCAGGTCTAGGAATTTCCCCGAAGGCTGGGATCTATTTCTAAGCAGAAACATTTTAAATTTTAGAATGAGAATTTTCAATGCCTGGCGTTTAATCACACAAACATTCAACGCCTCTGATGACGAAGCAGGGCACCCTAGTACTGAAATGATAACAATTGACGAAGAAGGGTTGGCACTGGATATTGGCCGCTAAAGCTACATCGAAATCCGACTTCTGTTCAATGGTCCTAATTCTTACGAAGCATTCCCCTCTAGTGGACCATCGTCCAGTCCCAACTGCTAATATCATCGGCATAATCATCATCGCAGTTTTTCCTTGCCACAACGCTGCTTCCTATTTGCGAGTAGACTCTAGATAAAGTGACATCGGCGAGATTTCTAGATGTCTAAATACCGCAAAACCAGGTCCCTTCCAGTCATTGATGCCCATCGATGGTTTCTAAAGCACGACTCTTCTGTGAGAGCTGTTGGAGTTTAGTGGGAGAGGCGCCCTCCGCGGTGCACAGAACAAGGAAATGAGCGGTTATTTTTTGACATCCCGGTCAATCACATTTAAACTAGGCAGGTCTATTGGTTCTTACATTATTGCATTTATTCTAGGCAGTACGAATGCTTGGGCATATACTAAAATAAAAGCCATAATCCATGTCACTCGCTACGCCTCAGTAGAAATTCCATTGATTACAGGGTAAATCCAATATAAACTGACCACATATTTTTTTACCAGTGGTTAATTCTATCGTATAAATCGTATAAAATCGTGTTCTTTCATAGAACAGGCTTAAATTGGTTGTTGACAAAGGCGTGCCAGCCACCAAATACATGCACATAGACTCTGCCGTAGATTAACATAGCAAGGCAAAAATACCTACCTAATTCATATTAGCGCTAACTATTTGACCACTTCATCTGATAACAGGCATTAATGTGCAAAGTTTTGGTAGGTTGATTAATCCCGCTTTTGATAAAGACACAACTCGTTTCTGAAGATCTACATTCCTCCAGGTGCAGTGACTTTTGGCTTATGTAGGTAGCTTTTAACTCTTCACGTTGGCATTTTACTCGATGCCATACTACTGATAATTCTTTCGACTACAACATTTAAAATTATGGGAAGGCAAGTCTAAAAGCAATGCACTACAAAAGCGCCACTTGATTAGATCAAATATCGATGACTGTTACAAAACCCATAAGAAGATCCTACGTTCGTAGTCAATATCAAAATATGCAGGTGCTGATGAAACAATTGGTTAGAATAGCAAACTGCTGACCGTCAATTCGTCTAGATAGTTCACTTTTGTGGTTATGAAATTAAATCACAAAATAGATATGTCGTGAATAAATTCACGTCTAAAATTTGACGCCAGTACAGGATTTCTATTTGTTTTTTGATTGTTTAAAGGTTGTGTTTAATTTGAATGGGCGAATTTTGTGTGTATTTTCGGAAGATTAGGTGTGGATTGCCGTTCACATCTACGAGTGAATTTTCCTATATTTGACGCAGCACTTGGCTCTTTTTACGGCAGCACCAGCTGTATTTTTCTGGCAGTGCTATTGTGCATCTTTTGAGAACTTATTCGTGTTGGCGGTCCCTGTTTTATATTCATAGAAATGCACTTGCTATTGTCTTGAGTTATTAACGATTTGATGGTGTCAAATTTGTCCATTTTTTCAATAAACTTTGAGGAACACAACCTTTGAATGATCAAACCCTCTTCAAATATGTGTTTCTTATCTCAGTGCCCATGTGATTCCACTTCAGTTTTTTTTCATGGGTCTTTGCTGCTGTTTTCCCAAACCGGTGAGTCTATTGTCTAATCCTTTTTGCAAAAGTATCTCCAGGCATGCTTATTTCAGCATTATTTTGTCAGTTAGGTGAATGACGGCCTATGCCTACATACCTTGGTTGACATTTAGTTTTAACTTGATTCGTAGTGGTTGCGTGTCTTGCGACTGTTTAAGGCTAAAAATATCGCCAATTGAGCCCTTATCGAGAATTGTGGATGGTGATTTTGCGTGCAGACGCGCATGTTGTTTGGTATGTGCGTCACCCACTCCAATCATCTGATGTGTTAGTGCGCACTCCTGTCATAAATACGATTGCGTGCTTTACGATCTGCATTTTCTCTCTTCCTAAGCATGAGGAAACGCTCAGGTGATCTTAGTGGTCTTGTAAGTTTGCGTACTGCAGATGCTTTTTTCTATTCCATCCTGACCCTGCGTCCTAAAACTGGAACGATTGGTCCTATTTGTTCCTGCTACTTTTAACCGCAATTCACTTCTAGTTCTTCTTGAAATCAGTTCTCTTTTGCAAATTTGGTTGGCTTTTATTTGAAGTCATTGGTTTCATTTAACTACCACTCTGTAGGCTTCTTAATGATTAGTTGAACCTGGTGTTGGCATTGTTATTGATAGTGAACAATACGAATTTCTTTTTTTCTTTGCTGGTGCTGTTTCCATGTTGCGGAGTTTTAGTTATCTACATTTTCTCCGCAAAAGCATGAATTGAGGACAATACTGATCAGGACTTGCGTTGATCTTTCTGCATGTAAATCACCACTAAGAATGGTTGCTTGATGAGAAATAGCGGTTTTTATTAGCACTCGTAGCAAACGCTATAAGATTTTTCTGAGTTAGCTTTTGTTTCATTTCGGGTGGAGACGTCTGCCGCATACGCCCTCGTAGTTGTTCGTTTTGATTCATTTAAGCCTTTTTCATTTGGATTTTGCCGTGTCACATTCCTTATTAATTCGTAGATAAAAAATAACTCTTTTTACATGGGTAGAGCTAGTCATTCTCTTGGTAACTTTCTACTTCTTTTCCAAGCTGTTTAATCTCATTCACTCTAATCTCGCATCATTGTAAATGCAGCACGAGTTGAGGCAGTACTTTACAGTTCATTTTTTCCCTCTTTACAGAACAGAAGGAGGGATGTACTTAAATTTTTCCAAGTCGCCTCTGAGAGTGAAATCATCACTGTGAGTTGGCTATGTTGGATTTTTCTAAAATTTGTTTTAATTCTCGACGTCTCATAGCAATTTGCCCTGTTAATATTAACTTATTCGACTAAACGCTTCCACCAGGCGTGCATTTAGGACGGCTTATGCGATATAGCCACATCTTTTTTTAGTATTTGAGTAGCATTGTCTTTCTGGAACGGTAGAAAAAAATTAAGGCTGAGATAGATAGTTTTCCCCTGAGGCGCTGATAGCAAACGTGTTAATGAACTCATTTCTAGCCTTGGGAGAGGAAAGACCATTTGGTGGGTGTTTTCATAGATAAATTCACCTGTTGTAGCGCATTGGAGATGTACGTTTGGAAAAGCTAATTGTGGCTGGACGTCGTTATAGGGCGAGTGCTCATTATTTGCGATTCTCTTTTCTAATACCTTTCAAGAGGTACCCATCCTTTGGTGAGACTTTGGCGCATAACATCATTATCAAACGCCAAAATGTTCAACTGAAGCACCTCCACGACATTTGGAATTTGGGGGCTGTTCAGAAGGTACTACTTTCAGACTGTGGTGCCATTGTCGATGACCATATCGGGTATGTTACCTCTTTTTTGAATTTCAACACGTCAGATACTTTGATTGATTCTGTTACTAATATGTTCGTCATAGACCTCCTTGTTGTGCTAAATCGGTGTTTTTTTCAGTCAATTGTGAATGGTATCGTTGGCGGTGAAGGGTGAGGTGCTTACTGCGTTCACGGTGATGGATGGCTATTGTGTTGTGGACTTGGCACGCGTCATCGTAATTGCGGTCGCCACAGACTTAGATTTATGTTTGAGATGTTGACCGTATTCAATTGTCTCACCCTTATGTTTAAGCGCCTCACTGTTATGGGTCCATGCGAGTTGTGAGGCGTGGTTCAGAAGAAATTTTTTTGTCACTCCATGCTGTTCCGTTGGCTCACTGCCTTTCTTGTCTCTTATCTTGATTAATGGGATGTGAACTATACTGGACTAGCCCACCCATTGGTGGAAATAGTGATTCAACGGTAATGATGGCCTTAACGGGACACACTTGACAACTGTCATTGCGAGGTGTGCTGTCGTTGATGTCTTGGATAGCATGGCGTAGCTGTAAAATTATGATTCTCAGTTTCCTTTAGGCTGTGCTAGTATATTCTCCCACGAAATTATATGCCTAATGGTATTTACAGTTGACGTGGGTTTGCAACGAGTATGAAAACCACCTGAGAAGTGTGAGTGGTGCTCCTTTTTGGTCCCTAGGGATGAACAAGTAATAAATGAGCAACCCCCTCGACCCAGCTCAGTGACGCTAGATACACCACCTATCCCAGTGAATGTCCATTTGCCTTCGGCACCTCCACTACCACAAATGGCACCAGCAGACCATAATGTCGCAGAGCTTTTTCGGGCCCTCAACGATATGGGTTTGGTTGAAAGATGGACAAAGTATGTCAGTGACTCGGATATCCTCACCACCGGTGATGCCCTGCCCTCCAGCACCTATCGACTGGCCACGTGGAACCTTGATCGTTTCACTTTGGCAAAGGCCAAACATCCCGGATTCCGGGAAGCCATTTGTCTAACTATTCTCTCTAATCAATTCGATCTCATCGCCTTCCAGGAGGTGGTTGAACCCAAGGCTATCCAGTTGGTAAACAACGGAAACTGGGGTTTCTACTTACTTTATTTAAGTAAACACGGTTAATGTTTATCTCCCAGTTGGTTGACGAGTTGAATGCGCCTGTGCTGCCGATGGTAAAGCGGTGGATTGCAGTGAACCAAACTAAGTATGGCTCTTACACAGCCTTCTCATCGAGTGATAAAACGGGACGAACTTTTCAAGCTGTGGAGTATTCTTCGATGCTTTACCGTTCCGATCGTGTACAAGCTATCTCCTCTCGTCTTCTCTCTGCCAGTGGGAAGTTCTCTCGGTTGCCTTTTATGACCAAGTTTAAGGTTCGCCGGTTGCTAAAATAGCCTCGGTGTTTTTGTTTTTTTTTCAAGAAGAAAAGAGGCTAATTATACACCTTAATTCTCGTAGGAAACTTTTTTATTTTGCTCTATTTGGTATTTCTTCCTCTCATTAGTTCATCATGTGACGTGCTTCATTTGCAGCTGGGATCGAGCATCCTTATACTCACCTCAGTTCATCTCAGAGCCCCGGGACTAGAGGACACTCATTTAGCGAAGAATGCGGAGGAGGTCGCCTGTCTTGCTGACTTTGTTGACGCGATGAAGGACACTCTTTCGGGTGAGTGGTTGCTGTTGGAACTAGCGGTACTAGTTGGTAGGTCTCTACATCTCCACTTCCTGCTATTGTAGACAAAATCTATTACGTTATTCTGGGCGACTTCAATATGGATCCTGGCAACAAGGGTGAGTTAAACCCTAAGCTATTTTGCAAGTCCTATGCCGTTTTGAGAAGTCGTTTTTTTTCTCCCATCTGTTATTAAGGAAAAAAACGACTTTTCCTTCAATGGTGGTCCATTCGTCACTTTGTGTAAATTTTATGATTGTTTTTTGTCTTTCACTATTAAGGGTCCTTCTTTGTTAACCAACTACTGCTTTGGGACCGAATTTTCAACTGAAAGAAACAACTTTTGGCTGTTATTTACGACGTTTCCTGTTGGTGTCACACGTTTGTGACACCCTCCCTGATTCTCTTCCCTAACTTGGGTGCCAAAAGTGCGTAGCACGAACCAAATCATGCGCCACGAAGGAATTTTTGTGGTCCATAACACTAGGGTAGGTTGAAGCTGTCTGGTTCGGTGATCCATTTTGAGTTCTAAGCAGCGGTTGAGTTGGTCTGGGAAATTAATGCCAGTTCGTGTCACGTGGTGGAACATGTGTTTTTGAGTCGTGGCAGCAGATTTTCCTGTGAGATTCAGGCAGTGAACATGTTTCACAAAAACTAGCTTTTGTTTCAAAGACGTCGTGAAATTGTATTTCTCTGGATGGAGCTTCATTTTCAGGTGCACTAACAGTGACTTTAAAAAGTTGGCCTGCTTCAACGAACTCTTGTTGATTAACAATGGCCGAATTCATTTGAGATTGTCTTAACCAAAAGGTGAATAAGTGCAATTGCGACTGTCAGTGGTTGTCAAGTGCGTCGACATGGCTTCATCTTGAATTCCTGATTCCTCACGGGCTAGTGAGGTTCGACGCAATTTGACATTCCTTCTAGTGGCATCGCAACAACCTACGCCCTCCACTATCCCAAAAATCTTATTCATCACAAGGTTGTCATCTCATTTGCATTGTTTTGGAACAGGTTTTTTGGCAAATTAAGTATGTGCGCGCGGTTAAGTCAAACTGTCATTTCTCACCGCATCAGCAGTCATAAGTAGCCTTGTTTTCTCTACTATTTGTGATTTAACGCAATAGTTGCGATCATTCGAACACGTACTCCAATTCTTCTCCAATTCTCAATTCTCTAAACCTATTTGCTTTGAATGGATAGCGAGCCTTTATTCATTTGCTTTTCTTCCCCTTTTTATCTACCGCGTAAAAACCAAAGGTATAACCTTGGTGTTCTCATCCATTCAATAATCATTTGAATAATGCGATGTCATGGCAGGGTCACAAGACGCTGTTTACTTCAATGAAAAAGTAATCGGGAAAGTTTGTGTCCATTCCTAAAGTACATTTCTCACTACTGGACGCTTCGCATTCTTCTTTACGACACCGTGACTGGCAAGTCAAAACAATTTCCCATTTTCTTGTAAGATAATAAGGCAGTTTATCTCAATTTCTACCGAGGAATTCGCCGCCCCAGAAAAACATTCCACCGGTTCTAGAATTGGAATTTCTAGGAATTCTAGAACACTGAAGTTGGCTCGCCGGGCCATTCGACTTGAAGGCAAACTATCTGTACCAAAGTCATTCAAGATGATGAGAATAGGTAGGGGTGATTACAGTCTTGGAATTCCAGCAGTTGGACCTCTAGACACACACTTTGATGTTTCATTGGCCTCCGTGCTGAAGTCTGTCTCATGCTCAGTCTGCATGCTACTCTCGATAATGCCAGTGCTAGTACACCTTTGTACCTTTTTCTGCCTTTTGGACCTTCAGCATGCCAATATTACGTGGTTTTTTATGTTAGCTTTCGACGCTTTGCGCTCCCGTGGGCTAGCCAGCGCGCTGCCGACAGCCTGCGCGACAATGGCGAGTGCAGTGGAGCGGGGCGCGGGCATCGGTCAAAGGCAGGGGGATTCGCGGGTGCCGTGCCTAGACAATGTGTGGCTCTGTCCCAACCTCCTGACATCGGAGGGAGAAGAGGTCTTGGAGGGCCTTAAATTTACTGGCGTCTGCGCTGTTGCAACCCCGCCTCGTCATCCCCTCATTCCCCTCCTCGATTTCTCAGACGGGTGTGGACGTCCCAGCAACCACTGTCCTGTCTACTTCGATCTGACTTTCCATGATGCCGCTCAGTCGACACTGCCTTCATGACTATTTTTTGGCTCTTTTTTGTCTTTAAAACTTGTGAATGAGTTTTAATTCAGTATTGACTCATGAGACTTTTTCGACATAGATTTTCAGGATCTTTGAAGATCATGTGGGATTTTCCTACATCTGCAGATGTTTTCCCACTTATTTTTAGCGCAAGAGGCAAATGTGTTCCAGTGTTTTCCACTTTGTATTTGAACGGCGACCCTTATTTTGGTGTTCGTGGCTTGTAGGCTTGGTGAAGGTAATTTAGCATCGTTGAAGCGGATAGCTGGCCACCGCTCAGCTGGAAAGTCCAATTCGTAAACTTTTGACCTATGAAATAAAATTTGGACCGAATTTTCCGCACTAAATATCTGCTTTGCCAAGGCATTTATGAGGTGATCGTTGAGATGGACTTTTCTGCCTTTTTACACTTTAATGACCAAAGTTTAATCCCTCAACGGTTACAGACGACACAAGGTGGCATTGACGGCTCGGCGTGCTTTGGCTCTTCCATTGCTCAATTTCTCAATTATGATGAGATTACTTCCTCTGCGTTATGATCCATCGTGAGCAAACGGTAATTGTGTAGCGCCCCAAGACCATCCCGAAGACGAGAGAAGACAATAATCTCGGTTTTGTCATCCGACTCCCT
This sequence comes from Taenia solium, assembly GCA_001870725.1. NCBI lineage: Eukaryota > Metazoa > Platyhelminthes > Cestoda > Cyclophyllidea > Taeniidae > Taenia > Taenia solium. Next base: position 29,214 of record MIEF01001774.1, read on the forward strand.
AGTTGCTTACATATTGATCCTCCACCGACCGGCCTGGCCTCCGCGGCATGTCCGTAGCCCTATCAGCTCTTCCGTATGCCAGTATCACATAGTCTCGGCTGGCTAGATCCACTTCTCCAGTACGACACTAATGTATTTCCATTTTGCATCAAAGGTAGTAAGTTTTCATCATATTCGAATTCTGTCACTTTATTTCGACCAGAGTGTCTCCTGTTTCAATAGATCGGTTGGCTTCTTCTCTTTAGGAAGTCCAAAACAAGCAGCGGCTCTAAAGCCTTCCTGAATGAATTCCTTACTATGCCATTAGCTCGCGGACAGGCTCTGACCAGAGATAATTGAGTCTGCTCACAATTTCCCATACTACAGCTATTGGTCGTTTGTAGTAGGTCATTTATCAATCCAAATTTATTTTGGAAAATGATTCACCTCTGAGGGCGAAATAAGCCATCTCATTTAGAGAGAAATTGTACCGGCAACGTACAGAAGAGTGGGGAGGCCCAGTGGCCATGCTGTTCAGGGGAAGGACAGAAGCGGAGCCCCAAGTACCCGCACAACCAAAGCAAAGGATTAAGCGAACGATCAAAGTATTGCGTAGCCTCTCTTCCCTGGCACTCCCCTTGGTCAGCCTACCGCGTAGCGTATCGTAACCGGCTAACCGTCTCAGTCATATGGAATTTCTATGCAACTGAGAAGGCGCTTTACCGCAACATCATTGATCCCATCTGGCAATTACACGCCACTCGAAGCTTCGTCTCATTTAGGAACTGTATCGTAGGGTGAGGAGATGTGCCGGTCATCACGAGTGTTCATAGCTAAGAGTTTAAAATTCTTTCGTGAGGGTAGAGTTTTGCGTCTATTCCTCCTTGCCACTTTGGTCTCATCTTGGCACTGCCTAGTCATGTCTACATGGGTTTCATCCAGCTGGTAGAGAAGAGGGAGAGGCGTCGCGTACTCCCTTGGTTAGCGGGTCCATGTTCATGGCCGTACCCAACGCGGTTTCAGTTGTTGATTGCATTCCTACAGAACAAAGGACTGGGTTAGTTGCCGGGGATAGACGTCATTTCCAGCCCTTCTGTTAAAATTCATCACAGATTCTCCCACTTGCAGCATATTCCTTTCTTCCGCCAATCAAAGTCAGAGTAGTTGTCCTTTGGTATAGGGTTCGACTTTTGCTACTACGAATGTAGAGCTTCGAGTTATTCTTGAAGGTAAGTCAGAAAATGTATAGGACTGGGAGAGCTAATGACATACCCTAGAGGCAATACTGTCCAGTGGAGTCTCAAGCCTCGCTATCAAAGTTGCACACAACCATCTTTGACGCATTTTGACGTGCCTGACCGCTTTGTGGTATAGTGCGACTGTGGACAAGCCATTGATATCATTCCCAAATTATCATTCAGATTGAAGCCTCAAACAAAGACGGGGCGAAGAGGGTTTCACGCTTCTTCTCACCCTTGCATTTTTTAATATTGGGTTTCGGTGGTGGGCCACTTTAGGGGCTCCGCCATCAAACCTCCGACAGTTGGCATGGCCTTCGGACACAAACAACTAACATTGTTTTGCCTCTTGCAATCGAAAGGTGTCATCTCCTTCTAGATTCGGCGATAGTAGTCTCGTTGGAACAAGTTTCTTTTCATTCCTCCAAAAGCTAATCTGTTTAGCTATCTTGTCTAGTGTGAGAATAAATTCATGTGTTGCTGGTTGACATAGGCTAACTCGACGCAGCCAACTTCGTTGACTGCTGACAGGAAGGCGAAGAGCTAATTAAAATTCCGGCGATTTTCGCATTGGACGATTATTGTGCGAATCAAGGACTCATTTCAAACGAAACAGGGAGAATATACTTTTTGAGATTGCTGTCAACACTGCGTCATTTAAGTTTTCCATGCGTTATGTTGTAACTTTCACTTCTTCCAATTCGAGCGTGTTACAGTTGATCCCCGGAAGAGTCGGAGAAGGTGTCACTGTAACGTTTCGAGACTTTCCTGGGGACGAAAGAAGGCGCGATACAACAACAGGGTTTGGAGTCTATTGGCATGGTTCAGCGGTCAGGGCTGCCGCTGGAGATACAATGGTGAAGACCCTGAGCGACCCGTCACCGAATCCGACGGTCAAAGAACCGAGGTATTGCAATCATGTCCCCCTTAATCATGGTCTACGCTTGTTCAACCCGAATCTATAACTTCTTAGCCTTTGCTGGAGATTTTCAAGCATTATTTGCCTGGAAGTCAGGACTTTCTCCAGTAAGTAACTCGACGGGATGGCGTGAATGAGTATCGTCTCACATAAGGATACCTTGTTGACTATTTTAAGTTAGATTTCTTTTACGAATTCTTTTACTAAGAGAATAATTCGAATGAACCTCCGGTTCAGCGCGAAATTCGAGTGAGAAATTCAGGGCAAATTTATGTGAGCAAATTTTTTCTTCACCTCCTTATTCGGTAATTCCGACTACTGACAGTTAAACAATATTTTTGCGGTTTTTAATGCACTGTACTAGAAGTTTGGTTCTTTTTTGCAATTCCTTTGCCTTTTTTCACCTCTAATTGTAATTTACAAAAAGGCTTTTCAGCATTTACTTCTTGGGACATTGAGACTGGATTGGGTTAAATAATCGTAATGTTTGTCAACTTATTTGATAGCTATGACAACTGCTTTTGACGTTCTAACAAACCTCTTTATTTGCTCTTGAAGTGGATTGGCTGGCTGAATTTTTTGTGTTACTCTGGCGTACATCTCCAAGTGTTTAAATGGATAACTGTCATTCTGTCACATATGTGCGACAGTGCACTCTTAATCAATTCGTAACAGCTGATTGTAACGAGTTATTTTGCAAGTAGATTGATTGAACGAAAATGGTAAAGTCGGTGTGGATTGTCTGCTGCCTCGATTTAATTCTCGATTTTGGTGAGGGATTCACTTAGGGGCTCCGCCGAGTGCCTGGCTTCCAAGCCAAATCAATAGATCTCCAGTCCCGCTATACGTCTATGATGCAGATTCTGCCCGACTATTTTGACCTTTGTCGCTTTTAAGAAAGTCGCAGGGTGCAAAACTTCTGTGCTGTGGCAGTCGACATGCCTCTCCCATAATTTGTGCCTCATGACCTGTCAAAGTCACTTGTGACGTATTTTTTGCTGATTTAATTAGAAAAAAAGAACATTCTTAAGTTGCGTATGTGTTCCATTTTTCCCAACACACCTCTACGCATTTGCTCGCAACCTATTTGGTAGTTTTGTGATGAAACAAATCATGTTTTCACCCTTATCAGATGAATGACTTTGGCCGGCGGCATTTGACTCTACCTCCATCCGTCTGTGGATGTGATGTTAATTGTCTCACTTCAACTTGAATAACGATTTTCTTCGATCCAGTTGAAGCCATTCTGAAGTGAATAAAATTGTGTCGCGCCAGTAAAGAATTTAAGGCCCAATGTTCTCCGCTTTTCGTTTTCAGTTGTGCGTGTGACAGTCTACTGTCTTCCTTTCGACAGATAGAGAGCTGGCTTTTATCTGAGCCTCTTTAAGCCACTGCACGTTGTATTGGCGCATTTGAATTCCTTCTGAAGTTTGGAGGCCATCATTATTCTGTCCTCCACTTTGTTTTGGAGTAGGAGGTTGTCAGTAGGACCTTTATCAATTTCTTGTAACCTAAGTGGTTCACATTTTGCCAGTCTGTTTGTAATGACGGGAAAATTTATGAATCTTACAAATTCTATTTGATGCCCTTTTTCCCATTATTCAACTCATTTGCAAATTCCATGTGACAGCACAGTACTAATGAAGGCACAATTGAATGAATTTATAGACATTAAATGTGGCAATTCAGAAGCATATGTTTACCATGTTTGACAGGTTCAAATCGGTCGTGCAGGGATTATGAGAAGATGGTTGAAGGCAAAAAGCCACTTCTCTGTCCCATGAAAGCATGCGCATGATCAGTAGCTGTCAAATTTGCATTTGTTCCGCTGTGAGTTTTGTACTAATCAAAGTCCGTTGATCGGTTAATATTGTCGGTCCAAACTACTTCACTTTACCTACCTCATACCCAACTTTGTTAAGTAAATTTGGAATAAAAGAAAAATAAATAAATCATCATGCTTTCTACATCTCTAAGGTTGCTACAAGATAGGAGATGTAACGTGGTTGGAAAATTTTCTGGTTTTAGAAACTGCTTTGATAGCTTTTACAACGATTAAAATGATTTTTGCATGAGTCGTTCCATTAGGTAGAGTATTAAAATCTTAGTAGGTAATTGTATTTGGATGAAAAAAAATGGAATTGGGTAAATGTTTGACATTCGATCACGGTAGTGGGCCAATGAGGGACTCCGCAATTGTAATCTGGCCGAGCAGCCTGGCCACGGGGTCATGTAAATAGGCCCTTACATGTTCAACCCCAGTGCTGTGTCTCCTTTCGTACTCGGAGAAGTCTCGGGGTGCTGCACTGGTGGAGGCCGCAAGCGAATCCCGCCTTAAAGGTAAAGTTTCCTGTTTTCTACTCGTGGATGATGAACCTTAGCGGGGCGGAAGCAGTGTATAGGCTGCAGACAGAAGTCTGTGCAGAACCCCTAACAGAAGGGCTGAACATGAAGTCTGCTTTCGGCAATTACTCCAGTCTGGTGGTCTACTGAACCTTGTGGAAAAGTTGTTACGGACCTGTCAATTGTGTCCCTGTATTGACCTCAAAAGTAGTAAATATACTATAAAGCCTCCACTTCTCCGCGAGTTGATTAGAACCCAAATAGATGTGGCCGAGTAGCAACGAGGAGAGAACCAAGTGGCAAGGAGAAATGGACGCGAAGCTTCACACCCATGGAACCCTTTTGAATTCCGTCCTTTGATAAATGACTAGCGATGGACATGCGTGACAGCCAGTAAAATCGCATTTCCTCCAAATTGTTTCCACATGAGACGACATCAGAGATTCAAAGAAATTGACAAGAGAGCTTAGTGCAACCGGGGTCAAACAGATTCTTAATTGCATAAAACTTCGATGCTTGGGCTGGTTAATTGGTGGGCGTCTTTTCGACACCATGAATTACATTTTGATATCTGAAACGGAAGGTTAACCAGGAGAAGTACCAGGGACGACGCTCAAGGGGGAAGAGGGGCATGTAATGCGTTGGTCATACGTTAGACCCTTGATCTTGGTAGAGTTATCATCTAGGCGCTCTGTCATTGTACCTTAGCCGAATGGGCTGGCCTCTGGGCCATACCTGCCAGTAGCCTCAAGCCTTACTCCATTATCTTTAGTGGATGTGAATGAATAAAGTTCAATAAAATCGTATATCTATACAAAAACAATAACAAAGGGACTAACTCTTACTAGACTTCTCTTTGAAAACATTACTAGCATAAAATCAACCTTGTAGATTTTTTAATGCGCTGTGATTACTTATATCAAACCGACCTGATATTGATTCAGTTGGATTTGAATTCGGACATCTAGACGATGGAACTCCTGTTCCTATGCTCGCTTCAACTTTAAGTGCGTTTTATTTGCTAACAAAAATTTAACTAATTGATACATCACGTAGGAAGTATTCCCAGCCTTTGTGAATCTACCGCTTTTATGAATACATTTGATTGATAGCGAAATGATATTTATTTCACTTACATAAACCCTACATCCTTTCAATTTTCTAGACCTTTGGAATGTTTATAGTGCATATACTTTCTGACTTCCTACCTCTATCCAAGGGGTTAGGACTAGCCTCGAATAAAGCGGTGCGGAAGATTTTTGACATCCTCTGTTGCTTGCAAAAATAAAATGTTGCACTTATGTTTTGATGAAGTATGTAAGTAGACAAATTCCTGCTTGAAGAAGAAAGCGAAGAAGACATACCATGTATGAAGTTAATTAACTAGTGCCTTTAGACAAATTCTCCCAACGAAAAAAGCCCATTGGCAAGTGAAGTGAATTTTGCTGACAAATTCATTTCGGCCGTAAGCCGTTCCTTTAACCGGAAATGACAGGCAAATTGCTTTCGAATCATGTCTTCTGAGTACACTGAGACTCGACATCGGTGGAGGAAAGAAGTACCGGAGACTACGGGGACAATGTTGAATATGTAACGAGAAATATAGTCGGCCCTAACTATCGCTGCCTCTATCATTTCATTTCTTTCACTGCACTATAGATTCCATTTCTCAAGTAACTTTTAAATTCTAATTCCTAGAAAAGGCGATAGCGTGTATGAAGTTGAGTTAATGCTACGTAATCCGAGGTATGGGATCTTGCACTGCCTTCTAAGGCTGGCTCTATTACTTCCATCCAATTGATTGACTATTCTTGGTTAATTAAAACAAGGAGGCAGACTTTCCCGCACACCTTTGAGGCGCGCGTTAACTGGTAGATAATTCTCAGGCTCACTCAGTGAGACCCAAAAAGTTGTGAATTTTTTTTCCTTAACTTGTCTAAATGTTTTCACTCTTTGTTATAAAGCAATCATATCGGGTGGTTTAATGATGACCTAAGGCGTTTCAAACAGTATCGAGGCGTAGCTGCTTACAGGTGTTACAAGAGAAATAGCTGCTTGAAAATATAGTACCTTTTTTATGTTAGACATTTTTAATGCATTAAATTGTCATGAAAAGTTATAATATCAAAATTCCCTTTCGAAAGTAAGACATTTGATAATAACTTATAGCGGACTTTTTAACATTTTATACATTGACGAAGAACTTTTGTTAAAATTTGCTTCAAATTGGGGGGAAATATGATCCAAGTACAAAGGCACTGTTGACGTGCGGATGGACTTGGAGTCTACTCGCATGGTTCAGAGGACGGGCCGCCTGGCAGGGGTATAGGACCTAGGTTGCCTGTTACCACAAAAAGGCGTTGAATCGGCAGTCAAAGCATTACAAAAACAAAAACGAATAAAAAATTTTCACCAATTTTTTTTCATGTACCTAGTCGGTTATTTTAGTCGTTAAGTGGCAGTAATCAAGGCCGCATTGAAGTAGAAATACGGCACTTGACAGAAACTTGAATTGACGTTTAAACTATTTTTGACATTTGCGTTGTAAGAAACTGTACCCTTTGTTTACGTTGGTTATTCTTAAAGTGATGTAGCTTTTCAATTTTTGCGGTATTTTACTTCACCCTAAAGGCAGGCTCCGCCGCCCTCTCTACCCCAAAAAAGCGGTGATAATTTTCAACACCTTAAAAGAAATACCAGTGCTGTAAGGTGTATTCACCACTTTCTTTTTCATGAATATCACATATATCTGCGATCTCCTAACCATAATTTTCACTTTATCAGAGCATCAAATCTCTGAGTATTTAAAGTCGTTGACATTATCAATAGGTACCTACATGAATTACGTTTGATAGAATGTCATTAGTCACTGGTATTTGTACCAACTCACCTGATTATTAAATGAAGTACCCTGATGGTAGCTCGCGTCTACTGATGGCTTTTCAGTCATTTCAAATGGACTCTTTTTGAAAAAAATTACCTTTTCACTATTATCACCTTGGATTTTCCATAAAGCACGACTTACATAACACACTTTTGAAGTGTGTTTTGCGATACAACCTTCCAGATAAGAACCGTAAAACGCATGTAAACATTTTCAATAACATCCTCTGCGAAGTGAAACCGTGATCATTTTTATAACAAACAGGTCTACTATCAGAGCCTTGAGGTAAAATTAACAGTCACGACACTTAAAAAGAACGGCTCATTCGATGTTATGTTACTCATGATTCTAAACCGACTGCCTCCTCTCAACTTGGAGTACTGCATTCCTGTTGGATTTGCGATAGATGCCTTTAATTCCAGAATAACACTCCTACCCAATTTTCGGACATTTACCATTATTGCATACAATCCTTAGTCAGTTTGGATGTCGTGATCTCAAACCTCCGATTAGTTGAGACTACGTTCTGGTATCGTTTCTGGACAATAACAGTTGCCCTAAGTCCAAGGTCAATCCATTGCTCTAGCACATACGACCAAGCTGACTGAATGATCCCGACTCCACAACCAGCAGCTAGGTCTGTAGCTACACACTCCACTTTTGTGCTGTCTCAAGCGCATCAAATGAACAATGGCGCCTACCATGAAGTCGTGACCCATCAGTTATTTGAAAGGAAGCGTATCGCGCATAGAATCTACAACTTATAACAGTATTACCTCAAACTAAATCAATCTGTTTGACCCACAATTCTTTGTAGCTGTCGATTACAGGCGAATAACAGACACACGTCACTTGTGAGAGTAGTGCCAAAAAAGAGTAGACTTGTGACAAAAGGGATGCTTCAATTTACATTATGCATTACTGAAGAAATCGTAGTCTGTGGACAACAGAGAAGCGTCTATATAGAAGCATTTATGTAGGCATTTAAGAATTTTCTGCTTCTGCTCGTGGTTACATCTGATTCCTTTGTCAGACGTCGAATATCCTCTGTGTTTTGGTCATCAGTTTTGCAAAGCATTAATTCTAAAGGCCCACACCCAGCCTGTTGGGAGCTTGGTGGTGCCCCACAGAGTAGCCATCCATTTAGGCCACAGAGTATCTTATACTTTTGGAGGTACCCCACGCATGGAACCAAATTAATGCCCTCATTTGATTGCCAGGGGCTTTTCGCTTTCTATCCCCAAATCTGTTTGCTTTACCTCGGGCCATGACGGCATATTCGATGCTTTTTAATGATGGTGAAATGTAACTTTTGAATCTTGCATGGATTCGTCAAACAAAGCAGCCAATGCAATAATACGGCACTGTGGCAGATTTCTACCGGAAGATAAAAGATAGGGCAGTTGCAAAGCAGATTCGCCCCCAAGATTTGCAAAAAAAAGTTATTTTTAAACGGCCATGACGATACTTTTGAGCAATCTCTGAAGGTCTCCCCAGACATTTTTTGAATGCCCATTACTTAGTTCCATATATTCAAACAATGACTTCGGATCTTCTTCGAAGGTCGCATATAGAAGTAATTAGTGCGTACATTAAACATTACCACAGCATACTTACAACTTGAGCAAGAAAGCACCACTTTTCCCACTTTTATTTCTTAAAAATATGAAGTCCTATGCAGTGATTTCTGTTAAATCCTTCAGCATTTCTAAATGTTGGCAGTTATTATTGAATGCAAATGAATAAAATCACCTTTAATTTCCACTGAGATGTGCGCGTTGAAAGTAGGATGTAGAGGGTTTTTAAGATATTAGAACGACTCCTTTATTTGCCGCGTTTTTTTAAAACATTTCGGCTCTGTAATTAACAAAGGAATTGAACTTGACAACTCAAGCTCAACAAATCAACCATGAACGGAGTGTCGCTCATCCTTTCCGACTTTTCACGGCGGATGCAAGTCATAAATGCCTCTGAAATTTGCACCGACTTTTTGACCACAGTGTTACGTTGATTGTCTCACTTATGGTCCCAATGATGGAGAAAATTAGTTGTGAAGGCACCCTGAGCAACTAGGCAGTTGTGCCTGTCACAAATAGCAGATCGGCTATCTAACCGTTGTATGCTGCCTTGCCCATCAAAATCGAATGCGAGTAATGGAGCAATAAAATATGGATCTCGATTATGACCTGGCCCGTGGTGAAACTCCATGCGGGCAGCGAAACTTCATGTACTAAACATTTTTGAACACCTCTAGAATTCGAGCATATCAGGTGCTAGGATTTCATCGAAGGAGCTAGGAGTAAGCTTTTTTTGTAGGGCAAAATTACCACATAAAATGAGTTCAAACATTTTTGTATGCATTAACCCCGAGGGAGATATAGAACCGATTTAAATAATTTTTGGCGCGAATGCACTGCCAGTTAGTTGAGATCCTTTTGTTATCGCCTACGGATTAATAACAAAGTCCAGTTGATTGGATGGCCCCCCTTTAGCTTCTTTTAACGCCGCCAAGGAAAATTGCCTACTACAACCCGTTTTTGTTTTATTGTTTTAATAATTGATTGCAAAAGCTTGCGTTGCCAAAACGACCTATTTAACTAGGGGCATAAAATTAACTGATAATTTTCCCAAATCAAGAAAAAGTTGTGTGGTTGGCTTCATGCGTACGAGTACGATCCTGTTGACTTTCAGATCTGTGCAGTCATTTGCGGGCAGATGAGTAAGCAGGGGATGCAAGATGGCTGGCTGATTAGTGGAGATGGTTGAGGCATAGGTGATCTCGGCCTAGCGAAGTTATGTTCCGACAATAACCTTTGGAAAAAAGAAAATTGTTGGAAAATCGAAATGGAAATGGTTTTGCGCAGTTGAAGCCACCATGGAGGCGTAAACCAATGACAATTGCATACCACAAGACAATCGTGGCACTGGTAGGCATCAAAATATGATTTGGTTTTCAACTAGTCATTGACATACGCACACACACACACACACACCTTCACATACACTCGCATTTGGTGTGCTAAGATTTATTGTTCCCTTTCTTCTCATGCATAGCTAATGCGCAAGTAGGAAGTGAAGCCTGGTGAATGAACAATGGATTCCTTTTGCTTCAGATGATTGATCGAAAATGTGTGAATCCACTTCTGCATGCCTTGTACGTTGTAACAATTTGAAAGCACAATAAACGAGCTCTTATGATTGAGTTGACTTTGACAAGGCCTTAGTTTCGAAATATCGCCGCCATAGGCTACTACTCCTTTCCAGGCAACTTTTACCAGTGGATAGCGTCCCAGCTACTAGTGCAGCTTATTGCATCGCCATGGGTTACATAGTCTAGCAAAGGAGAGGGATCAAGTGGGCACGACGGAGTTACTATAACTCCCATCAAGACGTTCTTTTATGGCGAGAAGGCTTAAAGGTCTTTTATTTTGCCTTGGTTGGCGAATTCTAGCTGACACTGAAATGGTAAATCGTCTTAAACTAGATAATACCCGGTCTTCATTTTAGCAAATTTCCAGGCGCAATATTTATTAAAGCATGCGATTTCATGCTAGAAATTAAGACAATATCCAAAAAATACTCCAGAAATGAGACGCAGACTCGAAAGTAGTCTGAAGTATAAACCTAATTTTGGATTACCTTTACAAGATTATGGTGAGTATTTCAGATCATTAAAAAAAGGGATTTAAAACTTGCGAATAATTAGATTAGTGGATTAACTCCTGAAATTTTAACGATGAAAACGTTAGTTGTCAGATATGAAATTCTACGGTGGTATCAGCAGGTAGATTTGTCCACCCGTGGTCGGGAAGGTGTCCTCAAACCTTGAGGATGGGACAAACTTCGACTTCCCGATTGAACTTGGGTCATTATTACTGCAGTGCTCCAAGACCTCTGAGGACACATTGTAGCGTCCTGAGACTGCTATAGAGAGAAAAGAAGGCATAATGCTAGGGCAGAATGCATACATTCAGAAGACAGAGGAAACGGGGCTTCTGGCATGGTCCGAAGGTTAGCCCACCCGGCTTGGGCAATATGACCACCTAAGTGACCGAAACTGAAACCGGTAGTAAGGTCAAAGTATAACACAATACTCGGATAGAATGTGTATAATCGACGTACAGTAGAATTGGCCCGAATGCTAGGTCGTCAGGCGGAGGTAAAGTGGTGGAACCTCCAAGTGGCCATTACCAAGATCAAAAGTTTAAAAAAAAACAATCGATGCGTCGCAATTTCTTAATACACGGTTACGATACTGGGTGTAGAATGGATAGATATCGGAAGTACTACTCATGGGATTAATACACGGTTGTAAATGAAGAACAAATCAGTTTAATTTTTTCCCCTAGCAATCGAAAACCTTTATTTGCTCACTCAACCCGAGTGTCTGCTATCTGTACACAATTGTTCCGTCAATTTCGTTTTCCAAACTGTGTGATTGTGGTTTCTAAATTAATAGTCATCTATTTAGAAGTGCGCGTTTAACTTTAGAAACATGATTAGCATTTTGGTTTGTGTGTTTCTTATTTTTTCTCTAAAAAATGACATGATTGAAAGAGAATGACGTGTCGCTAAGCATAATGTTAGTCCGCTCTACCCATGACACTGACAATTTGGAACGAAGAATCGGATGCATTGAAAGTATATATATTCCCATACATGAACAGTACCTTAACACATGAACTATAGGCTGTTTCGTTGATTTTTTGTTTAGCTCTTTGTTTCGATGACAGGTCAATTAAGGTCCTCGCCGTTGTACCCTAGCCAGGCAGCTGGCCTCTAGGTCGTGCCGGCAGCACTCAAGCCCTCCTGCAGGTAGCGAATACACATCCTGCTCTAGCATTATGTCTTCTATGTTTCTGGAGGTGGTTCAGAGGGTCATAATGGTCTTTGTTCGTGCACGCTTTTTGGGGTAGGCCTTTTAGGTGGCGAGTGATTACTTCGAACCAATCTTGCCGGCGGAAAATAACCAGTTCTAGCCTAGGTGGAGAAGAATAATTTTTGAGATACTGCAGAATTCTTTGCCAGTTGTAAAATTTCACATTAACCTTCTTTTGATCCGGTGGATTGAATTCAGTAGTGGGAGGAAGGAAAACAAAATAAAAGATTGCAAACGTATACGTGCCTTTAAAAGTTGTTTAACTGCTATGAGAAAGAAATAGGCCAGACGGTACGCACAGACGATGAGTATAAATATTAAGAAAGGCAAATGATCCTGCACTATTTATTCCACGATGTATCATTGGTGGTGGGGGATGGTGCCTGCGTTGCGTATTATTTAAAACAGTCTTTTGCAAGTAGGTTAACAAAAGTTGCGATAAAATCTGCTTTTGCAGTATGTCACGCTATATGGCTACTAAAGAGCATCTTTCTTAATTTGATTTCTTTGCAACAGTTTCCTTACCTTGTTTTAACTCCTTTTCACGACTTTTGAACAAGGTCAGAACCCATTTTGCGACAATTCGATGCTTCCTAGATTTATTAGCTTCTGAGAATACCCTCGAAATATCACAAATCTGCGCAAACAATTAATAGATTGGAATGAAACACTTAAGTTGATTCAACGATAAAACTGATGGCTACAATCTGGATGATTTAAAAGGCATTGGGATTACTTGATTAACGTACGCATATTTTTACGTCTAGAATGCTTTATTGCCCCTAAATACTGTTAATTTGTGGAAGCGTTTAGCAATTACCTCCCCAAGCCTACCTTTTTTAATCCATACTGATGATGATTAGGATCTTGCACAGCGATTCTCTTTTCAGGTGTTACATAGGCAATTGCAATTCTTGCTTTTCTTCTGTCTTTCTATTAGCAGAGTATTTTGTGCTATTTCGTAGTGGTCTTTCTAAAGAGTTACTCAAATGCGGCACAGTTTGTCTTGCCAGATGTCACTTATGGAATGATTTTTTCATGGCTTTAAAGCAAGCACTTTTCAAGGGCAGTAACATCGGGAACACTCATTTAACATAGAAGTCGTTAGCAAAATTTTGTAATCTTATTGACAAATTAGAGCTAGGTGTGTTTTGAAATTTTACTCTCTACCTAATCATTCGAGAAATAGGTGGTTTATCCACATCCCCAAAGTAGACCTTGCAAATACATTTAAATATTTTGGTCTAGTGAAGGAGTTTTAGCTGATAGACCGATGTGTAGATGATCTAGGACAAAATTTTAGTAAGATCTACAATAGCGATGCGATTCTGAGTCATAAAACTGGTTTTTCTCCATTTTAATTTGGATAATCAAGCTTTCGGCCACTGCAGTAGGGATAAAATAGGCATTTGCGCAAGAGGAATAAGCATCTTGCTGTCTGAAGAGGTTTTCCACTAAGTAGTTTGCCGTTTAAAAAATTTACGTTGGGTTACAGGAGTGTGACTCTGCTATTTTCTGATTGGCTTCCACCTCCTCCCATCCTCATTGGTTGGTCTATTTGCTCTTTAAATTACCCGAGATCCAACAGTTCAAATGTCCGATTTCCCGAATTAACAAGTTGTAGCTTCGCAAATCGTGATGAGTTTGTCAACACTTGGACCCCTTTCACCGAATTACAGTGAGACAGATTTCACCGAAGACATCTGGGAGTACCTCATTCCGATTCGCGGGCTACGGCGAACTGAATTGGAACTCCTAGTCCCAATTAGCATTATCTACATCATCATATTCACCCTTGGTTTCTTTGGAAATGTAATTTTACTGTGGGTCATTCTTGTCAATCGATCTTTCCATACACCGATCAACTATTACCTAGTCAATCTCAGCGTCTCAGACCTATTAATTCTTGTTCTGGGTCTTCCGCATGATCTTTATATGATGTGGAACCGTTATCCCTACCCGTTTGAGGAAGTCGCCTGCCGTTTGAGGGCATTTCTTGCCGAAGCTAGTATGATATCATCTGTGCTTACAATCACTGTGCTTACAATTGAAAGGTACATTGCAATAATCCATCCCCTTTCAACGGCCATTTCTGGTCCCAAGAGGAGAAGTGGCTCAGACAGCGCTGTTAGACTGAAAAAAGTGGATTTGTTTAGGTGTTGTAGAGACTGGGGTCGATTCAAAAAGGTCCGTATTACCGTCATTATAGTGTGGATATTATCACCACTGTTTAGTCTACCCATCACACTCCAGGTTGCCCTGAGTTACATCTATAGGAACGATTCGTCTACAAACTATCAGTCAGTTATGATAAAAGAATCCTCCATTTGTACTGTCTCAGTAAGTCCGGTTGCATAATTTTAAACTTTTTATTCCTCTGGAGGAATGTGACTTTTTAGATTAGACTAGGTTTTTTGTCTTTCTGAAGACCCAAGTACTTACCTGCACCCTTCTTGCCCATTTTAATGCCATCAAATCATGTCTGGCGTGTTTTGCATAAAGAAGCTGGGGAATGAGAGCATAAATGAAGAGCTTGTGGTATTTCATAGCTTCTTTACCTTGAATTATTTATGCTCTCTAAAAGTTAGAATGTTCTTCCATAAATTTTTAAGTTTTTTTATGCAAACGGTCTACCCCGTGTCCATTAAATCAAAGCAAAAGTTAGTGCCAAGCTTGGTCAGTTAAGATTTCAAACCAAAATTTATGCACTCACCTACTTGTTTCTATTTTAAGAATAGTTACAGGAAAAGAGGTTGTGACACTTAGGTTGGTTTAGTTGAAATGAGTAAACAAAACCCTCCTCTGCATAAGGGCTAATTCCGCGACTCATTACGAGGCCCGTTCGGGGTGACGTTGAGCTGAAAACTACGCGAAAGCCATGTGTTTTGCCGACTTGAGCCTCAAAGCTGTTATTTGTATCAACGACCATTAGACTTTGGCGAGAGCAATCAATTTCCCGCCAACAAGCGACTGTATTAACGAAAACAGGGTCCTAGCATAAAATTACTCCCCTCTGTGGAAAATGGCGAAAAATGGCGAAAAAAACAGCGAAGGAGGACTTATTGATGGATGTTAGCAGCCAAAAATCACTCTTATCAAGTATTATGGAACAAATGGTGATGATTTCGTTGGCAAATAACGTCGAGGTCTAAGCAGCATTTATTGCACTTTGGAGTTAGTTGAAAGATATTGTTGAGTAAAACTTGCTCAAATAAAAAAAAATTTTAATGAAATATCATTTATGAGTGAGGTAATCCTCTCCTCCATTCGCTAGTGCCATTAAAGGTTAAAAATAATTGATTGATGGAGAAACAAGTTCTTCATTCTTCTTACATAAACAATTTTCACGTATCATAAATTTCATCTGCATAATATTTCGTTAAATATGAACCAGGAAAAACTACCGAATTCGGTAGAAACCTAAGGACTCATTTTAACTGAATTCCTTTATCGCGTACTTGCATACAACTTAGGTGAATACGTCTTTCAAATCCGTTTAAAACGGTGAAGTTCCATGATTTTAAAATTTTCGTATAGGAACTAGCATCATTACTCCCTGAATTGAGAACCACAAAAAGGTTTTTCAATCGTATAGCGCAAAATAAATGTTGCAGCTGTGGCACTTCATCAGAAGGCATCATCACTTTCCACGACTTATGCTTTGGCTTCACGCCTGAGTCCTGGATGGCATTGTAAAATGGTACCTTTTGGGTGTGCCTTTACAATGTCAATGAAACGAAACCTGAAACTTTATACTACAAAGATACGTAAAAGAGCACTTATTCCAGCCATTTGAGTATAAATGAATTTTACATTAATCCTCTGTGTAAGAATTCACACCCTTCTTCCGTACGGCTCTTCCTTTACGGCAGAATAATCGAAGATTTGAGTGATTCATGCACTAAAAAGGAAAGCTCTTCTTGAAAAGAAAACCCAGGTTGACTCCTCTTGAATGCTTACTGCAAGCCACAAAAACAATGCACAGATCCATATTTAATAATTAAACGGGAAATGTGGTGGTACACTTTTGACTTTAGCGCAATTCCTGTCCAGTTGAACAAAGCGCAAGTAAAGCATGAATGTGGGGATGCTCCGAGATTTACTTTCAAATGCATTATTTTTATTAAAAATTCGGAAATGTAAAACCACATGCGCAAGCGTACCTGGAGGATAAGAAATTATTAAATAAACGAAAGCAATTAGTTTTTAGGCATGAAAATTGTTTGTACTCCTTTCAGTTAAGACTAATCCCGATATTCAATGCATATTCGTGTACCAACCAAGCATGTTCATGGGGATCATTTTTCCTATTAAGCATTAAAAAAAGAGGTAGTTGCTGGAGCATATTCTATTCATTTAAAGGCCACTTTCTTTCCCAACAAGCACGATTTTGAGGAGGATTCCATATTTTTAAAAGATATTTTCTTCAAGAACAATCAAATTAACCTTAACCACCTCTGTTACCATAGCAGCACACATCTTCACATTGCTAAATTTTACAGCATTAGGTTGTGTTGTCCTTCGGTTGGCAACTCTCTTCTGGCCACTTATCTGCTCTTGACTGCTTCAAGAGAGGAAGGTTTTCCTACTCAACCTTACTCATCACTGTTCTGCAGTCATGGATTCTAAACCCCACCTTAAATGCTTACACACAAAACAAAGTGATGCAGAGCCCTGCCGGGACAAATTGTTGGCTGCTTTATGTATGCTGAACAGTGTGATGCGGTGGTAGGCAGATCATCTGAGGCTAAACACTTGACGCCACTTTTTGGCCCAATTTAAGCTGTCAGTCAGGAGGAAATCCTTCTGCACGCCAAGTGTTCCCAAAGTACGTGAAAGAAGTGTAGGGAGTTAGTTAATATTTGCACCACCACAAATTTTTTCTTGTCATGTCAGTCCCGACTAATGCGGAAATGGAAGATCATTAAGAAGGTGAGGTATTAAGTCTTGAATGATTCAGCAAAATAATCAAACTTTTAGTAACACAGCGCAAATCCCCCAAATGCCAATAAGAAAAGGTATTCTTCAGGACGATTTTGCAGCCTTGAAACTGAGATAAAGTTCCTTTGCAAAGTTAACAAACACAGGTTTTACCCATTAGATTGCGGATCATTTGATGTTATAAGTATTTAAAACGTCCATAAAGCGGAGGATGGACTGGAATTAACCTTGGGAACAGTCACAAGCCACTTAAAGAGGCCTCAATATGGGAACTATTCGGCGTAGTCAAATGGTTCGGGCACCGTACGGACTTCTGGACGCCTGATATCAACTGTGACGCACACTTCGCCCTCAAAGTGAGGGGTTTAATTAAATGCCGCTTCTACAATAACCGTGAGGTTTGTGTATTTCAGCAAGGCAAGATCCCTAAAATGCAAGTCATGTACTTCACCAAATTCCCGTACACCCGATTATGTCGACATTTAGTGATGGGACACTTAAGGATGGCAGAAAATATACAGAGCTCATAAATTTCGGCGATTTAGTTCAAACATAAAATATAATACAGTAAATCGCTGTTTGTTCTCCACAAAGATATGCTATTTTATCACAAAAGTTTGCCGCCCTCTCACGCTAAGGCTTGGGGAATAAGAGCTCATGTTTTAATTCACATATTTTAGCGGGAATTTGGCTTATTTTAACAAGCGGCAGCGACAATTAGATTTTAAAGCATCAATCAAACTTCACCAATTCCTGTTCCTTCGATGATCTCACTTTTATTGTCGGTTTTTTATGGAAGTAGCACCACTTTACGCTAATTAGTGAATTCATTTAATGTCGGAATTTCAACTTCAATGAACATGCAAAATTTTTATTTAGAAGGTGAACCAGAGACAGGAATTTAAAGTCGTTCATGGGGAAAAAAACTTGTTTAAAACTAATCCTTTCCAAGGTTCCACTCTGCTTAGGAAGCCAGAAAAAGTGGCACTGGATGGGAGCGATTTTCCTTGCCGGATGACTCGAATTCCGAAAAAGGCGGTCATTTTTCGTTTAAAAGCTTTTAAACAAACGATCGGACTTTATTTTTTTTGAGAAGGTGGATCAAAACGCAGCTATTTTTCGTAATTTACTATCCTATTCTGTCAAGGCTTAAAGGTGCAAAGATTTCGAGCACGAGGTGTTACGCGTTGTTTCCTTCCCTGTTTCCCTTCTTCCGTCCTATCTTTAGTTGGATCCAAATGCTATTACTCTAAACCCTCAACTAGGTAAAACACCGTTTTCGGTTGGTTGACTTCGTGCCAATCTCAAATAAGTGAAGCATTTGATTGTACAATGCCAAAACTTGAATACTGTTGTAAAAAAGTATGCTTTACTGATTATAAATGCTTCCCAAGAGGCTAGGTGAAAAGGTAAATCTTTTGATTCTATTTCAAAGTCCCCTTCCAGTTAAATGCCAAGGTCCACATCGTCTGAAGCGCCCGGACTTACCGCTTAGTAAACTAGCAAATAAACAAAAATACGGGATGCAAAAGTAGATTTGAATTTATTTCCTTATTTTTTCAGTCTTCTTCCACTCCTTTCCTATTTACGGATCCGCATTACATATGTTGAATTCGACCGTAGAACTCTTCAATCACTTGAGGTGTTTCTGTTTACCCGCAAACTTCACCTTTCCGTCTGTTGTCGCGAAAGCGATTTGTGTAGATTAATGTTTGTTTGCATCACTCTCTTACCACCCTTCTAGGGATCCTGTTAAATGGTAATTCCTTTAACCAGAGGCGATACACACCCCAAATTCTTTCTGCCAAAGCTCAGAAGGCACGGCCAGGGGTTTAGACCGCCAGGTGGCAGTACAATGTTGGGGCTTCACAGTAACCCATAGCCCAAATCTAAATAAAAGAACCAACTGCCGTACAGAAGGTCGGTAACATTATTAACACTCATTATTACTGACATATCGGTGTCATTCGCGCACACTTGTTGGCTAGACTCAATTATGACCTACTCAACTCAACGGAGGCACCTCCTTTACAGTGCTCCCCTCTGCTCATCCAAGTCCAAATAAGAAAAGTGTCAGTACAACAAAATTCATCCATTTATAAATCTCTTTAAAGCAGCTGTAAATAATAAATTAAAAAAAATGCTCAATATTTTTTCAACAGGCTTGGAGGAAAACTTAAGTTTACATTTTACGCCAACCAGCGTTCCTGTTTCATTCAATTAGTTAAAATGCGCTTGCAATTTAACGAGACGACTCTAACCGCAAATGTCTCCAATTTTTCAACCTTCGGTACATTATTTTTTAAGGGTGAGTCGGAGGATTGGTTCTCCTACCCAGTTCTAGCGAGTTTCGTCCTGTTCTTCCTCCTTCCTTTGGTTATCATCACTATCCTCTACATTCTCATTCTTCGGAGTGTGCGTCGATCAGTTAAATTTACCCAAAATCTACATCCCACTGAGAGGATTGAATCACCTACCTCGGGAGAGGTCACCCTTCCCTTAAAAAGTGTGCAAAAGCCCTCCCCTAGGCTTCCCTCGGTCTCGCCACTCAAACGCGGTCGTAGCATCGTGTTTCGAACAGGACAAGACAAGAGGGCGGCTAGACAGCATCAGGAGCTCTGCCAAATCCAGCAAGTTCAACACCAGGCGCGAATGAGGACAAACAAATCATTGATACGGATTTTGGGTAAGCATAAAAGGTTTATTTAGGCCAAACCTTTGGGGCGGTCCACAGAAAGCTTAGCTATTCACTGTTAGTGTTCTCTGTTTTCACTTGAAATTTATATCCAGCTCTGGTAGGGTTGGCTTGGACATTATTAAGGCTGGGTTCGTTATTAACGACCGTCTTCAAAACGACTAATACATCTGAGTGGGGAGCCAGCGCACCGTAATGGGCTGAAATTCCTCTGCAGATGTGAGTTGGAATTCGTGCTTGCTATTTGGATCAAGAGTGTTCGGTATAGAGCAATCACCGACATATGCGCCGGTTATTACTGCCGGCAAATCGACTCTTTTAACGTCGCCGCGGTGGCGTGCCTGGCCTGTTATATTTGCTCAGATGTTAATTATTCCTCTTCTCGTTCAGTTTGCATCGTCATCGCGTTCTTCACCTGCTTTGCACCATTTCATGCGGAGCGGCTCTTGGTGGTGCTCGTACCAGCGGAGCTGTGGTACAACAACAAGATTCTCTGGAAAGTTCATGATGTGCTCTATCACATCTCCGGCATTTGTCTCTTCGCCAATTCAGTATGTAATCCTATCCTCTACAACATCGTCTTTCGACGAATACGCGCGGAGTTCAGGGCAGCACTGATGTGCTGTGGCAAGAAGCGAAGACGACAACGAGAGTTTTACAATGGTCGAGGTAGATCCTCCGGCTATCGGCCTTCGACAGTATCACAAACACCAAAAACTGCAGAATTTTAAGATTTCACTTGCACTTCTTATCTCACGATGCACCGTTGTTTATAGTGTCTATAGCTCTTCTTCTCTTCCGCCTCTTTCACTTCCAGAACTACGATTCGTTACTAGACAAACGGAAATAACTGTACTCGTCTCGTGTCATTGGTAAATTTGATTGAAATGACATTTTTACTGCGAATCGGTTGAACCTCGCAATAACAATTACAATAGTCTTTATGAGTAGATGCTCTTCCGTCCTTATTCAAGTGGTAATTTGGAAGGCTCACTGCGTCATCAAGGCTGATAGTTTGTTTACCATTATGGGTAATTCGCTATGACATTTGGAGCCAATTTGGCATAGGAGAAATCCGACTCAGAGAAGAGACATTTTAAAAGCATTTTTGGGCAGATCATACTCATAATATGTTTAAAACATTTTGGCAGCGATCTGGCCAATCAAGGAACAGCACTAATCAAAGCTCCATCAGATCTGAGGACTTAAATCAAGAAAAGGGGGGGGGGGGTCGCAAGTCCGATTTACTAATTTTAGCCAATCTAAGGTCTTTACCTATTTGATTTTACATCAAGACATTAAACCGCTACTGGAATTAAGGAGCCTTGCCCGCATCAAAATGTGAACACTCTTGGTCGGCTAATTTGTTTCTGTCAAATCTTCAACTCTAAACCGCCTCTTTTGCCTGTATCTTTCCAGTACTAAGGAAGAATGTTAATCGTTTGGGGAAACATTAGAAGGATAGGATGGGGCAAGTAGCATGGCCCTCTATTCCATCTGAAAAGGGAAATCTTCCCATGATTGGGTCTTGTCTTACCTTAGTAGAATAAAACTGGGGCATTCTTCCCATTGGTTTAGTAGTTTTGGTTGTTTGTAAAACTGAAAATTTTCCTCCACACCTTCCACCTGCTATCAACCACGCATGCGACAGATAAAACGATGAGGATCACAAAGGCAACGGTATAATGGCTCGTTTGGGGATGATCCCGTACAGATGCTCTAAAATTATCGTTTCTCCAAACTAATCATTCATTCCCTAATCATTCTTGATTCACCCACTCCTTCCTTTTATCATTCATTCCCTAATCATTCATTTAATCAGTCGGTCGGTCGGTCGGTCGGTCGGTCATTGAAAAATGAGGTCTATACTCCCTGCTCTATGACTTCATAACTGTCACCCTCCAGGTGGTGTAGATGCCAGCTAATTGCTTCATTAGTAAATCCCATTCTCTGGTCAGTGAAAACACGTAATTCTGCAATAAAGTTCCTCCTAAACGCGACCAATCTGTATTAAAGCTATTCTGACCAAGATATTGTTCTACTACAGCCCATTTCACCATCTTTAGGTTCTCCTGTAGTTTTAGATTCGACTTAAATTCGGTAATTTAAATCAGCCAAACTAAGATGACACCCACACTTTTAATTCAACCGGCTGCATTGCGATCTTACCAACATATTAACTCATCACTTTGGCAGACTCGTCTAATTTGACATCAGTTTGCCTTTTTATGCCCAGGGTTAAAAGCCATAAGACGATCCCTCCTATTGTCAAGACAGTTGGACAACCCGTAATCAAATTTGTGGTTTTTTGTCTCTCAACCTCCCACTTCCCCCCGCACTCCTTCCCCTCTCTCCCCTCCCCCCCATCGCTGTCATGCACAGAATGCAGATAAGAGTCAGATGTTTAAATACTTTTGCCCATTTATAACAAATAATTACCGTATATGTGTATTCTGAGTTCCCATGCCACGGCTTTTTACTGCTTAGCAACTGTCTGTGTAGACACGGCCCTTTTATAATACGGTGAGTGGGGTTTTGGAAACCCACTGCTGGGATGGCCAATCACGACTTGGAGGCACTTTTAAAATACACGTGATTCTTTAGAGGTAGCCGTGATAAAGGAGGAAACAAAATAGTCGGGCTATTAAGAGAGTACCATGTACAGTGCTCTCCACTACTCTCCAGCTGGTGCCTGCAATGCTGTCAATCCTACTCGCGTATCTCCCTGGCTAAGGGTGTCTAGTTGAAGGCCAAAGAAACGCTACCGAAATTCAGCCACCCGGGACAACACAATTTAAACGCTCCAGTCCATTAAAGGGAAGAATGTCATACTTAAGATCTACTGAGAGACACTTCTCTTGACACTGATAATCATACGAAATGGAAGTGACTGTTAAAAACCAAGCGCAATGGAAGCAGAAGGAGCTATGGTTAGGTTGCTTGCTTCGAGGGGATTTCGCATCACCCCTCCGTTCTGTTGAGTGGGGAGAGGGCAATTGCACATCCAAGGTGATTGATAAATCACTCTCATGACATCAAAGCCATAGGTACAAGAACTAACAGATTGAATGTATTATTACTTACTGATATGCTAAAAGAGGAATTAGGGCTCACAGGTTCCGCCATCAGAAAAGATTGAAGGGGAAGGGGATTACCCTAATTCTGTCCACAACGTTTTCATGGTCTTCATAAAATAGTTTTAACAAAATCCCTCAGCAATCAACTTGTGACATTCCTTTACCTTGAAGCAAAAATTGGCACACACTATGTGATAGATTTGCTGTCACAGGCCACCCAAGGTCTCCACCATTGTAACTCCTGGACAATGCCAGTAGTTCCAATTCTTTGTGTGGGTCGAATATCCATATTCTTCCCGAGTGTTGTGTCATCGTTTGTCTTCAGGGAAGTCTCGGTGCGCTACTTTGATGGCATGGGTGGAAAAATGCATACCTGCCTTCAGCAACTACCCCAGTTCCATTAACAACTGAAACGACACTAGCCGAGAACCGTGTGGAAAAGTTCTTTGCAAAGCTGCCTCTCTTCCTCGGATCCAGTTCCCAAATTGAGCGCAACTCCATATCCAGTAGAATTGTCACGAGGAATCAGTGACATTGGGGCCAAGTGTTTCCTCAGTTGTCCGTAAATTCGATGATTAGCACGGTTGGCTGGTGATGGCCGACACAGGAGGTTGACCAATAGGAGTGCGGGGAACGACGCTCAGGAGGGGAGAAGGGATCCCCAGGCACTACCTGGCTGGACACCAAGAAATTTGCTTTTATTGCCCAATGCAAAAAAAAAGAATGGAAGACTGTGGGTCCCTGGACATCCCGCATGGCAACGTTGACCCACGAAGCAAACCTACAATTTGGGAAAGTTTTTATGCAAGTAATTTTTCTTACCAAATAGTAGTGCAGTTTTTCTTCTGCCTTTTTTGCTTGTTCAACTATTTAATCCATTCAGCCATTACATGCTTGTCGACACTGGGGAATAGGCGTTTCCTCTAGAACCTACACGCATAGGTCGTTGGCTTGAGTAATGAAATCTTTGCCCCATTTTTTTTGCCTCTACAATAAATGCAGTGAAAAATTTCTTTCCTTTCTACTAATTTTGTAACCTGAAAGTTATTCGATTTATTTGCAAAAATGTATTATTCAAAAAATGTATTATTCAAAAAGTTTTTTACCTTTTAGCTAAGAAATACGATTTTACAACCTCCCCGATGATGAAAAGAGAGCTACTGGTTCGGTCCAGAGACCAGTCCGTCTGGTGGATCAGCATGAGGGCCTGCAATCCTCCCCTAAAAAGACGCAAAGCTGTTCACAACACCATTCCTACAAACCATTTTTGCTTCTGGGGAAAGTAAACTTAGTCGTATCCATCTCCATTTCCATCATCTTTAATTAAGAAGTGGGGGATTATCTCGCCTTTGCCATCAGAGAAGTTGAAATAATATTATGGTTAAGCTCTACGACACAGAGGATGAGTGTAGCGTCCCATGAATTCTCTAAGGGTGAAATTAGGCATTACACTCAGGCAGATTAGACATTAGCAGTGTGGAGCAGGGCTGGCAGGGCTATTAGTAGGGCCCAGGGCTACTGGCATAACTCGAAAGCCATACTGTCCAGCGGTGATGAAATGGCGGAGCCCCTAAGTGGCTTTATTACCAAAACCGGGAGTTAAACAAACGTGGAGCTTACCTTAACAACCTCCTGTATCAGTGGGAACACTCGTCAGCCATCGGATTCCAATGCATCTAAGAAGATACTTGACCCCAGTGTTACTGGTCCTTCTTGACAATTCTAGTGGATCTGGATTTCCATCCTCTATGGAGTTGGAGGCAAGGAATTTCGCTGGCTATCACGGGTATTCATCACTAGTCGTAGAAATACTGGCTCACCTCAGCTCAGAGCTGTCCACCCATATCAGCAAAGGTATTGCGAGCTTTGTAACGAACTTTTAAGGTGGTTCATGACTAGTAGCTATCCAGTAGACCAGGGAACTGGAGCAGTCACTTAAGGTAGACCTCAATATCCGTGCCTGTGTTATAGGTCATTACCGATTCTTCCATCTCGCTAAGACTTATTACTCAGCCTTAGAAATCGGAATAGTTGTCCAAGACTTCCCCAAAGACGAAAGATGACATAATACTGAGGCTGAACGTAGATATTCGACAACCACAAGGGACTACTGACATATCTCAGAGGCCTGCTCACACGGCGAAGGTACAATGACGGAGCATCTGGACGACTCTTTTACCAAAACTGAGAGTTAGCCAAACAATCAACGCACTCTATATGACCTTGTAATGCCTTGCAAAGGGGAAAATAGGACAATCTTTGCACTACCTCAGTAGTTCGCATTGCTTCTGAAGCCACACATCCCCCTCTATGCCTTTGACCTGCATTGTTATTTTTTCCATCAACCACACATGCCACAGGAGTGGTCTTCGAAGGAGGAGGCAGTGAGGGTTTTAGAGGTGAGAGATGAAGCAGTAAGGGTTTAGCGGACCCTTTAGAAAATGCGTATTCATTCTCCCCCTCCCCCACAGTTGCCATGCAAAAGTCGTTTCTTCATTCAGGTAATGCGTTCCCGATTGATTCAGTTAGTCAGTCAGTCAGAAAACAGTCCTACCAAACTCGTCAACCGTTGTAACGTCCACAGACGTACAAACTCGTTGCCTCCCTTTAATACCTGACATCTGGCGGTACTTCCATGTTCGGTGCCCTCTACAGCTCTCCCTTCGCGGGTGGTGCAGGTACAACCCAATTTCCTTACCACCCTTGTCATACATCAGTGGATGTCAACCCTCGATTTATTTTGGTCAGCAGGGAATACGTACTTCACTACGGATTCTACAGACAGGCACCATGAGTGGCATAGCGACTTCCAAATTCCACTAATTTTAAGAATAAGTCGTGGGATTCGCACAATTATGAACGTCAAATCTACTTCCCTTCTACCTAACACTCTGTTCCATTCATGTCATCAACAAGCGATGCGTGCTCTTGTCAAGTAACCTGCAGTGGTCTGATTAATGACACTCGAAATATGGGAAATGTCCAATGGTAGCAGTAGCAGTACAAATCACCTTAATTGGCTCATACTTCATCGTGTTAGGTGGGTTTGACATTGTCTTCTTAAATAAGCTTCCTTCATGCTCCCATTTATGTGGAAAAAGAGATACTAAGGTGTACTTTGCATGACAAGATAAAAATTTGCCAACGTCACGTATGTGTGACGCAAGGTGCGAAAGAAGTCCTATTATAAAGATGGGAAAGAACCGAGGAATTCAATACCTTGCATTCATTCTGGAGGTTGGGGGTGAGTTTCAGACATCGTACTGCGATCTCCTGAAAGTTGAGAGGGTGATCACTATCTGTGTGAAGTTCTGCCTTTTTCCTGGCTCCACAGGCATGCAGGCACAATTCAAGCCGGTCCGAAAATCCCGCCCTCATGCTTCATTTATTAAAGATTTTGCTTCCAGGTAGACACGAAAGTGCAGGACTGGTGGTGCATATTTTGGAACCAGATAGGGCTTCGGGGAGGAAACTTGGGGGAGGGGAGCGGAGTAAGTGTTAAAGGGTGTACTAAAAGCGAGCACATTGCCCTATGCCAATCGCCTCTCGAAGAATCATTCGCCTGGATGGAACACACAAGGTTATCGCGCCCTCACATCAAGACCATAAATCTATGCGTTCATGCAAGCACTTCTTTAAGGCTAATTTCGATCCGTTCAAATCTGACCTCACTTCATTACCGACACCTGTTGCAGAACTCGCGATTGAGATAGAGGGAAAAGAGCTAACGAGGCGTCGGCGTCCATTCCACTACCTACTTCAAAATACAGCAAGCAGAAAGTAAAATTGCCCGTTTGTTGGAGACAGCACTGTAGGTGGCACGAATGGGGCTCCACATCATCAGCGCGGTCATGGAATCGATGGAGACTGAAATACAGTGATGAACTGATAGTTTCAGTTACCGCAATTTCGGTTGTCAAGCTTCACCCTGAACTGGACATGTTACAACGTCCGTGGAAAAGGCTTAGATGCTAAGTTTGTTGCAACGGTACACCAACTCGATATTGTTAACTGGGCACTGAGGACAAGGCTGGCCTTTCAGAAGACGCAACATTCAGGAATAAAGAGTGCTGGGAAGGGCGCTCAAGAGAAAGGGGTCACACAACGGTGAGTGTTTTAATCACCACGAGTTGAACCACAAGACATGGCTTTCCCACCCGTGTCTATGACCCCTCTACTCGCCTATACGCGGATAATGAACCGCTCCTCTGTACTGCTATGCCTTATTACGGCTCCAGAGATGATTCAGGACGCAAAACATCGCCTCTGATAAAATTAACAAATGTATTTTGTTAAAAAGAAAACACAAATAAATCTATTTCAATAACAGATAAAATGTTACTTGTAAGGTGCATCGTATCGTATCACAGAAAGAGTATTCCAATCACAACTCCATCGAGGTGGTGAAGAAGTGCTCATCCTCGAGAGAGTACGACCCATTCGACTGACGTCGTGGCGCAGAGACGACTCCAAGGTACTTTTGAATCTGGGCAAAGTGAGGCTGTGTCTCAGCAGAGCTGGGTAAAACACAGAACTCCAATCCAATAAAGACTGCCATCTCCATTCTCAGGAGATCTCGGTGCGAGATTCGAAGTTCACTTTCAATCTCCTGAATGGAATAGAAAATGTTGTCGTCATCTGGGCTAGATTATCACTGAATAAAATCACTACTTAGCTCAATTTGGTAACCTTTCGCAAGGCGCGCAAGGAAAAGGGTCACTGAAATTTAACAAATTAAACCTACAATTAGTGGACAGTGCAATACCAGTAAAAAAGGTGGTGCAAAACAAGCTGTCTAGAGGCCACAAGAGTTTGGTGCCAAGAAGCCGGAAGGCTGGTTGAGAATTATTGAAGAACCCTTGTGGATTTCCCTGCAAAAAGCAGGAAATAAGGGGACAAACCTGGATAAAAACAGGCATAGCTGGTCCCTTGAGGTCATTCAACTTGGCACTGATCAACAAGGCAGCTCCTGCGCAGAGCTTTCGATTCGACTTGCAGACAAACAGCTGGAAGGGGTATGAAGCAGTAGTAATCAAGGCACTCGAACCAGCAACTTCGTTATTACCAACCAGGGAAGTCGAGGTGGAAGTTTTAAGTGTAAGACAACAAATAAAGTATTTACTCCATCCCCGATAGGGCTTATTGAACTTAGACCCATACTCGAGTACCTGTGCATGCCTCTTAAGGAGGTACAGTGATGACCACCTCACTCATTCAATAAATGGAGGGACTATTAAAGAATTACCTTTAAAATCATCTTCTCGAAAAGGACATAGGCGTGCGCCACGATCCACAGGTCCAAATTCATCTAAAGTAGTTAAAAAAGCGAGTTAAGACTGCAATGAGGGGGTACTTGAAGTCAAATTCGCTTGAGCTGTCCCAAGTGGGGAATTATGATACAAATTTCGCTAGATGGTGCTAAAAACCGCATGAATGTTTAACCAAATAGAGACGCCCACAACAGAGATAGAATGCGAAATGAGATGACCAAATTGATTGGATTTGTGTTGAGCAACTGAATACACACATCTTTCCAGGTTTCAACGATTTGGCATGATCAAAAAAGTGCATCCAACTTTTGGTATTGGTAGCCGCAGTGAATACAAAATAGAAAATGGTGATAGAAGCTGAAGCTATTCCCGTTTGTCTGCCTAACTCCGTTTCAAGACTACCAAAACACCCTTAAAAGGAGGGAAATGGGGCGACAAAACATCCCACGCTCGTTGCATCTCTGTTGGGAAGACAGTGTGTCAATAACTGGCAGCAGTTTACGGGTTTCATTCATGCATAGTTTAGCCTCTTCGCACCCTCTATAAATCACTGTTCACCACTCGGTTGGAAATATAGCGCAGCATTCACTGAATTGCTGCTACCGATGTTTCTTTTTCCCAATAATGCCGATTCCGTTTTTGGTCGGAACTACACGAACTTAGTCAGCTAGGTGGTAGTGGTCTCCCAGTACCTCCACAAGCATTCAGATAAAAAAGCGAGACTTTACTCTCAAGGCGATTGAGAGGAGGTTGAGTTTAAGACTACGCATTTTTGTCAGGGTCAGTTGGACATTTGGAAAACGCTGATGAAACTCTCGGTTGAGACTCTTTTTGTGCTCATCCGGTCGTCGATAGCCCAAAATACTGGTCTAAAGAAAATAAAACAGTAAATTGCGGGCTTGAGAGACAAAATTGTAGCCACTACGTTCCAATAAGGTCTGAGAGATGACAGTCAATCCCAAATCTTAACATTAAGATAGCAGCAGCTATCAAATGGGAAAAATAAAACACCAGTCTATCAACGCCATTTATATTATTTTCGACTATTTTCCTCTCAGTTTGAACCACCATAATCCGAAATGTCAGTTCAACAAACCTAAACCTAGTTTGTCTTCATTCCGAAGCTGCTGAAGCTTCTTGGAAGGCAGAACACATTGGCCAGGAACGGTTTAGAGAGTTTGACTCTGAGGGTTTATTACCCAAAGCCACGTTTGAAATACACCTGATTCTTGAGTGTATGAAACTGCGCGGTTGGTTTGCACTTACGCCAACTGGAATGAAAAAGGTCGTGGAATCTAACACAAAAACATATACTACTCATATGCCATCGTCAACAGTTGAGAGTGAGCTCGAGTTTATCAAGTTATCAAACCACACCGTTTTTTTGTCCTGCCGACTGATCTGTGATGCGAAACCGCTTTCGTATTGCAACGCTTATTAAAGCAAACCAACCCGTCATTGGTTGTCCTTAATCAACCAGCTCATCACTTCCTCACTACACACTGAATGTGTGCAGAAGAGATCTCTCCAGAAACCATTGGACCCAGGCTAATTATTGGGGGGTGCATAAACAACTGATCAATCCATAATAGTTCATTTTGAACAGTAGGAAAAAATTAGACATTACTTTATAAAAGAGCACCAGCATTATTAAAACTCACCACATATCCTTGAAAAGGAAACACGCGCCGATTGGTAACCCGGGGCGCCATAGGATCATCAAGGAGAAGTGGATTGTAGTTGATCAACGGATCATCATACACCACAGGCTGGATTGACTCAATGTTCTCTGAACTCGACGGGTAGGCAGTCATCTCAACTAGAATGGCGAAAGGAGGCGAGTAAATCAGCGCCCTCAGGGGACTAAAAAAAACTTCGATAAATGGAGGGAGAAATTGACCAGACTGAACGTTGTAGGCCACAGCACCGTCTTGCAGAGGAGAGTTCTCATGTTTGGAAATGGGGGAGGCCACGCTAGAGAGAGACAGAGTTTGCGACCGACTCCGATATTGGCCGCCCCCAGTGACGCTGGCACTACAGTCGGTGGGCGCTGCGCTGCGACTGCCGGGAGTTACCGGTGTA
This sequence comes from Taenia solium, assembly GCA_001870725.1. Lineage (NCBI taxonomy): Eukaryota > Metazoa > Platyhelminthes > Cestoda > Cyclophyllidea > Taeniidae > Taenia > Taenia solium. The sequence continues at coordinate 59,521 of MIEF01001774.1, forward strand.
GGAGCTGACTTGCCGGGCAAATCATCACCCCCCACCGTCTCTGCGCGTCGACGACCACGGCGGTGGGAATTTTGCCACTGATGCAACGAATTGCGCGGAACTAGAAAGTGCGCGTAGGAACGGTCCTAGAAAAAATTAACCAGAAAAATGTTTGTTATAGAGGTAATCTGTTTACCAAAAAAAACAATGTGAAGCTGCATTCAAAATGGCAAGATTCGGAAGCCAAACTACGAACCGATCGCCCTTCAGGAATTGACAAAGAGCAGTTTCGGAAGCCGATGAAGGAAAAACCGAGCTTACTGGCAAGAGAAAAGAAATGCCTACTGAAAAAGTCTTCTATGGCCGCAACTCAGCAATTTTAAAAGTGAATAGGCGTAGAAGCCCGAAACGTAGCATTTCCATCCAGCAATAACACTTTACATCACGTATAGTTTCAATAAACAATTTTCCGTCCAGTGAGAGCAACAAGCAACTAACCAAAAGTAATTTTAGAAGCAATTCAAGAAGAAGCTTTGAAAGTAAGGCTGAGTGACTTTTCATTGAAGCCAATTATCCGGATTAATTTATTCTAGTTTAGAGAGGTATAGGCATTAAAAGAGCGTAATAAACCCTAACCGTAACGGAAAAGAGACCAAAGTACTCACGACAGAATCGACTGGTTTAATATGGCTCAAAGGCTTGGCAACAGGCAAGGAGGTGTTGGCGAGAATTTCGTCCTGGGCAAGCGAACCCGATCGTGTCGCGTTGTTAGCGGTGTGACGAAAGAGGGAATTAAGTAGAGCCCCTGGCGTCTCTGGCGCAGAGCGCTGCCTCCCCACACACCCCGATGGCGTCCCATTTGGGCTGTTGTGAAGAGAAAAAAAACTCCCAAATGCAAACAAACAGTCCGTGAAATTCCACGATTCTGACTTAATTTAAATATTTGCTGGCTTTGTGAGAGGGAAAAAAAATGTAAGCAATAGAGTTTACTTCAGCCAAAAAATTTGGTGTAATGATGCCCTACAAAAACTTACAACTCTCCAGATAATGCTAATGCATTGTATCACTTTCAAGAGTAAATAGGATGAATCGAAAAAAAAACAAGAAGGGACTGTGGAATTTAAATTTGGCATTTGACAACACAGGCTCCCCGGTCTCGGCGAATTTCGATCACCACATTTTGGCGGTGCTGTAGGATTAAACCAAAATACTTTGGGCATGGTAACATCGATAAAGTATTCCTCTTCGTCATTACAACAGCAATACGAAGTTTAAAAACGAACACATTTAGAAATAAACTACCAATAAAAACTTCCTGAGCTAACTACTTTACTGAATTTGTAAGTTGGTGTGGAAGCAAAATCACAAACCCTTTTGGAATTCCCGACTGCATAAGCGGATCACGGGAGAGTGGAATGACTGAGGCCATGACAAGTGGAGGTCTTCTCAGGCTCATGGTTGAGATGGCATACCTGTCAAATGCATGTGGGAAAGTTGGATTATTCGACCTTATTCAGCAAATACGAAACCTTGTTTTGTTAAGAACTCCCAAACGTCGGCATTTATACTTTAGCGGCCAGCCTGACATGCTTGGGTGCTCCAACTCGTGCCACGAACAGCAGTTAAGTTGGTCGAATAAATTAATGTTGGCCGACGTTACACATTGGAGGTAAAGGAAATCCGAGTATGATACTTTATTTCCACCCTACAGCCTGGGCAACTAATGCACTAAGCTGGTTTAGTGAGTTAGTAAGGAAATAAGAGGGCAAAGCTTATTAATGTTAAACCAATTTACTTAACGATAAAAGCGATCTAAAACATTAAGCTATGCGTCAAAACAGGTAATAGATACGTCAAACTTATGTGCGTCATCCAGGCTAATGCGATTGCTGACCGGGCTGTCAGTCAAACAATCTACATTGCACATCATTCAGTGATTTGTTTACCGGGTAAGCCCGATTTTTTGCCGCAGACACCAATCTGAATCCACAGATTGAACAAAAAGAGGCACTTGCCAAACATCTGTGTTGACAGACAAAGGCGAAGAGGTAGCAAAGATTCAGGTTCAAATAATCTAAGTGTAGAACCTAGATTTAGTTCTTGTACTCCTTTTTCCTTAGAAAAGGTACCAGATGGAAGAGGAACTTGCTCTTTTAGGCTTGAATAAGACTACTCTGTTGTTACGAGCATCATTCACTCATGTCTGTCAGTCAGGAGCGCAGTGACGAGCCAGTAGTTATAAATACGTGGCTCTGGTAGAGGATGTGTTAGGGAGACGACTGAGCCGTAAAAAATCACGGCAGAGTATCCATTCCCACATTTTCGACATTATATTTTGGAGAAAAGTAAGAGGAAGGCTTTCTAATAAAACGGGTTATTGAGTCGCGGATTTTGAGTAAGGGAAAAAAGAGATATCTGTGCTCCATAAAAGCATCGGATGAGAACAAAAAGGGGAACAATTTATGATGACAGACAGAATGCATCTTAAGTGCTGTCTCTCTCTACGTCAAGTGGAACAAAGCCAACTCAATCAGGAATGAATAGCAGAGAAGAACAGTTCCCTAAAATGGGAGAAACAAATACTAGACGGGTCTAAAAATCATCCCAATCATTTAATTAGAAGTACATTTTTTGCATTTAGCAACAAATTACCAGGTTGAGTTGAATTCTCTGAGGTCAACATCCAAAATATTTACAGAAAATTTAGACTTGAAGATAATGTCTATCATCCTTTAGCTTAAGATATGTATATGGTGAAAAGAAACTAATTTCTGTACTATAAGTAGTGACAAGGAATCGTGCTCTTACTTTCAAAAATGCAAGGCTATCTTGATTCGGTCGTCGAACTGTCATTTAATAGAAATATTAACCTACATGAATGAATTTTAATCAAATTTCAGAATTAATTCACTACGAAGTAAAAAATGCCGAACTGGCTGAAAAATATGTCCCACTCATTGGTCATCAAGGTCTACTTATTCAATCAAAGTCAAGTGGTTTATTGGGTTGGATTCACGAGGAAAATCAAGACAGCAACTCACCGGAAAGACGCACTACTGACTTGGTTGAAAAATCCATACTCCGTCTGTGACAACCGTGGCTTCGACGGAGGCGAGCGATCGTGAGGCTCTATAGTAGATAAGAACCTCTGAGGTCCAACATCGGAGTGCTGCGAGGACCCTTGAAAGACCTCATCGAAGCACACATTTTTGCGAGTGGTGACTTTCAACGATTTACACGGTCGAACTGCATTAACTAAAAAGAAAACATTATCAAGCCATCATAAATCATAAATCTTTAGACAATGAAAGGCAGGAGCCTGCTGCTTCGGAGAGAGGCCTAATAATTCGGGAGGGAAATGGCCTTGTAGAGCTCGCTTACTTTGTTATATTGTGTTTTTACAAGCAACTCATCAAAATAAAATGGAAAATAATGTTAACTTAGAGCGCAGCTAAGCTCCTCAACCTAGATTAGTTAGACCAAAAGAAGGACAATAGTGGAGAGGTAAAAACGTCCGCCACCATGCACACAGACAAGAATCGATCAAACAATGTTGGGGCTTCTTCACTGTTATAAAATGAAGTCCGTATTTTTAGTAAACCACTCCTTCACAGTCTAAAACCTACTTTTTAGTTGCTATGTGCATGACATGTGGACTCGAACAGGCAAGTAAAGGCGTGACATATGTTTGATACAAACACCAATTGCATTAAATGACTTTTTGCCAACCTCACCACTTTATTGGATAAATTAAACCAGGAACATACTTCTGTGGTCTTGCCAGACTTCACTGTAACTTACAGAGATCGGATTCGCAGCCGACCGATGGAATTCGACTAAAAAACACAAAGATAATTGTCTTCGTACTCATGATGATTGCCCTGATTCGCAGTAGAAGGCACCAAAAACATTGCGGCCAAAAATATAAGGCATAGACATCAACTGGTCCAATAAAAATAATACAATTAAACATATTCGTCAATGAGAAAATTGATTTTTCGATGTTATACTCATGTAATGCGAAGAGAAAGGCTGGGACATCCGAAGATTCATTAAGCTAACGGGGGAAATTTGCCAAGCTCTCAATGCAGTAACGGTCAGTAACTTACTCCCCAAAAGCAAAATCTAGGCCACTTTTATCGTCCTCGTCGTCATCCTCATCTGTTGCAACAAATCCATGCCCTCGTTGGCCTAAATCAGAACAAAATATTTGAAAAATCCTTCAAAAATCCTCACCGAAATGCCTCAAAAGAGATAAAAAGTAAGATGGTACACATTTTCCAGGTAAAAAAGCATTCAGTAGCAAGGAACAAAAAATACAGATGAAGGAACCGTTTTTATAGCCCCGAGTTGGTCTAGAAATTCCGTGAGCATTGCCATCAAGAGATATGCTAGAAAGAAACCACTGAGCTGCAACTTGTTGTCGATAGTCGTAACAGTTCATCTATTGTGAACTCTGAAAATGCAAAAAGTTTCCTTGAACCATTCAACATTGAAGTTACAGACAGATTTATTATATATTTATGAACAAAATTAATAAAGATATTAGGGAACAGGGATTTTCAAAGCATGCTGTTTATACAACTATGCTACATAAGCCACACGCTAGAACTTAACTTACGTCGTCTCTATGTTCATAAATTTAGTACACAACCACGGAAAAGGCGCGTTACCAAAGGACGCTGTAGATGATGTTTATCTTGGAAAATTCGATAATCGGTATTTTCAAAATACAAAAGCATTAGCACTTCTTGTTTAAAAAATTATAACCTAGTGGTAAGACCTTGTTCCCTGAGGAAGCTATCTGTTAGGCGTGAAAGGTGGTAGAGTTTATATAATTGCTCATGTAGCATCATTAAATTTTTCATTCTACCTTTCCATTTCCACTATGCAGTTGTTATGCGTCAATTTAAAAGTACTATTTGACTGAAGAGCTAATATCTATATTTTTTACTTTATTTTTAAAGGAAGCTGGGGGGAAATGCGCCACGACTGACAATTTCTGTTCTAATTGCCACATTTTGCTATGGAAAGTTACCAGTATTCAAGCATTTGGATTTTATCTTTGTGTGTCAATCTGCTTGGATCCTTTCCTCTGCGCAAGCTGCACTCGTTGCGTCCCGAGACTTCCTTTAAAGCAAAAGAATGTATAATTTTTGGGTTGAATGTATGCATTCAGCAAGCATTAATGGATCGGGCTTCTGGCATGACAAGGAGGCCAGCCCTCCCAGCTATTATAGTATGGCCTTCCAAGCGAATGTCTGAAATCGGCAGTCAAACAAATAATGCATTACATAGCCCTCCTCTTCTCTTGAGCGTGGGCCTCATCATTCCCCTTGGTTAACCTCCCGTGTCAGCCATCACAACGTAATCAGTACTGAGTGGAACCATTCAAAAATTAATCGAGCCAGTCATCAAAGCTTGACATAACTAAGGTTATTCCTGACCATGACGTCACTGATCTCTCTTGGCAATTCGAGTAGATCTAAAGTTTCGTCCTGTTGGGAAACCAACTTCGGAGACGGGGGCTTCTGTTGACCATCAGCGCGTCCAGGGGTAGACGTTGAAACACCGGTCCAGAAGCAGATTTGTGAAAGAGGGCGGGAATTTAGCAGAGTCACATTAGGGTAGAATTTCGCATATTTTAACATTTTTATCGTTAATGTGCAGGTATAGCAGGAAAATTGTGTAATGACATTTGTTCAGACGATTCACGGCTAGTACCGCCCCTGTTGTTAACATCTTTCTTATAGAATAACGGAATGGAATCGAAGCCGAAGATAGACGTCTTTCTCAGCTTTTCTTTTATGGACGTCAGCGATTCCCCCTATCTGTGGCATGTACACTTCTTTTTCTCGCTAAAGCTTATCACGAGCAGTACAAATTAGGATGGAAATCCTTTAAAATCCGGTCCACTTTCCACTGCCACTATTGTAGCATCCCGATACTTCCTTGAGGACAAAAGATGGTGTAATACCAGAGCAGAATATATGCATACATATATTCAGAAAACAGAGGAGTCAGGGCTACTGGCATGACCTGGAGGCCTTTTACCCAGCTGTAACGAAAACCGGCAGTCAAAACGACAAAGTTTTACAGCACTAATGTCGTCTCAATAAATTCTGGTAATTACGAGGATTCTACAAGGCATCTATGGACTGTTAAGTGGTAGAACATTGATTGGGCGCCTACAAGAACATCTGTGGAGACAAGGTTACAGAATTAGTGTCATTGCCGTCATTAACGGTCCACAGCTTGTGTGTGCTTCCAGATCGGCGAAAGACCTTGACACAGCAATATGCACACTGAACCTTGGTGTACGGTCCACCCCAAAGCACCTACTGAAGCAGGAGGAGTAGTTTCACACAAATTTTACCTTTAGTTGGACGCAAACGTGAGTGAGTTTGAGGTTTAAACGACTTCGGGGATTGTAGATAACTTAGATATTCTCTTTCCAAGGGTCTGGGTGTGTTTTTATAATTAATTAAATTTCATCTTGGCTCCCACTTCTAACCTTTCGGATACGCTTTAACTTTGTGACCTCGATACTCATTTTTCTGATTGTCTGTCCTTTCTTGAGTCAGTGGTGTTCCTGACTTGGATCTGTTCCTTCTGTAGATACTTAAGACCTAATTCATTCAAATTCACGCTTATCGCTCAAGTCCCTTAGTCGTTAAGGCATTACAGCATAGCCTTTAGAGCAGCAGTTATCCCAAATTAAGGCAGAATGAAGAACTGCGGGCTTAAAATGTGAAAAGAGTAGCCATGTAAATCAGACATTATGACCAAATAGCAAGAGATGGAATATGTACACTTAGAACAGTGGAAATGGGCACAAGTATATGGCGCGTATTTGTCTGGCTAAAGGCGTCGGTCCTGATGTCTTCTGTAACTAATGCCGCGCCACAAACCTCACAGATGATTTTTCGATTTTGGAGCACAAACAATGATCACTCATTATCATGAAGTGCCTTCCACAGGTAGGGATATGTACAAAAATCTCTACAAATTCAATTGGGTGCGTTAGTCTTGTCTCGATTGTAAACTGCTTTGTAGAATTTCATTTGCCATCCATTAATTGGGGCCAAGATTCCCAACTAAAGAACATTCTAGTGTCATATTCTGTCTTCGTCCCTCCTTTTCACATCGCCAAATAATAGCCCATTGTTTATTTAGATAGATCCCAGCTTTTACGTTTAAAGAAGCTACTTGGTCTTTGGATTGAGGTTACAACCCATTGTTTGCATATCAATTATCTATGTTGCTATACTGTGAACTCGTTTGATATGTGTGAATCCAATCTCATTGTCACTGTTAACCACTAACCAAAACTCGTGGCTCGAGTAGCTGATAGCAGATGATGGGGTGTGCAAGTGCTTCAGTAACATGAGACATGGTTGTCGCAGTTAAACGTACCTAATTTTATCTGGTTTTTCTGTAATGAAATGTTGATTCGAAGGGCTTCTTACCAACAGGTCCTGTCTAAGCACCTGCACAGATTCGTGAACTTTGTGCTCCCAAGATAAAAATGTCATGATCGGCAATGCAATCTGTGTTTAAAAGTGATTCAAGTTAATGAATCGGCGATGTGGTGGAAATATGATAATAATTTTTCATTTATATCAGAAGAACAAAGCCTTCAGCTCGCTTGTTAAGGTAACCATGGCAGCCGTTGCTGTTATACGTTTTGCTACAAAATGAAAACCGTGTAATAAAATTCAGGAAAATAAGAGAATCCTTGTAGGCACAGAAACATTCATTAAGCACAGAAATGTTTTTGGGGATGTTTGGCCCAAAATCCCATTATAATTTGGGCATTTCAACTGTTATGTGTTCTCTCAAAACATCAGCCAATTTTTAATTATAAAAAGAGCGCACACCTTTTCAAATTTATCAAATTCTTTTAAAACATTTTAAATCAACCTGCAAGCATTCTAGATTTACTGAAGTGATTTTTTAAAGCCGAAAACGGAAAATTCTTGACTGCACAACTGCAAGCTAAAATGAATTAACTAAAAATCCAGTGGAAGTCAAAACATGTTTTTTAACTACAAAGTGTACATACGCCTCCAACTGATAAGCATTGAGCATGCAATGACAGTGTCGAGGTCATTCCAAAGGTCAAGGTCGACATCGAGTAAGATGAAGCTAGATCTGGTGTAAAAAACTATTGCCCAGATTAAGATACTTTTTTAGTGCATTTAAAATTCGTCTTCTCCTAATCCTTAGGTTTTACTGTAATTAGAAGAGCGATTTGCGACTACTCGAATTTAGAGCATTTATTTTTCCCAAGTGATGTATGAAAATCAGTTAGAGTTAATCAAGCTCAAAGCACAAAATGGCAGCCTTAAAGAAATAATCTGCAATCATAACTGTAGTGTCCCAAGGCTTCCTTGAAGGTAAATGAAGGCATAGTACTAGGGCAGAATGTATGTTTTCTGGAAGCGGAGGGATTAGGGGGCTTTTGGCACGACCCAGAGGCCTGCCAACCGGCTAGTGCAACTTGGCTACCTAAGTGACTGAAACCGGCAGTTCGAACAAACAAAGTATTGCACAGCCCCTCTCTTCTTTCGAGCGTCGTTCCCGACGCTCCCTTTGGCCACCCTTCAATGTCAGCCATCTTAAAGTAGTGCTAGGAGAAGCACCTACCAGCTAACCGTGCCAGTCATCGAGATTCGAGCGCATGCGTTCTTGTAGTGCCATCAATTCTGCGTAGCACTCGGTGCAGCAAATGCGCATTTCTTAGTCATTTTCTCCCACGATAATGTGTCCCATTGAAAAATGGGGGCATGAGTTGCAGTTTTCGAATAGATCGAGACACACAAGAAACGCGAGGGTATCGTGGAACCCCAAGAAAATGTGGCGATAGGGCCTCATGGGAACAAAATGAAAGTGCAAAGCATAAGACGATGCTACCGAATGGCC
>MIEF01001841.1:0-12609 GCA_001870725.1 Taenia solium
CTGCTATTCTTTGCCTGTGCCGGAGATTTCGAGTCACCCCACTCTCCTCTCTAGTTAGGAGCAAGCACTGTCGAAGGCGCAGAATCAGAAAAAACCACAGGCAACCTACATTTGCAAGTTCCGAAGNTACACTTAGGGGTGAGNNGCTTCTCTCCTTGCCACACCCATGCCTTGGTCACTTTATGCATCTTCATAANTCATGGGACAGTTATGAAATAAGCAGCAGGCGTAGAGGATCAAAACTGTATGCTTCCAATCGCTTACCCACTGTGGGCGNACTGCATTAAGCTAAGGTGAACTAGGCTTTTCGCATTTCATCACCCTAGTAATACTTCAATTGCCCAAGAATTTTCGAGAANGACTTAGAGGTCAGTGATGCTCTTAATTCTGTCCCGCAGGCATTAGGTTTCATCGTAAACACGTAGGNACAATTGACACCTTCAGATCGGGGAAGAAGATGCAACTCTCACGCATCCTGATTCCCTCTCATGTACCACTCCAGTGCCACCNCGGTAAGTCTCGCACTCNTCTCCCATTNTCNTTACGTTCAATCAAGATAATGAGTCGCACGTGATACGTGNNCACGCCNCGTNGTATTTTGTTTATCCAATTTGCTAGCTTTAAGAGATTTTCAGATGCACGTTCATGCGCATACCTCTCTTCATTGCCTTTTAGTGAGGCCAGAACTAGTTCTTCCTCCATCTCCCGTTTTATTCNCATGCCTCGACATCCTTCGAAGTGAAATTTGCGTCTCTGCTATCCCCTTCACTTTACGAGTTAGCCCTCATCAATGNCACTTTGGTGAGTTCTACTCGAAGTTGATTGTCCACGTCTACTNTCCATCATATGCTTACACCCTTATCCTACTGCATTCATATTTAAGACTGAACGTAGATTAGACCGCACTGAGCTGCACTGATGAATGTATCTTATCTTACCACTTCCTCTCCCGTTCCATATCAGCGCTCACGTTTCCTATTTCCTAATACTAATCCAGCCCACCCCAGATCCCACCTATCAAGTCTCTCCTCTTAACGTGCTTTCGGGAATGAGGGCAAGCGCGTCGATTTATTAAAGGTTCGCCATTTGTATTCCAGCAGGACTTTTAATTAGCGCATTTTTCTCGTCCATCCCTTGTTCTTTGAGACGATCCATGTACCTAGTCGTTTAGAAAAACTTGTTAAATGTATAACGCTTTTCCAATCGTTATTGTAGGTGCACTATAAAACACGGACATACACTCTTTCTAAAAGTAGGAGAAGGACAATTCATCATTATGCGTTTATACGAAGGTTAAGACAATCATGTGGTGGGTTGTTACCTGTTGAGGTGCCGGCTGAAGATAAATTAATGTCGAATTCTTTGATCATTGATAAAAATGCATTAATTACAAGAACAAAGATGAAAGAACATTAATGTGGTCAGAATTTAAGAGAGTAAGTAAAATGCAACAGGTAGAATGGGGACACATTCAAGCACTTAGTGCGCTCCATTCACCCGGTCGGCAACCTACGTTAACTAGCATGGAACGTTTTTTGTTAAAAGGGAGCTAGGGCAATTTTTTTAACTTTTTTGTGTTTCATCTACAATGCAGCCATATGTTTGAAGATAGAGGCCATGCTTTACATTTATTACTTAACTTAATGCGTAATGCAGGCAATTTCAGCACATTTTGCCAAGAACAGGCTTGCGTGTTGACTGCCAAGTTTGCTATCATGCACTGAACTCTCCGACGAACTCTTTTTGAAAATTTGTTAAATGTTAACTATTATGGGTGCATATTCTGGTTTTGCTCAGTCAGTTTCTTTGCATGCATTGCTTTGGTGAACATGTTTTCCCAAACTGTGTGCTCGAGTAAGATGTGTGATGTAGTTCCGCCTGGAAAAGGTGGATTGAGTTCGCTTGANTTTATGAAAACACGTCTATTACATTGACTTGCAGGTTTAGATTTTGCATTAGTCCGTCGAGTAGCTCAACCGGGCATTTCGTGCGGTCATCTTTGAGCTGACTAATTCACTGCTTCGTACGATCTGTATTAATGTCCATGTCACATATGCTTTCCATCTGAATCACTCCGAATTCGCAGACTCTTGCTCACTTATACTTTTACCTTAGTCATCTCATTCGTAATTTTGCATTNTCNNTTTNAAATNCCTTAAGTTGCAACATCCAATGCAACTTTATCATNAGAGTCCATGAACAAATNCAATATTACTCGCATATTTTGAANCAAACCGNTCCATGCAGCCGTCCTATCCTTCTCCTTCTAGAGGAGCTTCGANTATGTTGATCCATTTTACACAAATTGAAATGTGAATCATATCTCCTTGGCTAGCCCTTCCTAATTAGCCAAACCATACTCTTGTGATTCGTGTCCCTATGNTGGCNNATTTATTAATCTCCTGTTAATATCATGCCTNGTACTTTCATGGTTTATTAATCAGCACATCTGATGTCTTAACTGGGTNCTAGGCTATAACGTTCAACGAGTGAGTGGTGCCTCTTCAGCAACCATGAGCTCCTTGTTTACTTGTACGAGTCCTAATCGCCCGACATCGGTGGTGGAGGAGCCATGCGCTCGCTTCACATCGCAGAGAAACCTTTCCTCTACCGTCGTAGAATGACGCTTTGGTGGGGAGTCATCCACCAACTCACAGAGTTTAGTAGCCTCTGCGGATCTCTTTGATTTTGACTGCGTTGGAGCAGATGCTGATTCTAATGGATGCGGCGGTGGGGTAGGAGATGGCGTTGGAGCAGTGGATGAAGTCAATCACCGCGCCTCTGGCTCAATTTCTCTTATCATCACCGATCCGGTTCTTACTAACATCGTGGACCTCATTATCATTTTTGCGTGTCCCGTCCACATGGGCTTTGCGCTGTCGCCGATCTTGCAGTGTCAAAGTGTTCGCATCGTCTGTGACAGTTGTCGCACCAAACTCTCCTCATGCCCCACTTGTCGCGGAATTCTCGGTAAGGCATTGCCCTCAAAATAAAATCGTTTACGGAATCTGAAGTAATTAGGTCTTTTTCCAATGTACCCTGTCACAAAACATTTCCTTGAGGCATGTTTAATGCAATCTTGTTTTAAGATGGGTGGTGTTTGTATTTAATCCACTGGATCTAAACGTTGGACTTTACAATGCCAAAGACGCGGCTCGACCTTTACCTGCAAAATCTCCTGAAATCTTAATATTTTGTGTATTTTCACACCAAGGTGTGTCAAACCTGTGTTTTTCGTTTTTGCCAGTAGACAAATTGTCTTCACTTTAGGCCGGTTGTGTTACTTCAAGCGCACGGTAAACATTCTTGATCCTACCCTACAAAGATCCCAAATTTAAGTTAACATGACTTCGCACACCATTTGTTGTAGCTGTTTTCCGATAGTAGTTGTACCACAATCAGCGCAAAAGTTTTCATCAAACAAAGTCGTTGATAATTCACCCTGTTCTTGACTCGGTTTGCATTAAAAACACTTGCCGATTAGGCACCATCTATATAAACAGGAATTGGTGCAACAACCATAATGTTGTAATATTGGTGGGAACATCATAGTTTTATTTTGCTAGCCCACCGATTGTGCTCATGCTACTCTGTTTTTAAAGTTATCAAGCTTCTTTTTGTGGCTGAACTTCCCAACTAATGGGCTCAGGCGAGCCTATTAGCATGAACTAAGACACTGTTGGAAAGCTCCCCTCAAAATCATTTCGCCCAGAATTCTTTTCGTTTTTAATCGAAGGCGGATTCACAGATCTTTTGTGTGACGCCATTGTGGTTGGTAGCTAATCTCATTGTTATAACATTTCTCATGTGCACAGCATTGTTGCGCCTTCTCATTCGTGTGATAGCCAATTCACGCGTCCACTTATCCCTCACATCTGGAAGATATCCGCAATCCGGCAACGGAGAAACTGGCAGCTAGCATTCTCTTCCCCTGCAAGTACGCCTAACCGGCTGCACGGAGACTTTCCACTACACCGTGAAGGCGGAACACGAATCTGTCTGCGAGCACTTGTGAGTTAGCCTTACAGCCTACGCTTTACGCCTCCCATTCTCGTCAGTCAGTCTGTGCCTCTCTCACTAGCAATGTAGAACTTTACCTCCATTTCTTGAGTTGAGCAAATCAACTATGCTGTGATGTATATGCACACGGAATTTCGGAAATGTCACTTGTCCCCATCCCTTTATATAGGGCTAGGCCTATAGGCGTAAACTTGCTGCAGAAATGTGCCATTTTTAAAAAAGCGGAGAAACCACGAAATTAGTTGAATATATGCCGCAATCCTTTAACCATTACAGGTGTTCATGCTCAGGTACCTCATGCAATTGGCTTATTCACCTGGACCAAGTCATGCCTCATCTTCTGCAGTGCCACAAAACATTGCGATGTCACTACTTCCCATTTTGCAATGCTTTATGAGCAATTATTACTTGACCATACTTCCTCTTCCCCTCAACTTGCCCTGCCCTATAGGCGAGGAAGTTGTCTTTATGGCTACAGACTTCGCTTCGCCTGGGGGAGTGGACTGGGCGATGATGCAGTCATTCTCTGGGCACTTCTTCATGCTAATGCCAGAGAAGCAGAAACGATCGTCCCCCAACCAGGTTTTCTTCACCCTTGTCCTCCTTATCGAAATAAAAACAGGTCGACCAGTTCATGTACAGGTACGCGCTTTTCGCATTTCCACACCTTTACTTCCCAGTTGATCATTAGTATGCGGCATTTTATGAGAAAACAAGGCCACAAGTTGTCACCTTTCACTTAAAATATGTGATATTTTCCGCTGTAAATACTTAATGTTTCCCAAAACGTGGCTGCAAACTAGCAGATTTATGTTTGAAATGCTCATGGTCTGTTACTATCAGACGTGCCATCACAATAGCAATCGCAGTTTGTGAATTCGGGCCTAAAATATATTAATGTTCATCCCCAAATAGCTCGATTTGTGGAACGCTGGATTTTTATTGGCGTTCGACATGTTTTCATTTATTCAGTTATCCATTTTCTACGCGTAGCCCTGCAGTATTTTTTCCATCTGTTACCAACGCGTCCACTTATATCTTGAAATATCTGCGCTGTTCCAAACGCCTCTCGTGCGTTAAAGGTTAAATTGCGCAAGCTATTTTAATGTAGTTAGTGCCCTTTCATGTGGCTTCTGTCCACATAATCTATATCAAGCTAAATAGGTCTCATGGAAAAGGAATTAGCTGGCCTGTGAAATACTGCAAGAAGTAGCTTGTATTGGGTTTGGCTATTGCCTGTACGTTTCTGCGTTGTGCAGGCTATATCTGACGGCTCCGGCACGGCTCTTGACATGGAAGACGACGCCGTGGAGCGTTTGTGATGGTGCAGAAGTGGCGATTGCTATTTATGACTGCCTTATTTTTGACCCCAAAACGGCTCGGCATTATTGTGACCATCTCTCGTGCACGCAATAAGGCTGGTGGTGATGGAGCAACTACTTCCAGAATAGTTTGAGCCATTCACCATTCTTACTTGCCTCTTATCTTCATACTGCATTAATTACGCATTTGCATAGCCATAAGTAAAATGCTCTGCTACCTGTTGGCATCATGTGTTTGGTGCGCGGCTTCGGGTGACTGCGTCTGGTCTCCTCTGATCCGTTAGCTTGAACTTGGTGGTAACATGAGTGGGCTGTCGAGAGCTGTAGCGTGTTGGTGCGTTGTGGATGGGAAATCCCGAATTTGTTCTAATGGAATCAGGCCTGTAAACGAAGGACATTGTGAGTTGTTAGAAGTGAGGGTTGGTATTAATTAAAAGTAGGTATGAAATAATTGATGACTCCAAAACATAGTGTGGAAGAAAAATCCACTTGTTTGGTATTGAGCAGCAAGATTTAGGCCACATGGGTCAGAATTCAACATTGCTCAAGTGTCCAAATGATGACTTGTTTTCTCCCGCACTTTACCACAATCAAGGCCAAGAGCCTCGGATTCGCCACGATGACCTGAGCGTACAGTCGAACCAGTGAGTTGTGAGAGATTGGCTTCCATTTGGAAACCCCGAAATGCATTTACTGTGCACTTACTAGGCCACTTAATGCACTTTTGAATTCTGAAAATATACTTTGTGACTGAAGACTTAGAGCTCAGTACAGGTTAATTAAAGATTAAAAATAATAGAATGGACCAAAAATGGATGGATGAATGGACTAGAAATGGGTTGATTGACCAATCAGAATAGATGAATATCAACTGGGTTGCCAATAATGATGCTTGGTGAGTTAGATGATAGACGGCTGGACAGATCGAAGCAGTCGAATAGTTCGCACCCAGGTGGTAAGTTACTGAAAGACGGGCGAGGAAACCCTGGCAGCAATGAGACATCACAGTTGTGCAAGTACCGGTCGGAGCAACTGTTCTAATTCATAGAGCAGCACAATAATAACTGACAATCCTTGCCAACCTGTTGACTGCAGCCACTGCACTTCCAGCAAAATAGCACCTCTTGCCTTATGGGTGGTAAGGAATTTGTGGGTGTGTAGAATTTGAGGCAGTGTCGAAAAGGGATTTTGGGTTGCTCATATGAGGTTGATGAATAGATGAAGCGTGGGCGCATGAACAAATGGATCAGGTATGGATGGATGTCNAATGNATGAANGGAACTCTGGCCGATGAAGCAAAGCTGACTGGACAAATAAATGTGCATGGGTGGATATGGGATGGGTAAGTGGGAGGTAATAAGCAGGTGAAAGCAGAGATCACTGGTGGATCAAATGGCTGAATGGACAGGTTAGGGCTGAGCAGGTGGACTGAGGACAAATTGGAAATAGGAATGTATCGATGGGTGGATCTAAAATGANCAGAACTCAGATTGATGGCTTGATGGAGCAATGAACATGTGTCAAATAATTGAGAGGACTACGTCAGACTAACATTTGTGGGCTTATTCATAACTAGGAAGATTCACGTGGCAGACATGCAAGGCGACTAGAGATGGGTCGAATGCAAGTTCACACCAGCAGCTAACGAGGCTTTGGGCAGTTGCCTAACACTACAAACAACTGCTGGTCAGCAGCGTAGGATTAATTGACGGGTTCCAATGGTAAGGGTATTCCCAGTATAGTCTTGTCTATCAAACTCTCCTCCATAGATCAGTAACGGTGATTTTCAACATGGATTTTAGTCTGCGTGGGATATGCATTTCTGATCATGCTAGTTTTGACATGCATATGATAGCTCTACACACTCTCCAATTCAGCGCTTTGATGTGCACTGTTTAAATGGGCTATTGATGTGAGGATCCCCTACAAGCAGCAACAACTAAGTCGAACTGCATGGGGCCTTCACCGATAGACTTGGACTTAAGCCACTTAACCTGCATTTGCTTTTCCAACATGCACTACACACATGTTTGTGACTGAAGGTTTTAAACTTTTTCTAAAATGATAGGAATGCTTAATAACGATTCTGCCCGGTTAAACAAGCAGGTAAAATATCGCATCTTGGAGTGCTTTTTGACACTAATGCTATTGTCAGGTTGTTAGGGGAAATATTTCGACATTTTCTTAGCTAGAGAAATGAAGGCAGAACGAATTTTCTTAACATCACCTTGCATTTTTTCGATTCAGAAATGACAGTGATGAAAGCAAACGAAATTGAAACGACTCCGATTTCGCGATACTTTCATTGGAACCTCGTGGGCCTTCAGGCCTGTCGGCTAAGTTGCGACATCCCCGATCTGACTAAGCTCAACGCCAACCGATTCTTCTAAATGCAATGGCAGCTGATCTCTTCAGCAATCAATCAATCAATCAAATTATCAATTTTTTACTGGAAGGAGTTACTCTCGGCTACCTGCAGCCCGACAAACTGCACAATGTCCGTCTCGAAGCATTCAAAGCTGAAGTCAGCGTTTGGCTTTGCAGTAAGAAAATAAGGGCACTACCTACTGGGAAACTGGTGCTTGCAACCATGAATGCATTGTCATCACGTGTTAGCTAGCAGGTCAGGTTTAATGTTCCACTCTATCTGCATCTTGGTCTATAATATGTGGTCGCGTTGTTACGATCGTCCATTTGTACCAGTTTCAAAAATAAAAGGAGATTTAATGAAATTGTTAGAGCAGTACGCGCAGTATATCATAAATTGCAAAAATATTGGTCAAGGGCTTAAGCTGTAAGGGGAAACGTAAATAGAACGGGCTTTTCCCTAATTTCAGTTTTGCTTCGATTGATCGCCATGGTTTGGAGGTCGCAATGCTTCTCTTAACACAACCCAAGTCTGCCAACCTCACTGCTAGGAATGCAATATAAAAAGGAACCATATTTGCCTGGTTGTGTGTTACTTGCCTGAGACCCAAGGCAGTTCAACACTGCGCGTCAGATATGGCAGCGAGTTTCTTCATTTCCCACCTCGAAAGGAAACTAGGCTACCGAAACAATAGCCCACAGTTGCTCCAAGTGCTTTAAAGTGTATGTTCCTCCTCTACACAGTGTGTGCTAAAGTGAGCCGCAAATGTGCATTCTACTGGATCGGGTCAAACGCAACTCCCCTACTGACATAAGCTGCACTCTCCGGGGCCTACAACCACCGGCCAATCACTCTATAAAGATTCGGGTGGATAGAGAGTCACTCACGTTTCTAACCTCGTTGAGTGAAGCATACTTTTCATGGCACATTTCAACTCATTGCATTTCACTGCCTAATGATACAGTGTGCCAAGTTTCCAAATAGATGATCAGCCCTCCATGTGATCGCGGTTGCAATTGAGTAAAATTTACAAGCATAAAATAGCGTAAATAATACAAATTTTACTTAACGGCGCTGACAGACAATGCTGGATTTTCCGGCAAATTTTGGGACGATCCACCGGCAGCCATATTGGAGGTATGGTGTAGCATAAACGAACTAGCCTTGTATTAGCCAAAATGAGCATCCCTCTCAGGCTCAGGATTTGTCCCCTACTAAAATAAATGAGAAGAGCACGTTTAAGGCTTAAAAAGTTATGAGAAGGCTTGGCTGGACGTTGCAAGGGTCCCCAGTTGCAGTCGCATCTNCTGCACAATCAAAACGGGTTCCTGAGTAAGNAAAGAACCCTGTTTCGATGAGATAGGTTTTGATGCGCGCCATACAACATGTAGCTAAAGTTAATGCCACACGTCGCCTCACACTCCGTCTCTGTGCTACTAAGTGCTTATAGGTATGAGATTGTCCATCTGATTTAACATGTAACAACTTTCATTGTAGGAATGTGAAATACATCATGTGCTTCCAGAAGGATTGTGGTTTTCTTATACACATCCTTTTTTGTCCATTTTCCTGACCATCACTCGTTGCAGCTATAGGAATAGAGGAGAGCGTGTTTAGAAGGCTTCAGGACCGCTAACACATCGCAAAACACGCCGTCCTCACAATGTGCACTCAGCAAGACACAGCCCTAATCCCCTTATAAAATTTAGAGGTCGACAAACAACATGGGTGCCATTGTATAGCGCATGTATTATTGGAAAATGTGCTCGTGCTACAGTCTATTCGAACATAAATAACCCTTATTGCGCCGCATGTAAAATCACATATATCTTGTGCAAAATTTACCTGCAGAATGTATTTTAGTAATTGTAACTACATTATTTGATGGGTCCGGGCAAGATTCCTCTTGGATAGTAGCAATTATTTTTATAAGAGGCGCTCAGGAACAATACGTTTCCTCACGACGTGCCGTTCTAATACCTGTTATAGCGTCATTCTGCCGTGGATGAATGTGCAAACCTATACCTGTTCCTTCGGTCACGTGTCTCAGCATCTGGGACTTCATATCGACCTCTACTTCAATCCCCAGGATCTCATGACTCGTCGCAAGGGACCTGTGCATGTGCCANCCCATCTATCCAGGGTCAAGGAAGTCAACTTTGTGGACCAGCGCGTCGATCAACGCCTCCCCAGGTTCACGTAGCTTTTTGACACGGAACTTGCATGTCGTTTCAAACAATGCACNGCACACTTGAAGCATGCATCCAGAAGCGGATGCGTATGTCAAGAACAGGAAAGCCTCAGAACTAAATTTTAAGAAGCGTTCTTTCCTTCAGCGCATTAGGCACCGGTGACGCATTGAATTTCTGCGCCGAAGGTAAATTTTTAATTCTGCCTCCTTTTGTTGCCAATCTCCGTTTTGTCTAGGGAACTCAGATGGCCTGTGAGCAAGATGCTTTCTTCAATCCGGCTCCTAAAAACATCTTTAAAGAGGCATTTGACAAATAGTAGTGCGTGCTGCATTGCATTGATCTGCTTGGATTTCAGCTAGGACTTGAATGTCCCAATCAACTTATAACTGACGCCAGAATTGTTATGATCAAAAGCATAAGTTTAGACAAAACCTGAAGCTGCGATGGTATATTCATAATGGTTCGTGATGCGTACTTAGAGTAAAGATGTATAACGACGTTGACTTTGAGGTTGCGTTGCCACCTCTCTGCACCAACGCTACAAAGGCATCTGGAAATGAGTCAGATGAAACTCACATTTCATGTAAAAGCTACTAAATGTTGCACACTTTGCAAAGTGCTTCTCCGTTGGACTCACCGTCAACATTTGCGGACATCACTGACATTACCATCTAGTTTTTACCAATGAAGTTAACGACCGCATTGGGTAGATGCGAAACCACGTTGTTATTGGTGGAAGCTGAACTCGTTGGTAAAACCCTATTCATCACCTCCCCAAATCCAATGCTGATTTTTAGATAGTCTGGGTACAAACTTTTTTGGTGGAGTCGCTACTTATTCCCCTGCGATATTAAAAACCGTGTCAGGTACAAAGTGCAACCACGTCGTTTGAATGGTCCCCTGAAATTTGACATCGAGTGTGAAAAGTGGGCAATTTGTGGAGCCGATGGAAAAAGACTGCTCGCAATAATCCCGATTTGACTTGACCGCGACGTTGCAGACAATTTAAAATAGCGCATTATATTGGCGGTTTCAAACCATTTGCTGTGCACCCAATTACCTTCGTACGCGCACACTACAATAGGGATTACCATCAGAAAATAAGCGGGCAAATGCAGTTAGAAAATGCAGGGATTGAGGGGTTTACATTTGCAAACTATTTTGACAGCAAAAGCATCTATCATGGTTTTAATTAGAGCATTAGATCAACAGAAAAATTCCGGTATAGCAAACACTTAACAATTGTCAAATACCTCACCACACATAGAGATCTTACTACGATCCTCCGTGGATCCTTCAGCCGAATTGCAGGTAGCCGACAAAGAGGGGTAGAATAGGAAGGCCATTTTCAGCGCAGAAATACTCTGCTTTCACAAGTCCTGTCATATTGACAATTCTGTGCTTTGGAAACTGCTTCTCAGACATCCTGTTCTTGACCTATAAGACAATATCTGCAGTCTTACACTACAAGATATCAGGAGTTGGTTCGTGAGGGCGATTCCATTTTTAATCACCAAGCTTGTAAAATAAAATTGTGCAACTGCAATCTTCAAGGAGACTTCAAATTTGGTTTCATTAAAAAGTTCACGGACTGACATTCGTATCACTCAAAATCCAGCCATTCTTAATAAAAAGTGCCCGTGATTGCGGCTCCTTCACTTCATCAAGCCCAACCCTCTTTTAGCCTGCACACGTACGATATGCTGCCATCTGCTAAAGGCAATCAGATTGTGACCCGTGAACAGCATGTTCCTGTTGGCGCAAGACAGTTATCTTAACAAGTTTTGTATTCATTTGAACAGCAATAGAACAACTTACTTTGGTGTTATTAAATTATTCCCATTCAACAATCCCATTTCTTAAGTTTGTCGTGTTTGCTCGACAGCACCTACGGTCACATGCAGAACTAATCGTTTAGTTTGAATGGCGACGCATTTGATGGCTTCTTACTCGACGGTCCGCCTTATTATTTTGCGGCCAGGCTCAGTGGATTGCGAAGTGCATGACAATTTACATTTCATCTAGCTTAATCTGCCTTCCTACACTCTTAAGAGGACATGGTAGGCGAATATCGAAGTCGTGGTCGACCCACTTCAGGCAAAACCCTGACCAACTTATTCTTTTTTATCTGCCCACTTCTAGAGGTACTAGCTAGCACTTAATATCTGTCTTGTAATGCTTCAGGATTGTAATTGTCGATTTTGAAAATATGGTCCCGCGTCGCGATGACGTTAAAGTAAGATTGCTGGTAAATTTGGCAAGTCCGAATTACGATGCTGTACAATTCAGAGAAACAGCGAGTGTGCAAGCATACGAAAGTCCCCTTCTCTCCACTTCACGATACTATCACCAGTGAAATGAAACAACTTGTGATTGACCACAACCTGCCACGTAAGCAGGGCGATTTTGTCTTTTCATTTTATGTCACTTCAAGTTATTTATTTCAGAAATGTCGGCTGTTATCTGTTGCAGGATCAGCTCTTCGAACACCAAAATGGGCTGCCTCTGAACCAGATGTTAGTTTACATTTTCGTCGCTAGCTAGTGAAAGTTAGTAACACGCACTCCCCTTTCTTTGTTTTATAGTTATGGGACGGTAATGAGCTTTCGCGGTGATCATCAGTGGTGCCAACGTTGAGTCACAAGTGAGTAGAGTGCATGTGAATTGTGTGGGTGGAGCGGAAATCAATCATAGTGCATTTGTGTGC
>MIEF01001891.1:0-29055 GCA_001870725.1 Taenia solium
GTTAACGATTCGCAAGCATTAGATGGTCAACTTCTTTAATCACGATAGCGGAAGGAACTGCATGCCCTCTCTCATTGCGATTGTGCCTTGGGAATTGGTTTGCGTGTGCAAAGTACTGCAGCAGCTACGAGGGGAAGTGGGAGAGGGCCAACCCTATCTGGTGCTCTTTAGCCTGATCTTTGCTGTCAGTTGGCCATTCTCCACTGGCAGCAACGTGTGTCGGTAGGCAAATGGGGGCGGACAGTTGTCTGCAATTGTGTGTTCGACGTGATGGGTGCGTGAGTGGACGCTGGCTAATAGTTGAGCATTTGCTTTGCTAGTCTTTTGAACTCTGCCCAAGCATTCTTCGATGCTGTTGAGGGTGCACTGAATAAATGGGTGCTATGTAGCAAGAAGGTGTAAGACTGTGAATGTATTATTTATGTTTTTGAAAGTAACACAATGCAGATTGCCTAGACATGTGTGTGGCTTGTTTGTGCATGAAAAGTGTGTCTCAGACGCTCTTGTTGAGAATCTATTTGGGCAAAGCATGAGACTGATTAATGCGGGTCGCCTGCATTAATATATATTTACCAGACTTGAATTAATGGCTATGATTTTCAGTTGAATTATTTCCAGTTAGCTAAAGATGCGGCTCTCAGAAAACTGCAAGGAAACTTATTTTGAGGTCCTCAACATCCTCACAAAAGTGTTGAGTTGCTTTGTGTTCCTTCAATTGCAAATCTCTGGCCCAGTTGCTAAGCTTCCCACTATATTCTTCATGTTTCAATATCGTCGTCCAAATGTGATAGCTCTCACCAATTAAAGGATTCTCGTTACAATTATGAGTGGATTGTGAAGACGATTGCCTTGTTCCAATCTCGCGCCCTTTGCAATTGCTGTGCTTAAACCCTAACACCAGTTCCATTCATGTCCACAAGCACTTTATGCAATGATACACGACACAAAGTCACCTATGCTTCACGTGGCTGGAAACGCATGCGAATCAATCTGATTAGATTTGCCTCGGTGAGGAATTCTTCTAAAGAAACTGCTAATATCATTGTTACTGGTATATCCTTCAGTGGGTTTTGCCTTAATCAAACCATAATTCCGTGATTGCTACACTCTCTGATTGATATATGATTAACTGGGCGTATTTGGCATCAAACGGAAAGCAGGATGGTCTGGTTGGATTGGGGAACAGTAATTGAGTTTAGAGCAGCCACGACCATCGGGTACTCACCACACTTCCCCATGAGGCTACGCATTGGTCAGCGCAGCAGTTAGTTGGATGTATACCTGACCTTCCTCCCTCCCTCATCCGTGCGTGCGAGGTGCATACCAGATTGTCCAATTGAATGTCAGTAGCACTTGCACAATGTCTTTGGTAAAGGAGCAGCCAACGCTATGATAATAACGTTGCAATTAAAGCATCAATCTGATCCTTTTACCCATTGTTGGCGCTCTTGTTTATGCTATACTACAATCGTTACATTTGTGTTAAGCAGACTAGCATCTATGTGGTATTGCAGCTTCGCATTTGAATCCAAGTAACTTAGCGTTTTCTTTTTTGATTGGAGACTGCAAACCATGCAATTTGCTGCACGGTATTGGGAGCAAGATGCTTCGCGCACTTGCAGAACCCTGTGTTGCTGGTGTCGTAGGACCTACGATGCCTCGCCACTGTCTCCTCCGTGACACTGTCAATCAAATCGTCTGGAGGAGGTTAGTGGAGCTCACCCTCTCCTACTCCCCTCACCAACACTTCAACGTAAAACACATCCGCCCCAGCCTTTGAAGTACACATCAGCATAGAGGTGAAGCGTAAGTTGGATAGAGTAGGGGACTACCGTGTAGAGTATTGCGGTGTAGTGTAAGTCGGAGTAGGTGTTACTGGCTGTGAAAATTTCCACAAGCCTTTACCTCCGTTAACGACGTAAGCATCGTCACTTTCCATGCAACGAGTTCTTACAAACACGTAATTGACATGGCATTGTCGTTATCAATGCTGTTGATCACACCCTTCCTCTAATGTATACCATACAGACAACTCAAATATTCGCCATAGATGGAGATTTTCCCACATCACCGATTGTTGCGATGTCCACAACTCCTGCCACCGCCTTTGTGACTAGGATCGGTGGTAATTCAGGTGCTGATGTTGCTGCTCCCTATTCTTTCCCTTCTTCCTCTTATTTTACATAGCTCTTCTACAGACTCTACTCCCTACCTCAATGTTTTCAATCCGCACTTGTCAATTTAGCCGCCTATTGATGCGTCAACAGAGGTTGTGGTGCATCAAAGGAGCAAATTCCTGTGTCCGCGCCATTCACTGGTAATAATCACATCAAAAATCATTCATAGCACATCGAAAACTTCTTTGCCTTTAGATCTATGTCTCGAGGTCGTAGCATGCACTAGTTGTTTAGAGTGAGGGCGAAAACACATTGCACATGTCCGAACAACTACACGGTGTGCAGAGGCAACTGTCTTCTGACATCGTCCTTCTCATCGCCCTCTTGTTGTGCATTTGTGTAATTGTGAGTTGACAATGGTAAGAGGGACCTGAAAGAGAAGTTCACAGGCAGGAGGAACAAATGACTCATTAATGGAACAGAGGCAAGAGTGTTAGGAGAGAAGAAGAAAAAGTGTGCATTTAAAGGAAGTGAGGTTAGCGGTAGCAATAAGCATTTAAACGGAAGTTATAGGTGTCGTCTTTTGCCATTGTGGCGTCACCATAAGTGGTGGTGCTGGGTTAGAACTCGAGGAAGTCAAAGGTAGTCAGCAATACCTACTTAGTGTGTAGAAGTAGACAATTTGACTAGTGTTCGTCAATGCAAAACTAGTCTCCGCTAGAAGCGTTGAGGAAGCAGAAGTAGAGCGGGTCAGGTGCGATTTCAAAATTAGCCATCAAGCACGCTGCAGTGTGCGTCAAAGAGTAGGTCACTTAGGACTGGCACCTCTGAACAGGCAGTGCTGAGTTAGGGGTCTTTCCTTGCATCCAAACAGACCACTTCGGCGTGAAAAAATCTGCAGTTCATTTAGGAGAGCTTTGCAACGAGTTGGTCATAAGAGCAAGTTATACATGACCGGTACAAACCCAGATTGTAACGGCACTAACTGAGGATTCTAAAGAAAACAATTTTAACATTTGTTTTCTACACCCCCAGTGAGGCATGAATATGCTCACATTTCATGCTTAATCAGGTCGACTAATGGCAACATGTAATGGTGCGTGATGCGTTGACATTGCGTGATTCATTGCCATGGTGGGGAGTGATTTGTAACTGGGGGTAAATCTGCAATCCATCCCAGCCTCGAATGCATGGTCTCTAGCACTAATAGCACTAACCAGTAGGCAGCACACCAATTTATGTCCAGTCACCTGTTGTCTTAGACACTTCTACCAAACTCTCCAACGGCAGACCTAACAAGCGTTTATGATTGTCCTGCAGATAGAGGTACTTGACGAGAGAAGGCGACGTTGGACTCTGAATAACAGTAATAATGATAGAGATGCAAGGGCAGATACAGTTGCAGCTATGTTGACTCACTACACATCCTCCTTTTCTATCCTACCTGCCACGACATTGACAGCGACAAGGACAAAATCTGCGTCTATTCTGCAATCAACTACATTTCCAAACATCTGCTTCCATTCATTTGGAATTCTTTGATTGCAATCACCACTTATCCTACTCTGCTGTGCTTTCACCACTCGTTGCGATGTGTGTGGATTTCTCAACTTGTTTCTCGTATGTCTGCTAAGCGATTGATTTAACACGACATGGCTATGCAGGCTTCGGCCTGCCAAGACTTCTTCGATGGATGAAATTGAAGCATGCTGCTTTATCCATTCCCTTCATCAGATTTGCAGCAGAGCTACTATTCGCGGCTTTGCACATTTGGAATGTTTCTCCCTCCCTGACCAAACTGTTTATTGTGCATTACAATCCAGCGAAACGAAGTGCAGATCTGCAATCGCAGCAGTGAGAGAAAAGAGGTGACTGCGCCGATGCCAGTTGTCTCCTGAACAACTTGCTTTGGTTCCATCTACCCGGTCAGCAGAACAGATTTCAGGTGATTGGATCTCCATTTGCCCCTTCGTGTGTAACACAGCATAGGCAAAACGTGCAGAAATCGTCCGTGGTGTCTGAAGGACTCGACTAGCGCTGAAAAATCAATTGCTTTGCGGAAGTGAGGAGATAGTGCTTCTACTATCATTCATTTTCTGTTTGGATAAATTTGGACTACCATGTAGGGAAGCTTGTTTGTTTTGGTTTTAGCAAGCTGCAGGCGGTGGACCCTTGACTGATCTCACACACACCCTCTATCTATTATCAATTGATCCACAGAACCCAAGGAAAAATTGGAGGCGAAATGATTTTTTGGAGAGCTTATGCCTTTAAAATAAGAAAGAAAAATTTGCGCCTCCAGGACGGTTAACAAGGCAGCTGCTGTACCAACCACTGCCATGTAGTGCCCCAAGTCATCCTCACGTCTCTGACAAGTCGTAGCAGTTGAAGAACTAATTAATCATTTACGTGATCAAAAAGAAAAACGCGATTGCAGAGAGTGAACTAGCTTCGTAGCCAATTATGAGAATGAAGAAGTAATTCTGATTAATTAAGAGTAGAAAACTCCTCTGTGACAGGACTTCAGCGACCACTGGACCAACTTGAGTGTGCGAATTTACCCCGCATAGCTGGCCTCGTACTTGACAAGAAAAATGCCGTTCACGAATCGGGCGAACACATGCAAAATAACACTGTGTCGGGGATGACTGTGGAAAGGGGATGTAGTACCCGCGCTGCAATCTCCTCCACCAGTACCCACCACAGCGGGATTGCTGAGGCCCGAGCAATTAGCTCGGTATGGATAGCAATCACTGGATGAGGAGAAAACGATCTCATTGGAAGCAGATTCATTGCTGAGAAGAAGGGGTGATGCAACTTCACTATCATTTCCTGCTTTGTTTCTGTTTTCATGACATTTCAGGTCTTCAGAACTAAAATGGATCCGTGGAATGCCGGAATGAAGGGGAATTGGATTCTTGAAATGTGGGAAAAAGGCAACATACGCTCAGTTTAGTGGGAATGAAGGGCATTTTTGCTGTCGCAAGAGCCTTGGTGCAGGAGGGTGGAATTTCAAGTGGGAAAAGAAGTTCACCTTGCCATATTATTTCATCACAACAAGGCGTATTTGAATTGTCGAAGTTTTGCCTTAACACCAATTGTAGTTGTAACATACAGTGGAAATGGTGCTTCTAGCTCACTCGTCTCTGCCATTGTAGCCACTTTTAGGAGACCTAGCATGATTCCAGACAGAACATAAAATGGGAACAAAAACATCCGTATTCTGGGATGGATCTTTGGGACCTGAATTTACAAAGATGTCCCATCCAACCACTCCAGCTTCATTTCTCACCATTTTATGCATCTGTTCACTTGATCCACCTTTACCAGCCCTGCACCTCACTCATCTATCCATTCTCATATTCTGGGTCCGTTCCTACCTCACAAAGCTTTACACTCACCTGCCCGTCCAACTACCTGCTCGGACACCTTAAATGTCTGCTTCTGTGCGCATTCGCCTTTGCATGCTCTTGCGCTCGCACCGATTCTATGGTCACAGTCTCAGTGAGCAAAGATGGGAGGGGGGGTGACTTTAGTCCCAACGCTTGATGCTAACAAAATATTATGAACAGCATGTTTGAGTGACAACTAGGTGCTGTAATGTCAGCTTTGGTACGCTCATACGCATGCTGCATTACCCTTGGCGACCTTGCGATGACAGTCGGGCAGGCTGATATGCTGTGTGCAGAGAGCGCTAAGTCAAATGCGAGAGTGAATCCTTAGAAGGCCTCCTTGAGATGATTGTTCAAACAACTATCAGAGGTTTGAGTGCCCCCACACAAACCTGCTGTGCAGTGTGTCTTGCCTTTGCACCAAACCTTCCTTCCTCCAACTGAAAGCAATTCGATGGGGCCACAGTGGTAAATGAGAATGGCGAAGATTCCAAATAGCAAGTAAATCTTTCTACTGCAACCCCTGATGGGGAGCATATCGCGCTTATGTTGATTGCAGCATTCAGTTGCTTTGGGCGTGATCTATGCAGATACAAAGCCTGCTATGACGAATGCTCAGAATGTGCCTGTTACGTATCTCTCGTCAGATGCAATTAGAAGATGAAGAGCGGGAAGTGGAAGTAGAAACAACTTCAAGGGCTAAATGCATGTCCAATTTCACGTGCTGCAACACTGCGTCTCTTTTGAAGCGCTCGTTCATAGCCTTTTCAGGAGCAGTAACCATCAACATCGAAGCTAATTCGGATGAACATGGTCCCTGTCACCTGTCAGAATGTCACGTCGACAGCCAGCTTAAGTGTCGCTCGGCCGCTGTCTGTCCTGTCAATTTGTAAATAAGCCACACATATGATATGTAGGAAAATCCGGAGGTGAATGTATTTCTCAGCACGCCTACACACCCTGTGGCCACGGCTGGCCAGTAGATTGCAGGATAGAAGCTGGTAGATCCCGTGAGCAAAATGTAGCTTGTTGTTGCTGCTTCTCTTCACTTGCCAATTGTTCTCATCAAAATGATGTCCCAGTCATGCCTGGCAACCCCCGATGTCTAAATTGCGTTTCAGTAACCTGAAAAGATGCAGGTGACAGTAGAGCTCTCCGTTTAAGCAGCAGGCACAATGGTAGTACTGCTTCCAACACGACTAATAGATATGCTATACCAAGATGCAACTTGTTTACTTTTCTATCCAGAAACAACATATGCGTATAAGGCAGCAAAATCTGTCGCGTTTTAGTGACTTTTCAAAAACACCCTGGCCAAAAGATTGATGGGGGCCCGAACGCCAGTCATGCTATGGAGATGCGACATTCTCATGGTGCGGCCCATTCGGTCTCCACCAGCACTCCTCAGTCGTTCTCCACTTTCCTCACCTCTCTGATAGACGGACCTCCTGTCCTCCACCCCGTTCTGTCTGCACCAGTCTTCAATCAGGTGGCCAATGCCTGTGGCAATAACGGTAGTCCGTCCATCCTTTAGCCTTATTCGCATCATCTAACTAATGCACAAGATCACTGCAAACACAGAACTACAACACTTGCCCTTAACCTCCCTTAATCTTTTCGTCGCCTCTCGGTTCAAATGACTTTTTGTGTCTGTTGGCTTGTATCACAAAAGGCAAACGCATACTGTATTGACTGTTTGTCATACTGCTTCAAGGGTGAGAGTGTTCCGTCCTTATTTTGGTCCATCTTTCAACGACATCTTCCAATTTGAATGGATGAATGTAAAAAATTATTCCAATGTTCTCGCTGCTGGTGTAGCAGTAGTGGTGGTTCTTGTGCCGATGACACGGCAAACGTTCAAGACATGACGCAACCAAAGTAGTAGCCAGTCAAAAACTATGAATAGCTTGCTGCTATTGTTCTTCCACCAATCACTACTGTAAGAGTGGATGAAGAGGAACCACAGTGACAAGAACCGTGTCAACCACTTGTGAGGGCACTGTGTGATGGCCATTGGCCGAGAAGTTGGCCTACGGGTTCCGTACCAGCCTACCAGCTTCACGAGATGGTTATGGTACCGAAAAAAAGGAATAAGGGGTGACCAACCACCACATTCCAGCATGCACCAGTGGTTTCGATCATAAGGCGTTAAAGTCCCTGGAAGCACATAATCGCACTTTCTGCCTCACAGGTGGACGGTTTTAATGACTCGACTATTAATACTACTACCACACTCTCGATGAATCCTACGATGAACACAAACGAAAGGTGATCTTAATCTTCTGACATTGCAACAGGCAGTGCGTGTGACTGGGATGCGAAGGCTATATCCCCTTCACTGACGTGTGACATTCCATTAAGCTCGTAGGAGCAGGCAAGGAAGATTAGTGTGACTCGAATGTCTGAGGCTTGAGGTCGTATATTTCATGGCGTTAAACTGCTTCAACCAGCTAGAATGAGAGTGAAATTAGGGTCTTTTCTATTGGGGACTCAGCAGTCATCAATCACTTGGTTTAGTCTCTAGTTTTGACCTTTGCCGACGAACAAATTAGTCTTGACTACCTTCTAGTTGCATTGATTTGGGCCGGATAGTGTCAAGCCACTCAGGGCAGGAAGGAGAGAGGAAGAGAGGCAGGCAAATGGATTAATCGTTAATGTGTTTATTTGGCCCTCAAAAGGTGGAATGATTCTGCTACAGTGCAGCAAACACCCACGCAGACAACTTGGCGAGAACGAAATTCTAGAAGCCCTAGACAAGGAGGATTGTTGGTGGGGCAGTAGGCAAGTCGTTGCAGGGCAAACACTGCATTATTTCGCTTTAGCGAACCATAAATGTCATTTGTCAGTCAGAGATCAAAGTGAAATTTCCACGCATTCGTGAGGCGTTCCAAAGAAGTGAAGTTGAACAAATGCTTGAACTTTGAAGCTCCCGTCAGCTGCTAATGGATGACACATGGAACTCGTATGCCCAGTATGCTTCAACGTGACTTCTCCAGGTAATGACAGTGCCAGCCAACACCTTCACCACTCACGTTATTCAGTACTAGAGGGTCATCCTCAACGTGATGCATTCTTCTGTGCATCATCACATAATTGGTGTGCGGCGCACTCCGCTACTCTCTGCCGCATCTTCTCCGAGGAGCTCACCACAAACGCAGGGAGGCGTCTGTATCCGACGAGATCAGATAGCATCCACCAGATCCTACTGACACGCCACGATTATGGAGTTTATCTGACTAGACAGAATGCTACGAAGGAACAACAAAGTGCACTGTTCTATTAGGCCAAGATGTGGTTGCGATACACAAAATGAGGAGATAATTAAAATACGCTTGGTTGGTTCACATGCGATACACTGGTCAGTTCAGTGGGATCTGCCAATATCTTGAGGCAGGGTTGAAGGTCAACCCAGGGTCCACGCGTCACCGCCATGTAGGCTAAGATCGTTGAACGGTTTTTGCTCAGTAATTAGCACCGCTCGTGGCGGCGGTAGCCTCACTCATACAAATTTTCGCGCCAATGGCAAGTAGATTATGCACCAACGCCACCCCAACTATCCCTCTGTGGGATGTCAAAGAAAATTAGCAGTACTACTTATTGCGAAAAGAGTAGACAATTGCTGAGCGGAGGAAGAATTTCTTCGAACCTTCCAAACAGCAGAGGCAGGAGGAATAAGACTCAAAAACATTCTCAGCCATCAAGCACGATGCTGTTCACAGTGGAGAGGCAATAGGGTTAAACCGATGCCTCGGAGTTTCCACCGTAGAGACGTGAGCCTTCTCTTGCATCGTGATGGACCGTACCGTGTGGGAGGCTAAGGCCGAAGTAGGAACCCTGAAGAAAAAAACCCACTGCCACCGTGCTCCTCCTATTTCGCTGAGTACCGGTAGTGGACGGGCTCGCCACTTATTACTGAGCAGTGTGATCACTGCAGCACGCGCCCCTGGCTGTGGGACCCAAGCACTGTCCGCACCTCTCTGCCCTTCCATTTATCCATCTACACACTCACCCAGTAGAGGAGACAGAATTTGGTCAGAATAATGCCGCAGTGGAGGAAGGAAATTCAGTCGGCCATCCGTGCAAAGAGGACCACCAAGACAATTGCGCACGCTGACAACGCAACACTTGAACCTCCAACTCTGAGAAAAAAATGTGAAACACCTCCTCCTCTCCTTTCCACGAACAGAACAAATGCCTGTTTAGCCAATAGAGAATTGTACTTTTGAAAGATTTGCTAATGCGAGTGCGCGCGCACAAACACACGCGCGCACATACAAACACAGACAGAGCTAGGTGAAATTGCGACCACCATGGCAACAAGTTTCACGCCGATGTTGTCATCCCTTCGTTTGTTGTGTGCGTGTGCGAGATGATGAGAAAAGGGAAAGGGAGGAATTTTCACCCGTTCATATTTGCTACTGTTGCTGCTGCTGTCACCGCTAGTGCACTAGTTGGAGTGTGCAAAGGGGGAGGGAAGGGAAAGAGGAGTGCTACAAACAGAAAAAATAGGGATGATGAGTCCTGTGCCCATCCGCTCATCCTTCCAGGTGTGGGAGAGAAGCGGACGGAAGAGGTAGGTAGGCGGGTGGGTGCATTGCAGAACCGAATAGCCTCAAAAATTTCCAAAGTCAATAAATACACACACATGCTTGGGAGAAGGAGTAAATTACACACCCACGCAACGGCCGTCGAGTGGCTGGTAAGAAGGCCAAAGAAGAGAAGGATAAATGCATTGAGGTGAAGAGATGGGAGAGAAAAGGAAAGTAAAGAGAGGAATGCAGCAGGCTAGGATGAAGACGACGGTACTGTCGTTGTAGCGGTCGTCATGGGATCGGCTGAACTCGTGCCGGTGGAGGAGGACGCAGCAGCAGTGGCGACAGAGCTAGGAGCAGCAGCAACCAGAGGTACGGTGGAGTCGTTCACTTTGGACTCTGGTTTCCCAACTGGCATTTGCTGGGACACACCAACTGATGGCCCATTGGGCAACATTGAGGAGACGACTGGCAGTTTGGAGGTGGTGTTGGCAACGGTCGCAGGTGGCCGAGGAATGCGTCCGGGCTGCGCAAAGTAGGTGGGTCCACCTGCTCCACTGCTGGTGCTGAACACGTGTTGCTGTTGCTGCTGATGCTGCTGTTGTTGGTGATAAATTGGAGGTATGGGCTGCACCCTGGCATTGAGAGTAGAGGAGGACAACTGGTAGGTAGTCGGCGTGTCGTCCAAGTCAGCGTAGCAGATCGTCATTTGTTGAATCACCTTTTCTGAGGCAAGTGGCTCCCAGCAGTAGTAGGTACCCTGCTCCGAAGTACCTTCCCGAATCACATCACTCCCAGGAACGCGAGTGAGCCACCGCATCTTCTTTTTGTGATACCGCCACTCTCGGTTGTATCTGCAGTCAGATATCAATCACGATCGTTTTCTCCGCTCTTTCTACCTTTACAAGACTCCGTCTTTCAATGTCATTGAGGGCAAAATGGGGAAGTAACAAGATAAAATACATAGCTAGACAAAGTTGGGAGGTCGGCACTCACAGCCCCTTAGCAGCAACCAATTGAACCTCCTCTCGACAGCAGTTGTAGAATATCCAAAAGAGGATTTCATCGGTGAGGTTTTCCAGCGGAGGATCAGAAGGAAGACGACCCGCAATCCGACTGCGGATTTGGTACTCTGGAGGTACGTTGTAATCCATATCCTGAGGTCGCAACATGCACTGGTCGGTCAGGGGAGAGGCAAAAACGCTGTGTAGTTCTCTGGAAACGAGGAAGAGGTATTTGAAACCCGCTTATGCCACGAGGAATCAGCGTAGGGTAAATAAAGTTGTCAGCACAGCTACCATGGCCCAATAAATTGGAAAGTGAAAGAATGGATTGCGTCCTACAAACCAATACTTTGCCATTTGCGGCTGAACACCATATGATGCAACAGACGTTAGCACACATAAGGACTCTTTGTGACGTGACGACACGCAAATACCAGTATAGTTTAGTGAAAGATGGAAGTAAAAATTTCCTAAATAACTGGTTTGCAGTTCTACAGACCTCCATCAAGGCTTCAGCCGATCCAGTTGAGAACAGAGTTTCCAAATAGATGGAAAAGAATTGCGGGATCCCTTAGGTCAATATTAGGTTTAGTAGACAGAAAAAATTCACCAGACCTCGCTGGTTCGATGGCTAACCTAGTTCCTGGCTAAACCTTGAGTGGTAAAGAAGTGGCGCTTGATGCTATGTGAGGGGAGCGACTTTCCTTTGGGTCCTCGGACTAACCGTATCAAGATTTTGCCATTGGAAGATTCTTGGGCTAACTAGTCCACTAAATTCAGTTACACACAATAAGAACGACTCTATAGATGCCATTTTTGTTCTCCAAACAGGAAAAAAATTATCAAGTACTCAGTCCCAGAATGAATCGCTTAGTACAAAGCAGGCAGGTACTAACATCCCAAGCACCCATTTTTCGGTGGCTCTACTGCATGGGAAACTGGGTAGTCAAGCTGTAGCAGGATCAGAACAATCGGGGACCATCAACCAAGAACCTAGCCCAGATGTGAAAATAATTTTCTCGAAGCCACAGACAGAAGGTCTCTCAAATTAAAATCGAGAATGAAATAGGCCAACAATGCAAAAGAAAGATAAAACATGACTGGTTACCCAGACGGAGGCCAGTTGACAATGCCTAAAGAAGCCAAATTTAATCCAGGAGCGAGTGTTTCGAAGGAGGGGTCGATTTGAATCAGCTTAAGTAGACCAATCATTCCAAACTGGTTGTCTATCATGTTCTTGGGAATGTTGGTGACATAGTTGTCACCCAGTAATTGCAAGGACCCGCTGGGATTTGCCCCACCAACAGACAAACTACTGCTCTGAGAGCGCTGTACTCGCTGAGTCGCCTGATTCTTTAGTAGTGCCTCGCCTGATGAGGTGTTAAGTGATTGACTCGACATAGGAATGGTGACAGAGGCTAATGTGGTGGGGATTGCAGAGGAAGGAGACGAAGCGCCAGCACTCGGCCCACCACTACCACCAGCCGCACTGACGACAACGGGGTTCGTTGAACTCTGAACAGCCGGCAAGGCGGGAAAATCTCTGTCTATGGAAAATTCCGGTGAGGCTTGAATATTGGACGTGGAGAAGGAGGCCTGATTGGAAACAGCGCCACTACCACCACCACCTAGAGGAGTCGCTCCACTATTGCCACCGCCTTTCGCAATAACTGAAACATAATTCCGACTTTGAGAGCTGCCAGCAATGCTTTGGTTCTGCGATTGATTCACGGAGTTTATAATTGGGGGGAAGTCGGAGGGATCAAATGCGAGACCGGGGGAAGAAACGCCTGGGTTCATGAGATTGGTGGCGGTGCCCACAGAACCACCCAGCAACCCCATACCAGCGACGGACTTGCTCGGACCCATAAACGGTGGTTTGGAATTGTTCACAAGGCCAGACATAAGTGAGGAGATCTCAGAATTCACCGCATGATTCATACTTCCCATCCCAGTGAGTAGGGAAGGCTCGGAAATACCACGCTGCGGCGTACCAGGGAAGTTGGAACTGGTTCCATAAGGGAGAAAGTTCAAGGCAACGTTGTCCATACCAGAATCCTGATTGTAAGTATTTCGCATGTTGGCAACATTAGAATTAAGTCCTTTTAGTCGAGTGGAGGACGAAGGACGAGGAGCATAGTTGAGTCCAATACTTCCTCCCAAACCGCCTAATGACGAAGAGCCACTCGCGTTACTCAGGAGAGACTACAAGGTCGAAAATGCACACATAAAGTTGCATGAACTCAGTATGTAAAATGAGATCCTGATGTAAATAACGCAAGACATTAACACACCCTTTTATCAGCACTTTGTTGAAAGGACGAGGAATTCTTATGCGTGTCGTTTTGCATGGCTCTGCCCATTCCTAATCTGATTTAGTAAAAAACAAGATAATCAAAACATACTGGGCTGCACTATTCCAAGAGGATGGATGATCAAATGTATTTCGTCTAAAACATTTAAGTAAAAAAAGCAGCTTACTGTCCAATACCGGCCATACGATGTATGCATGTGTTTGAAAGTGTCCTTTACCTTGGGTTTTTATAAGTATCGAGGAACTAACTGAATTGAACTTGAAGAAAACCTAAAGATTAACAGAGATAAAATGCATTTTTATAACAAATGCTATGATAAGTGATTATACGGGCCTTAAAGGCGGAATAAAAGGAAACCAGGAACCGTACACATACCACTAAATTCTTCTATGTCCTATTGTTTAAATACTTGGTGAGTTAAAACTAGCTCGGCCTGAGGCCATTAGTTGGTTTACTGTATGATCATCGATTACATTAGGGGAAAGAATAGCTAAGTACAATTTGTATAAACTTTAGGTCAAGTATTTTATCCAGATAGATTAATGCTAGTCTTCCGAACTGCTGCAATCGATCTTAACATTAACTTTTAATTAGCACAAAAATTTGTCTGAGTATTTATGAAAACGCCCGATATTTATTTGCGAATTCTTGCTTGATTAGCGAAAATTTGCTACTAATAGGAGCACATATTTTGCTCAGTTAATTTGTGCCATGCAAATTTTTGATATTATTGCGGTAACAATACCCTTTCGACGCATTCAAAAAACATGGCTCAAAACTTTAGTAGTGGCTGCAGGAGTTATTGTAATGTTTTGTTTGTTTGGACTGTCGTTTTCGGCCACATGGGTGCCGGTTGGCGGTCCCCAGGGCCATTACAGAAGGTTCCAATCCCTCTGTTCTCATAATTTATGTACATCCTGCTCTGATACCGCACCTGCTTTTACCTTAAAGGAAGTCTCGAGACGCTACAGTCACACCTGATTAATTTTACCTTTTTGATGAGAGACTGATAGATAATGACTTCGTGATGGAACAAGTGCCAATAACTCTAAGAGAGAAAGCGTCTTAATTATCGCTAGCCTTAATTAATGTACCTTTTAAATTACCGTTGCCTCATCAAGTATGTGACGGTTCGTTACAACTCCTCACTTCTGTGTTATCAAGGTTAAAATGGGGATAAAACATCGCCCTTATTACAATCGTAAAAGTAATACCGTGAGCTTATTCAATGAATTTACAAGCGAAAGAGCATGTGGCTTAACTTTTGCCTTTCTACACCTTTCTCAAGCATCGCCATCGCGTATTGTTAATTATTCACATGTGCCCTAGTTCTGATAACTTCTTAGGATGCTTGCTATTTTGGTCTTAGTTGCACTTACTGTGTTAATTAGATCATTAATACTATATTGTGTTCTAATTACTACTCGTGAATAGGCTATTGCTACGACCCTTAAAAACCCCATTTACTCCAAACGTGACAGAATATTCGACCTCTAACATAGTTTTCACTTCAACAGAATGCTTATTCCTTCTACAGATTTGTCGTCTGCGACCGCCATCTGTACATATTTTCTCTGTCAATTCGGTTATAGTTAACTAACTTTGTCACTTATGTAGTGGTCCTGAAAGCAGGTTTACTTAGGCGCCATTGAACTCATATAAAAGAATTTGTTACGAAATGTCATTTTTTCTCTAGTTAAAAGGTAACTGAAAAAATGGCATTTAAAATATTTAGTTTTAATTTATTATATTTTTGGCCTGTTTATAAAAAAACCCCACATTTAACCGGAACCAATCATTGCAGGAGAACGATGAAGTCTAATGCGATTTCTGCTTTTGGTATGATCGATTGATTAAGTCTTGATATTGGAATAGACTGTGATCTCCTCCATTCCTCCATCGTTGATGCCTCCAATATAAACATTTTGGCCAAGGATTTGAGCAGTATACGTCTTGAAGGTGATCCCGAGGTTAGGTTCTCTTTTTTGGATTTTGCATGTTTTGTAGATTCAATGGCTCCTAAGAACCGTCGGTTTTATCGATCTCACCACCCTCGCTGGTGACGACACTTCTGCCAATGTACACCGTCTTTGTGCTAAAGCTAAACGCCCTCTAAGCACCCCAATTTTGGATCAACTCTCCACACGTTACGGTGTGAGCCCAGAGGAAGTTCGTAAGCTACCTATATTATTAGTAATCAGCAAAACCCAGGCACCGCCGCCGTCTGCGTCTACCCCTACCAGGTGAAAACTGCATCGGATTATCTCAAACGAATCGGTGCTCCACATATACCCATAGCTGCCGTTGCTACTGGCTTTCCCTCTGGCCAATATTCTCTCAAATCGAGGTTAGAAGAAATCCGCTACGCCGTTGACAGCGGGGCCTCCGAAATAGATATTGTTATCAACCGCACTCTCGCCCTTGAGGGCAGGTGGAGAGGTGGAATCTCTAATTTTTTTTTTCTGACTGATAATTAACTCATCTCTAGACCTGTACGATGAGATTTGTGCAATGCGAATGACATGTGGAAATCATATTCATCTCAAGACCATTCTTGCGGTTGGCGAGTTGGGTTCCTATGCGA
The DNA here is from genome assembly GCA_001870725.1 of Taenia solium. Lineage (NCBI taxonomy): Eukaryota > Metazoa > Platyhelminthes > Cestoda > Cyclophyllidea > Taeniidae > Taenia > Taenia solium. The sequence continues at coordinate 15,945 of MIEF01001891.1, forward strand.
ACGTCTACGCGGCTTCTATGGCATGCATGCTTGCTGGGGCTGACTTCATCAAAACCTCCACAGGCAAGGAGAGCACCGTTAATGCGACTCTGCCAATCAGTGTGGTGATGTGTCGTGCCATTGCAGATTTCCAAGACACCTATGGCATTAAGGTGTGTGTTTTTTCCCTTTTTTCTTGTAGGCTTCATCTCTGTGGCATTTCTTGGTGTTATTTTTGTCTTCCGCTTTATGATAGTCTTTATTCTAGTTTTGCGATTGTTTTCTTTATTCCTGTTTCTTTAGGTATTCCATGTCAGTCTAAAAATGTCAATGCAATTATTTGACGCAGTGGTATGAATTTTTGCGTTTTTAACGTGTTTATCAGAAGTATGAAACTAACTAAACTAGTCGGCTTATCATGCATCTCCCTCTATTTTGGTGGACTTTATGGCCGGCTTTCCTCTATAGATGCGCAAAGTATAGTGAGTGTAAGGTCTCACGGTGTGGTCTTGGTGTTTCAAATTCGGTTGGTTGGTGATTTACGTAGAATTTTTGCTGTTTTTGTCCTCATCAGATGCCAGGTGTCCATAATCGCCACGATTGCTTCTATTGTTCCCAACTCCATCTAGATTAAAATTCGAACTAAATTAGTTTTGAGCATAATAGCTACCCATTTTTATCCACACGATAACAGACACCATCTCAATAAAGTGATGATTTAACTTTCCAACTCACTGATCCCTTACTCTGGTTTATGGCACCTCATCTCATATTTTCTCTGTTTATCGGATTTGGAACCCACAATTTGCGTGTTTTTTAGCCATGCTTGAAATTATTTGCACTTTGTGTGAGCCGTCGTTTCACAATAGCCCAGCCTTGCTTTGGCACTTTTGACATGAAAAGGAATTTAGCCGATACTTTTAGGGGATTTAGAATGCATGCCATTCCATTCGCTGACATCTGCTTGCTCGTACTTTCTTGCAAAAATGAGCTTTCCTAATGTTTTATGGATGTTCTACGCATTATGAACGGTTGTCGATTGCAGTAATTTTCGTTCCCTCGTTTTGTCAACTTTGTTTTTTGAAGGTGAAAAAAAAAGTCCGTCCACTACCAGTGCCACGTATGTTGTGACGTTTTTTATCACTTTAAGGTGACTAGTTGCACCAACTCGTGTCGCAAATAGATGGATTGGATTTGAAACAGGTGAAAAATGCTTAGTTTTCTCGATCCGAGGGAGATAGCTACATAAATATGTAGTCTTAGAGGGGTCTTTGAAACGTCGGATTTAGTTATGCTCGTTAGCGTCACATTTGAGGGTTGGAACATCCAGGTAGGCTGTAACGGTCTGTTTTATTCTGACACTTTGGTGCCAAGCGAGTTAGTCTATGGGTTGCATTTTGAGCCAAACGACTTTTTGTTGGATGTGCTTGCATTTCAGTGCGACGCCTCGTGTCTGTGTAATTACCAAAAGAATTTTGTTGATTTGGCCTCTTAAACCACAAGGTGTGCAGCTTTGGATGGTTTTAAAGGTACCTCAAAATGACGACATCCTGGCATTGAAGGTGTGTTTTCTTCGGGTGGATTCCAATGAACTTAAAAGTTAGGTGTATGGCATTGAGCCAAACCCCCTCAATGTGTTTTCCACACTTTAGAATGTCTCGACGAGTCTTCTCTCTTCAAATAGGTCCAGCGTCTTACAAAAACGTTTCATTAATAAATACATAAATTAATAGATGAAAATGCAGGAGGTCCAAGTTAGGATTACATTGTTATAGTCTTCGAAGTTAATTAATTCCTGCTTGCCTTTTAAGGTGGGCTACAAGCCGGCGGGTGGACTGAGAACCTGGCGAGACGCGTTGGAGTTTACGGCTTTGGTGCACAGTATGCTGGGCCCGGATTGGGTGAACCGGGAGTACTTCCGTATCGGAGCCAGCTCCCTCCTCGGTGGCATTGAATCGCGTATTTACAGCCTTCTGCACAACACGGCACCACGTTCTGGTGACCTAGCCCTCATGTAGCTTCATTCTACCTTATCTTGTTGATTTACACCGCCTACCGGGCCGCTTGGCTTAGATTTTTTTTGGTGCAGGTTTTTAATAAATTCAAAAATGGTGTAGCTATGGCTTCTGGCACCACCGCAATCTATCGGGATTGTATTTGTCAAGTGGAAATGGCCGATCGAAATGTTGATTTGATGCTCCTTGATGTGGGGCTAAAAGTGGCGACAGTGGTTTCAGCCAACAAAATGAATTTACGAAATTGTAGTTGGATCAGACGATGAAGTGGGTGGAATAAGATACATGATGCGCCTTTTGTTTCATTTTTTGCCTTAGCATGCACGTTTGCGATCCTGGAGAGAGTCTTCCGATTTATTTATCTTGATTATCACGCTTTTTACCTTGCCGGATCAAAATAATGAATTAATTTGACTTGTTTGAACGAAAAAAAAGAAATCAGTAAGCGATTATGGCAGTGTCGGCGCAGAGCCCGACTGAGGCATGGATAAGCGTTACAAAATTGCACACCAACGTGACATATCGCCCCAATGCCAAGTTATCGACCGGGTCACAGGATTCAACTGAAAGGCTAGCGGCTACGAGGCCAGCAGAAGGCGTGTTAGCGTCCAAGTTGTTGCAGATTTTCCTGACAATTTCACTTATTTCATTAAAGCGTTCCTTTCTACTAAGGTCTTTTGAATCATTGGATTCAATCACCAAGTAGTAAATGGCATACTTTTTAAGAATTGAATCTTCCTAAGTCGTCAATTCAGAAATGATGGAAATCATTTGTCTCCACTTGTCAAACACTCCGTTGCTTGACACTTAATCACTACATTGATTGACTTATATTACGCAATATGGTGGCTGGGTGGAGGCTAGATGGAGCTTGAAAACAAGGAATACATTTTTATCAAACACTGTCCGCCTTGCAGTTGCGTCATGCGCTCTCCTGCTGTCTGAACGCTTCTCCATGCTGAAGTCTAATCCTTGTCACCATTTAACTCCACACACTCAGTGGGGGGCCTTGTTGATGTAATTGTATTTTTGAGAGCGTTTTGAATAATGTCTAGTCAGAATGCGCTTCAACTACTCTCTTTCAAGGAGGCACTTTGATGGAATTATGCCAACTGACTGATTGAACGTGCAGGTGATCATTCTGTTGATGTTTTTTGCACCACTGGAGCTTTGATATACGCCCAAGCAGATGTTCTTTGTGCTTCTTGTGTCGTCGTTGTCAGTTTTCAAACTCCTGTGGATGCTTTCGACAGCTACTTCAAGGCTTCAATGTCTTCTGAAGCCTTGAAGGACTGTTTTGGTTGTCTAATTGTTGGCGGCTTTGGCAAGAGGGCTGCGCCAATTACGTCATGGAAGGAAACCACCTCCGCCCCTGTGGCAACTGCCGACTACCACTGAAACGATTCTGAGGCGAAACCGTTTGTTTATTTTCATAACTGGAAGGCTTGACACCCCTCTGGGTGGAAATAGCATCTAAGACAGTGGGGAGAGGGAATGGAAACTGGACGCGCGGCTTCTTGAGGCCATTTGCACATTCACCGCCAGGGTCGCAGAAGAGAATCGGCCACCACGGCAAACTTAGGTGGTATACTAAGCCAAACAATTCCATCAAAGCTCTTTTTTCACTCTTAACCAATCTGTTGGCAATACAATGTCTGATAAGTTGTCAAGCGTGTGTGATGTATAGACACGAAATTAAGGAAAAACTCGCGGCGTCACGTATGTGTGACGCCGGTGGCGGCGTTGAGTGAATTTTGTATTGCAGTGAGCGTTGTCATGAAATGTCTAGCCTCGAGCGAACTCTTCAATAAGATGATTCACAAGGAGAAAGTGGTGCGTTGGTTTGGAAATCTCCTCCTCGTGACAGACAAGTATGGCATGATCGTCGGTTCCGTTGTGATGGGCGGCCTAGGTGACGCCTTCTACAATTCAGCACCCTTTTCCGAATTGTGCGAAACACGATCAGTAGCAAATCTTATTTAATCCTCAACCTCTCTTACCCCTCGTAAATGGCATGGTGCCCACCGTTGAGGTTCAAAGGCGAAGTAAAAAACAACATCTGCTTCGAGTGTGAGTCCAGCCACCAATGTTATCAGCCTTTCAGTCCCTTCCGTGCATTGATGAAAGCGCCAAAAGCCACACCCGATCTCAACTCATTCTCTTCGTTATTTTCTCTGTGGGGTAATTTGTACAACTGAGTTGGAAAGTCTTTTTCTCTCACACACACACACGCATTGAATGCCGGGACGGTGGGAGGGAGGGGAATAGAGGAGGAATATCAGATGGAATAGGAGCGGCGTGGCGGTGGTGGTGGTGGCGGTGCGGGGGGAGGATGCTACAATGGAGTGGTGTGGCTTGTCTTCATCTTCCTCTCCTTCGAGTCCAGGTATAAAACAGTCTGGCAGTAGTGAAACACATCAACAATGATTATAATCGACAGAAGGATAAGTAGTAGTCGGGTGGTGGGGATGGGTGATAAATTGCGGAGAAGAAGTCAAAGATGAATTGGAGTGGTGGGGGAATGGAAAGATACATCGAAAATATGCCACCCAACTTCTTCTCCCCCTCCCTCCCCCTCTATACCTGTTCCTTTACGCCTTCTGCGAGAGAGACCATGGAATAGAGGTATGAGGAATGGAGTTAACGAGGAGGAAAGAAGGTCTACACTAGATGAGGTGGTGGATTGACTCGATGAGGACGTCAGGTGGTGGTGGTGGTGGTGGTAGTAGTAGTAGTGGTAGTTGATGCTGTGGTGGTAGTATTGAAGTCTTCTGTCTCCTTAGATTGTTGTGACGACTGTTGCTGATGGTGATCGTCAGCGTGGATGAGGTTGAAGTACCAATTGCGGTTGTACTCCAACAACTCAAGAATGTCCTGTGCCGCAGGATGTACCAAATCGGACCACATCTCCCACAGAGGATGCGAGATGAAATCGATAAAACTGACCTACAAGACAATTCAAGGAAGGTGAGCTTCTTCCATTGATGATGTCTTTCTTTTCGAAATGACGTCCGGAATTTTGCTATGCTATGTCGCGTCATTTCTCCTTATATGGCTAACAGGTGTGAATGGGTGAAATCAGGAATTTGGTTCAAAACATGGAGGGAAATGATGACGGATTGGTGAAAAACGAGCTACACGTCCGAATTTACCGCTAAGCGTCCGAAAAATGCACGAGGAGGATCGCATAAACAGACGTGCCTGATTGGTGCTTTGAAAATGTTCAAGAGTTGAGGACTTAGAAAGTTGGATGTAGTTAACACCACCCAGAAACAGGAATGTAGAGGACTGGGGATGATCTGTGATGCTTTCTGAAAGGGATCCAAGTGACCTACTAATCCTCCAATCTCTGCTTTCTTTTTCCACCAAATCATGTGCGAGTACAATGCTGATGTCTAGAAAAGCTGACAAACCTCTCGGAGCTGGTACAGGCGTCATCAGGGGAATATGGGAGGTGAGGCTGAAAATGAGGTTTTGTCTCCGTCTCCCCAGAAAGTAATGGGAAATGTGAAAGTGAAGGAAAAAGGGACAGCCTTCGAAATCGACTTGCTCAAGCTCAGATTACACAGAATAGAGGATTCATCTTCTTGGGATGGATGATCTCAAGTCTCATCCATCCGACTTAACCAACAGATTGTACAATTGAACCAAAGAAGCAGTGCAGAGAGAGTAGTAAAGAGTAATGGCTAAACTGGCATCCCTTCATATTTTATTAATGCATGCACATTATAAATCGCGTATAAGTTACAAGTCGGCCCAAAATTTGCAAGTCATCGCAACGAATTTTATCGAATACGGCACGGACTTTCTCCAGCCAATGAAGACATTCCATTAATTCCCACTTATACGCTTCAATCAAGTGTAATCATGGTTGTCTTCTTACTGCCGAGATGAAAAATGCCACTACCCGACTGGAATTTGGCCATTTTGAAGGGGTAGAAAGTTGGCACTTCTGCTGATTTGCCCTTCCCCCTTTCCCTACCCCACCCCTCCTCGCTCTCTACTGCTCCATATCAGCATTATTAATATGGAGAGAAAGTGGGAGAGAAGGAACCTGAGATTTTTCGATGGTGGCGGTTTCACGATCACACATAGGGCTGATGTCGAGACCGGCGGCGCGTTCTCGATCACCTTGGAGGAAAAACTCGTCCATGAGACGATGCGTCCATTTGGTGTAAAGGTCCAACGGCTTCGCCGTGTTAGACAGATCCGCACAGTGCACCATGTTTTGTAGGATCTGAGTGTTGAGAATAAAAATTGAATAGACACAGTTTCAGGGGAGATTTGTTCATTAATAGGACCTCTACCATTAAAAGTAGTAGTAGTAATGCTAACCAGAATTTAGCTTGAAATGGTATGAAAATGAAAAATTGCTTTTCCTTTCCCCAACTTCAAACAAAGCATTACTTCTCTAATTCAACTATTCATCAATGTTGGATCCACTTCCGGCTCATCCACCCATTCATTTACTAGCACAATGACCTATTCATACATGAATTCTGGATCTGTCCAATGCGGATCTGTGCAGGACTCCTTCACTCATCTTTTAAATTCACGATTTGTAATGTAAAAGCCCTGGTTGAAACAACTAATGACCATGATTGACAATAACTCCCGGACATGGCATACCAAAAACAAATGACGCTTGACGAATTATTTTTGGTGATTGAGAAATGCTTGCAGCGAATCTTAAAGCCTACAAGAGACGCCGAACCCACTGACAAAAATACATACTAAAGCATAAAACAGCCCTTTAAACCAGAAATGAATAGTAAATAACATAAATGTGGGCACTTTTTCTAGTAAATATACCAAAATAGACATGCAAATGGAATTTCCAACGTGATCAGACACCTTGAGCACTTTCATATGCCTAGATATGTACATACGCATGCCAACATAAAAAAAAACCTTGAGAAGAATGCGGTTGGCGAAACCCGCCTTACGGACCACAAGCGAGCGTTACACCCAAGCCGCACCCAAGACAGGCCGGCACACAGCCCCACACACATATGGCCGCAAAAGTGATTGCCTACCTGCATGCGGTCCGTATAGTTGTCGAGGTTGAGGATACCCGAACCGGCCACTTTCTTGGTCTCCACCATGGTTTTGAGGTCGGCAAGCAGAGACATGTGTTTCGACATGTCCGTGGAAAGAACCTAGCAATGTTCAAGCATTTCCTTAGCCAAAAAATAAGCTGTACTTAAATTCCTTTCAGTGGGTAAAGTATCGTAAAATTGCCTACTTTGACCTTGAAAATTAAGCCCAAGTGCCCAGAAGAAATTAACACGCTTACAAAAAACTCAGAATTTTTATTCAAAAGAGTGGTTAAACATTCGTTGATATCGATGGTACTTTGAATGGGAAGGGCGAGTTGAAGTTATGCTGAACTTCGATTTAATTCCCAAGTACAAGGATTGTCACGAGATACATTCGTTGCTAAAGTCGGGGAGTTTCTAGAATTCGGGTTGACGCCCATGGACCAGGTAGATGGATACAGCAAGGCGATCTTGTTCACAACGGTCCATGCCCCCTCCCACCTCTTTTAAGTGAAATCGGAGGGAGGATTCTACCTGAGCCCACCTGATTTGATCCGCTCTCAATACTCCGAGTGGACTTATGCTACTTGGGTCAACCGCATGTTAACTATTTCTTTTAAACAAGAGCACTTTGAAAGACACCAAAGTTGTAAAACGGTATTTAACTTCGGATCAGAGTTCCTAGAACTGATGGAGCCATAAGCTCATAATGTGCCGAACTTAGCACCTCCGAGTCCAGCGAAAGTTCAGTATTCCTTACGGAATGGTAACCCTGAATTGACCAACTACGCCAACTCTATAACCTACGAAGCAAACAAAGGTGCAAAGTTAGGATCCATTAGTGAACTAAAAGTCTAGTATTTTTAGAAGACAAACTTTTTTTAAGAGGGTTGAATTGGGCATTGCTGTGGAATTACTTCGTGCTAGATTAGTATCACCAGCCCAGAATGGAATGAGCACCACTTTCATGGCTAATTCAGCATCTCTAGAAGAAGAAAATTAGTGAGCAGTTTCCTCTTAGAGTATTTATGCGTTGTTTTTGGAAGATTGGACTTGAAATCAACACGTGGGATCGGATGCTGATACATGCTACTTACATGGTGAATTCAGCGGCGCTGACGTGAATGAAATACAATATATCTGTGGCATGAGGGCTACACCAGCCGAACTGGCACCACTAAACTAGATTGTAGCCATACTACTAACAGGGTGAATTCAGCAACTTCAAGTCAAATGAAGATCATTAAAATCGAGAGGAGCTTCTTCGATTGTATGGCAGATAAGACGTGGATTTAGGACCTTCGAGTTAAGTGAGAACTTAGCGTTACATTAGCGTCACTAGGAAGGATGAAGATGCATGCCACATTTTTGCCACCTCAAGGTGTCTCAACTCACCATATCAATGACCATGCGTCGGAAGGTGAGGCGCTGCTTTCGGGTGAGATTCACGAGGATATCGCAACCGGGAAAGGTGAGCAAATTGAAGGCCACTGCCAAATGATAGTTTTCCAACACCGAGGAGTCATTGTACAGCATCGCCAATGCATCGCCTAGGGTACAAATAAACCATCTTCTCATAATCCACTCGATAGCAACGACAGCAAACACATCACCTACCCTCTTTTACTTGCAAATATGTGAATAATGCCTTTAAATAACGAATTCTAATGGCATCAATGTCAACTGAATTGTTGCAGCTCTTTGTGCTGCAAATTCTCATTAGCGATCACAAGGTATTTGTTGGAAGGAATGTTGATTTATGCCTGGCAATTAACGTTAATAGCATTAAAAGAAGAACAACATCGAAGCCAAATGCCAAAGGAAGTGCTTTTCGTTTACTAGTGGAGAACAATTGAAAACCAACAGCTGACAACTCCCTCCTGACTGGAGTCAGTGGCCATTCATGGGCATAGTGAATGCTCACCTCAGTTTCGATTAATCGTGGCTTTATTTGAAACAAGCCTATCTGGTATTAAATCCTCCTCCTCCCACTCCTTACCCCGAATAAATAGCGATCTAAGATCAGAAAATCGTCCGATCACCAGCCACCACTTGATTGATTCCAGACAATGGATGTGAGAGTTAATAGCAAATTAACAAGCAAGCTAGATTTCCCACTTTTTCTCCCTAGATTTCGACACCCAAAAGGAGGCTCATTCATCACTCGATAGAGGGGCAGGAGGGAGCGAGGGAGGGGAGGAGAATGAGAAAAATTACTCGTCTAGTCGAAAATTGGGAAAACTGGTTGACTTTTAGACGAAATGGAAGTCGTTTTCTCTGTTTCGCACAATTTATAACGGGAAATTTCTCCCTACTTCTGACGTGATCAATCTTGGTTCAACAAACTCGTTCGATGGTTGGACATGAATTAAGGAGAACTGTTAGTATAGCCGCCCGTTCCAAAGTAGGGGTTCTTGATCTTCGCAAAAGTTGAATAAAGAGGGTCTGGCACCGGTTAGATAATTGGACAACAACTTTCTCCCAGAGGGTGCGAATAATGAGCTGGAAATTGTTAACAGGATCAAAAATTGCTCATACATTTTGCCAAAATACGAGCACTACCATAAAGGTCCAAAGTTGTATCACGACTACAGGAAATTACTGTCACTGCCACCATTGTAGTACAAAAAGACAGCGAAGACAATCGTGGTAACATTACGGGTTTGTTGAAATTCCACACAGGTCCAAATTCGGGCATGCATTTATCTATCAAAATAGACAATTACAGGAAATTACCTTAGTTAATTTAATGTATCTCGGCGACTAAATGACAACTACGTCCCATTTCCTTCTCTCCATGTGCAAATTAGAAAAGAAGTGTAAGAATTCTTATAAATGGGGCTTTAAAATCGCGCAGCAACAATTATGGATAGGGATACGTAAAAAGGAACCAAAGGATCAAATTTTTACACGTGAGAATAGCTGTTCAATCCCAAAATGTTCACTGCTGTTAAACTGTCACAGTCTAGGCAGTAAACTTTGAAGAAAGAATGAAAAGAACGACACGAAGGACTCACTTGTGTTGATAAGGTATTGGTTGGTGACACCGGGATGGTTCACATCATGGACCGCACAGGCAATGATCACTGCGGCCAACTCGAGGTCAGTAAAAACGGACTGGAAATGGGAGAAAAAAGTTTTCATTTTATCACTTTCTTTCACAGCAGGTCAGTTAGGGCTTTCAGATGAATTTAGGTCATTTACTTAAACCCCTACGACCACTTTAGAATATAGTTGAATTATTGAATCCCAGTTTCAATAAATGCATTGCGTCAGCTATTTCGTAAACTAAATTCACCCCGTCCTTATGGCAATTTAAAAGCTTTCTCTGCAGTTATTTTAGATGTAAATTGCAGATTTCGATGTGAGGCCTTCCTACCATGTTATTATTTGTATTATCAAGACTGGCTGTCTAAACGATCTCAATAATACTCCTCCAACAGTAGTTGCTCGGGTACTATCCGACATACCCGACTAAGATCAATGCCTTCATGGGAGTCAAGACAGGGAAAAATAAAGTTTATCTGAAGTTTCTTTAACTGTCACCCTCCTGTTTACTTGAATCAGCTACAGGATCCCCTCCTTCGCAGTCAAGAGTCGTGTCCGTAGTTAACTAAGGGTCCAAAAAGCCAAGCATCCAATCACTTTTCCATGTACCACTTTATAAGGAAAAAATTATTTTCAACCGAGCACTCATTCCAGTGAACATGACCTTTTGCTCTGCGAACAAGCAATTCCTTTAAACTAAGAGTTTTGCAGCTCTCTTCATCTTAGGACGGTAACTCCTCCTTGGTAGCATAACCAGTTTAAACCTCTTACCTTTACAACCAAATGAAATGGTCTAAAATAGGATATTTTGCTTTCCACTCATTGAGCTAAGTTGTCCATATCTGAGGATAAAAGAAGCCGTAAGTTATTGCCAAGTAAACATCCGCTCCACTAACAATAAACTAGGCGGCTCAGTTTTGTCAGAGTATACAACCTCAGTTTAATATCACCTTCTAGTGACTTGCAAACACTGTAATTTGGAACCACAATGACATTAGGTGACTTAAGTTAGCCCATTCGTTGCACACAAAGAGTCAATCACAGTAGCTAATGCACACAGTGCTGCTGTATCGAATTCGAAAAAAATAATTCCCTAACACTATTCCATCTCAGACCCACAAACAACAATCGACGGGTCATTCAAAAGGATGTCATCCCATTCTTGGTCGACAGAAACCAATCCCAGACACTCGGAATATTTTGGGGTCAATGAACTAATTATTGCAAAGTCGAAAAACCACATCAGTAAGAAGTTATGGTTTCAGGTACATTTCACGCTAATGTTCAAATATAGTATTTGCGACTCAATAAAACCTGTCTAAATAAAACTTGAGCATAGGAGAAATCAGATACCCAATTTAATTGGGTTAGAAATTCCGCAGTTTGTACTCGAAAAGTGATTGGGTGGTTTCAGGGTCGAGGCGACTTATCGACCCGAGCAATCAGCTGGCAGTGATCACAGAGGCACATGACACTTTCCACTCCCCTTGTCCCTTTTCTCCATTTCACACTGCCTCACACCAATCCCACACCCAACCACGCACACGCGCGCACTGGATTTACAATCGATCGTAAGTGCGCCTTATAGGCCGACACGCCGATTGGTGGAGAGCAGCGCTACCCAATAGCGCAGCTCCCAGGCGTACACGTACGCGTTGTTGTCTTCGGCCTCGCCGCGGTAGTCATAGCCGTCAGCCCTCGTCGTCAACGCGAAGAAGACACTTTAAGTCGGCCTGGTGTGATGACTGCTAGCGTGTAGCACTAACGCCATTGCCACCTCTTCCGCTTCCGTTTCCATTCTTGCTGAGCGCCCCTAGTACGATCAATAAAAGTTGAGGCAACTTTCTATGGCCCTCTGCTCAAAGAAATCACGAACGATTAGCTCACTAGATTTTCGTTTTGGTTTCGATTAGAACATTCACAGGTGTTATGGCCAGCGATGTGACGTCTGTTATGGCAGCAAGTCACACCGGATGTCTACCTCTGTGTGTGTGCAGTTGCAGGCATGCCTAGACCGTTGGCTCCTCACGTACCCTCAATCTGATAAACTTATTTTTGTTTTTAGGTCCGATCATGCAGGTCTTGACCCACGCTCCAGTAGTATGGAGCTCCACACCCAGCCTTCTGGCTCCTCTGTGCGATTTATAGCGTCTGGATGGGTAACGCGTGTGAGTGCTCGCGTCCTCAATGATGCCTCCGCGAAGGCATAGTAGGAAGGCGGAAGACTGTGCTTGTCAAGAGCAAAACAAGATAACTGTAAAAAGCATGCAGACTCCTGACAACTGTTCCGATATTAAATTGCATATCTCAGCAGATTTTGGTCTCAATCAATGAGTAGTAAAATCAGCAGTTCGAATAGTAGTCCAAGAAATGAAGGGCGAAAGAAGGCTAAAATTAGAACGAAATATCGGAAAACAGCGCTAAATTGCTTCCAAGAATGTGCGCTTCTCGGAGAACATTGTCCATCCTCGACGGATAATGAACTGTTCAGATTTCAAGACGATGTATGACACCTAAGCACTGTAAAAGTCTACAAGATGCGTCCGTGCCGAAGTCATCAAAGTGCTTTAGACCATTACAGATGGACACAGGGAAGGTAGCTGTGTGTAGAGTGAGGCTTACGTCACTACCCAAGACTGCTCAATCATCAGTGAACCAACCTCCACGATTAGCTCACAGAACGGGGTTCACGCTACCTAGAGTCGCCACCATCCTTACCCTTCTGCACGCTAGTAATAAAGTCTCTTTGAAAGGCAGGTCTCTTAAGACGTTGTCAGAAGTGACTGTTGCTGATTTGCGTTTCTGTCGGTTTAAGGGAGGACGGCCGTTTGAATGGCAGTGTGCAAAGGATATCCACGTCAAAGACTTAATTATTCACACTTTTCACCAAATGCAATGCCGTCGTGATGGTAGTAAGCACAGTACTGTAAATATGGTTGGCTCCCATTATTGGTGGCAGACACATGTCTCGTGTCAGTCTGGTCCAGTCCATTCATTCATAATCGGCATCGTTTATCAAGGTACCAAGCC